>CM061258.1:61410000-61830000 GCA_030848825.1 Tadarida brasiliensis
AGCCCGAAAACGTTTTAATGTAATTGTGATCACTTTAATCTCCATTTAAAAGTTTTTGAAATTTTAATTAGAAAACATTGTCCTGTAATTCATTATAGTCTCTATAAAAATATGGATTTACTTAAGCTGCTCATATAAATCACATTGCTGTCAATTTGTTTGTATGTTTTTGCTATCCAAGATTAAACATCTTACTTCCAAAGCTCTTCAGATTTGTATGCCACATTATGATTTTGGTAAAATAATGTACTCCTTTAAACGAGAGCTCCTAATTCTTAGGCAAGTCATATGTTTTCTAGTTTGCATATCAATGTCATATGAAATATATAGCAGTATACATTTGAGAAATTTGAAATATCCAGTTATTGCTATTTTTAATCCATAGCCTGGCATTTCTGTAATATCTTATCTAAAAATAGGTAATTAAAAAAAAAAGGAAGTCATTTCTGTTAAGAATTGGGGAACAAGAAGAAAGACAGTTTAAATCATTTGTTTTTAAAGTTAATTGCAAAGTTGGTTTTCTCTGAAAATGTGTCTTCAATGTTGTGGAGTTGTTCACTTATACATGAATCTGATTTAAAAATCACAGAATTATCAAATTAAAGGCTTGATGTGGGTTTAACTTAGTGGTGTCCTTAAAATATACTGTCAATTATTTTTATTCAAACAAAAGCAATTTTCCCTTTATATTATTGTTATTGATTTTGTCATGAAAATTGCTGGCAACCCAACCCATTCTTAAAGTTTTGCTGGAGCATCTATATTATAATTTTTACAAAGAATGGTGTAAAAAACAAAAGGCTCTGAGTCTGATGAGACAATGTGGACTTTTATCTTCAAAGGGTTCAACATTAGAGCAAATTGGGTTGACCGATCAGTTTGTCTACAGATCTCAGACCTGTGCTCACTAGAGCCTTACTGTTAGATTGGGATGCACATGCTGTAGGATGTCTGTCTTTTCAAGTTTTCCTGAAAGCAGAACTATGAGCTTGTGATGTTCATTCTGCACCATCAGAATAACTGAGGTGGTGCTATTCCCAATCAATAACTGCTCCTTGAAACATGAGGAATAACACTTTTTTTCCTTTTAGTATTATAGTGATTAAAGTGCTTTTAAAGAAAGAAGACCTAAAATTTGAAAGCAGGCATGTAAGACAGCTTTAAATTATGTGATTCACACTTATGCCAGATGCTGCTAGAGGAATTCCTTGGTTTCTCATTAACATGGAGCAGTCCCTTTAGACTTCACACTTAGTGGCCACTCACAAGCACATACACATTCATGCAAATGCTAGGAATGATCAACTGCATGCATTCATCTGTACAAGTTCCAACAGAGAAAATTCAAGAAAACAATTCATTTCAAGAAGATGAGCTGCCATTGAAAAGCTGTCATTCTTTTCCAAGCCTTGATGTGCTTGGAATGAATGTTCTTAATGAACTTGGCTAATTGTTTTGTGATGTCATTTCTGAGTTTATTCAAAATCCATTTAGAAAGGCACTGCTAACCCATGAATAAAATTATGAACTTTCACTTCAGGTGAAATGGATGATAAAAATGTTAATTGCTGTTGATAACTGCTTTTGTGTACAGAATGCTCGCATTTATAGAACCATAGCTTAAATGGTCACATAAAGATTTATACTAATAAATGTTTTCAAGAAACAATTTGTTTTATTTACTTTTTTTTCAATTTCTGATTGTGCCCTACTCTATGGCTTGATCTTCAGTTTAGTTTTTATTTATTTTTACAGGGTCATTTATTGAGTTTTATGAGTAGACCACTTTGATAGGTCCTGACTCTAATTATAGTTCAGGATTAGAAAAAATTTGGTTGGTTGGGGTCAAATGCCTAATATTATTGTTCAGAGACCATAGAATTCCTTTTCTCTTTCTTTTGCAAATCAAAAAACATGAAGAAAACTGGAGACTGAATTAAGTATATCATAAATGTGAATATTACTATACTAAAAATATTCTTCCATGTGAACAAAAACAATAGTGTAACACAGCTCAAATCTTTATATTCGTTTGTGTTTCTATCATGTACCCTTTACCTGTCTACCTATTGCTTGATCTATGTATTTATAACTCATTTGCTTTCTTTCTCCTAGACTGTATTGAGGAAACACATTTTATCAGTTAATGGATAAAATAAATTTTACCTTTGTCATAGTAAATATAGTACTGAAGGCATAGTTTTAATTTAAAAGAGACTATAAGAATTTCTATAACTTACAGACTATGCTCTATATAAAAGTTATTTTGCTTTCAAAGAACATGTAATCTCTGTGAAGGTAAGAATATCATGCAATTTTTATCTTTATAGTCCTTATACAGTTATGATTCTGCTTATAATTAGTTTTGAAACATTGACAAACTTACAAAATACAGTCAACCTTGCAATACTTAAACTTTATAAAATTAAACAGGATAATAGGTAGTTATAAAATTATTCTTTCCAAAAAAGAAATGAGAAATGTAAAAGAAATTAAAAATTATAAAATATGAAATTGAATATTATTAAAATTCAGTCCAACTCTCAAGATACATTCTCCTTCTTTCAGGAATATTTTTGAAAATAATGTTTTTTTTTCATCATCATCATCTAAGAAGTGCCTAAATATGTATATCATCGCACAGGGGATAAATGATTCCTCTGGAATCTATTTTCTTCTGTAATCAAAGAAATGGAATTCAAATGAGTAGAATTACAAAAGAATATACTGAAGGAAACAATGAAAGATACTGCACAGAAAGCATGGATCACATATATATTTACATTAATGTCAAGTAGATTGTTTATTTCTGATAATAGAGTAGGTATTGACTGTTAAGATGTTAGACTTGAGGAGAATTTGGATTAATGCCTCTTGAATGGTCAAGATTCTTTGGAGGAGTAGTGTTTCAGGCAATTTTTGAAGGAAGGAAAGATTTCTAGATCTTAGGGATTTGGTAAATAGGACACAATGAAGCTTTGCTTAACCAAATTCTTAGAAATTTAATTATGAGAAACATGAGATGCAGCCAATTTAATGTATAAAAAACTAGACATATAATTTTCTTATATTATGAGAGAAAAGATAATCTATCAAAAGGCAGTTTTAAAAAAATTGTCAATTTGCAAAGGGATTCCATGAGTTGAACAAAATCTTTGGGAAATCCTGACTTTTCCCTCATGTCAATGAACCAATTGAAAAATTGAATTGTTCAAGCAGGAGATAGAGCTTTATACTTAAACAATTCTAATGGAGACAATATTATCAAAGTTTAATTTAAAGAAATCATCCTATACTAAGCAAATAATTTATCTTGCTATCTTCCTAACATCATTCAAATGTGCTTTTGTAAATTATACTCTTCCTGAAACTATTAAAATAATCTACTAATTCTGATTCTAGTTACAGCTGTCACTTAATCTATTCCTGATAAATTGTCACACTTGTAACTTTGTTCTTTTTTTCTCAGTTTAAAATTGCACAATGTTAGTGAAATGTTTAGACAAGTAACCTTATGAAGGAAGAAGTGTAGGTTAAAATAAATGTAACATTATATAATTTTGTGTTGTCTCTGCAAATAGTTTAAAAATAAAAGGAATAAAATTACTTATTTGACATTTCAAAGCATTGAAATAAGCCTTGATCATATCTATAGTTATTATAAACTCCCACGATCTACTGTTGAAAGAATCTTTACTTATAGTTGGAATTCATTAGTAACAGGTATATTAACTGTATTTGCTAATTTTAAAGCGCTTTTTTCTCCCTTAAATTTTTTTGTTTGAACATCACTTTATGAGTCCCATAATTAGTACACAAATCTACCAAACTAGAATATAGCTTGACAAATAGATCATAGAACTAAATAGAACTACAATGTGTGCAATATTATAAACATTCACATAAATGGGACAGGCTAGTTATTTCCCCAAATATTTTAAACCTTTGGATAACTAGTACATATGGATTGAAAATTAGAATTTAGGGCTGAATTTTTCAGTCTTTATACAGATGATTCCCTCCATCTGCATAGATAACATCTGCTCTCTCTTTAGGAGTCCTTTTTTATAACAGCAGTATTTTAATTGTACATATTGCTTTTTCATTTATGATTAAAATATTAGGGATCTTTTTCCTTCTGAATTACAAGAAGTAACTCAGATATTTCTGAATATAATGTACACTGTGCCTTAAAGCCTCAATGCCCACCTCTTTTTTGAGGTAAGTATTTATTAATGCAATTCAATGTAGCAACAATTGCATGTCTGTAGTGTCTGCTCACCAGCACCACTCTGCAGCTGTACTGTGTGCAGTTTGCATTCAGAGAGAATTGGCCTCTGAGTGTCAGAGAGAATGTATTCAAAGGTGCCCCACATATGGCTGTTGGTAGTGATAATAAAATGAGTGCTATAATTAAATGCAGTCAAAGAGTTAAAACTAGAAATCAAATACATTTTAGTTTTACTGTGATATGATGCAATCATTATTGCTTCTTAAAAATAGGGTTTTAATTGAAATTGTTTTCTCATTTGATTTATTATTCTGAATATAGAGAGATTTCTTTGTATATTTTTGGGATGGAAACATCTGGATCACACCGTAGATTTTTAGTAGCTATAAGTGATTCTGTCAAAGATTCCCAGGAAAGGACAATACTAGCAAAGTCAGCAATCCTAACCTACTGTTACTCCTAGGCAAAAGGATGAGCTGTAATAGTCACTAATTTGATAGGTAAAAACATGTCCATTCAGAAATTATTCTCCTGGTGCTGCTTCCTGGGTTTTTCATTTTTTCAGAGTAGGACTTTTCAATTGGAGATAGAGCATCAATACACATGGCATTAAATTCAGTTATTCCTGATATATTTAGTTCTTCTGCAACACCAAATTGCACTGGTTGTCATTTTCAATGTGTGAAAGTTAAACTCTATCAGTGGAAAAGAGACACAGTCCTGAAGTGGGCAGCAGGAAAGATTATGAAAAAATATAGTCACGATATTTTTCAGAAAGCAAAATTACTATGAAATGAGATATGGATAATAATTACATGGAATAAAGGTACTTCAAAAGTAAAATATGACATGAATAAGATAGCAGGAACATTAGCAAGCTTATTGGAGGGTTCAGCATGACATTCCTGGTTGAAGCTGATCTTAAATATAAATTCAGATTTTTATGAAATATATTCTAAATATTCAGTATTCTTATTTTGACATATTTAAATGTTACTATAAGTTACTCTTGACTTGTGGTCAATTTTACTAATGGAAGGTTTCATAGGTTTTCTGTAATATGCCCAAACTAGAAAAACTGTTCTAATTTAAGAATATAGTACCATTTGTTTAATGTTTGACTTCTGAAAATGATTATTTTGTTAAACTTTTATAAAATTCTTTGGGAAAAAAAGAGATATCAAAGTTTTAGTTTCATGGAGAAGAATTTTTAAATTAAATGTTTCTGATTGATTGTATCTGGTCACATTATGACTTATATAATATCTTCCAATCTCACCTTCTCAAAATAATTTCACAAAAAACAAACAGAGACTTCAAATTTTCTAGTATGTTCACTCTTGGTGTGATGTATACGCCACCCTGACATTAGAATACCTGACCAAAATTCTCATTTACTCTGTCTATGTAATAAGTCCATTCTTCTTCAAAGTATATTCTGCATATAAAAATGAAAATAGATATTATATATGCAGTCTGAGCTAGAAAAAGGTGCTGATACTGTAATTAATATTGTACAATAATATCTTTTTAATCTATCATGCTGCCTTTCTGCCCTTTGTGCTTTGTCAGAAAGTAGTGTAATGAATGAGTGTGTCTGTGAGTATCAGCTTGCATTTGGTGAAAAGTGAGGCAACATGACATTTAATGTGATTAAGGAAGGTATAGATTCAGGTTTATTAGCTTTCACACAAACAGATGTAAAACCAATGATGCTGAAGTGTCATATAGTTTTAAAAAGGTGATTTTTTTTCTCCCTGAACTTATTTTAAAGCTCAATTTGGATAAGGCAGTTGATTATGTATTTAAGAATTAAATGACTTTGTAATGTTTCCTATGAAGACAACTCACAATAGTAAAACCTCAGAATATTAAACATTTTAGGAGAAAAACGAGGGGTATATTATTAAATTAGAATTGGCATAAATCTGACTTGAAACAGCTGTTTAGGGGATTAGTGTAGAGTGTCTTTTCAAGTCCTGAAAATGGTTCTTCATTTTTCATATCAGAAGAGGGCACTAGTGGTCCACTTTTAATAACAGTGAAGCTTTTCTTTTGTTAACAGACATTTGATAATAAATATCATTTACTATTTAATATTGAGGCAATTGTGTGAACAATTAAGATTGTAAATATATATTGTTAGGTTAAAAAGTTAAGTAATTGAAGTTTTGTTTGTAAAAATAGTCATGCCTTTTTCTTTTTATATAAGTATATGGCACAACATTAAGAAGTTTTGTTGTAGTTAGCCAAGAGTACCAGTTTTTATTGTTTAATGCCCATATTAATGTTGAGGGTAATGGAATATATTAATTTTACATACACACACACACACACACACACACACACACACATACACTTTCAGTGAATTATATTTTAATTTCTCACCATTCACCAAACTGGAGCCTCTGCCCACAATAAAGCACTTTACTATTTATATACCTTGCATATTGGTATTTATTTCCAATATCAATTGTGACTTAAAGTAACTTAACATAATACAGTATCTTATAATTTCCAGTTTGATTAAACAAACGTCCATGTGCACACTTAAAGCAATGATTGCACTTTGCATCTCTCTGGGTCTCCATTAAAAGATAAGCTGCAAATACATTGGGTACGCTCATTGACTGACATCTCTCTGTGTCCAGATGATCTGTTTAGAATAAATGTGGCTAGACAATGTGGCATTCTAAATCCACAACTTGAATAATTGAGGAATTTTAGAGATGCAACAGGAGGTGGATAACTGTCCTCATTCTAGATTTAGAAGGCAGGCATGCTAATACCAAATACCGAGATGAAGAGAATAGATGAAAGCTGGCAGTCTCTTCAGCACACTTTCCTGACTTTACCAAGATCTCCCCCTCCCCCCAGAGCCTTCTATGTAAGTGTTAAGATGTTGAGACATGCATTATGTTTTACATTTTTGGTTAAGTTTTGCAGAAAATCATATGGCTAAGTAGTACTTGTATTATAATGGGAAAAGGTGTGAGGAAAAACCCTCCAAAAACGAAATCCACGTGTCAGTTTGAATTTGACATGTTTTATTACATAGTAAAACCTGTCAGCTAAAATTTGAGAGATTTACACCTAAGTTGTGACTGAAAACAGGTAATTGTCCTTTCAAAACAGGTATTTTGAGTATATAAATGTAAATTTTGGTTTAATGTGTACATGTAGAGTAATCTATTTTGCTTGCAAAGTGAATTTAAAAATTTTAAGAAATATTTCTGGTATTTAAAAAGACTGAGAATAACATAAGAGAGTGAGAACTTAAGCAACTTGCTTTTTAAACAAACGTTTACAGGTATATATTTGAATTTTGTGCAGTCAGTCAACTCACAATGCCACTAGTACATATTAAAGAGCATGCATTTTCAAGATTTCATAATGCAATTATAAGCACTTATTTGATGATGAAATATTTAATTATTTGATTAACATTAATAAATAAAATTATCCCCAATAATGAACATGTTTTATAGATATTTAAATCTTTAATACAGAAATTTTGTTTTCTGTTAGGAAATTTCTTTTTCTTTAGAGCTGAAGGTATGGTGCTGAGTTTCTGAAGCTCAGCCTGAGCTTATTTCTCTAGAAAAAAATGCAGCTAGGAGGAGAATTTCCTTGATATATCAGGACCGCCAACTTTCTCTTCGATCCCTGATTTTAAAAGATTGTCATGACTTTGCTCTTTCTTCTTGCATCTTGAATATGAGAGGGAGAGGGAGAGGGAGAGGGGGAGAAAGAGGAAGAGATAAGAAGGATAGAAGGTAGGAAGGAGAGAAAGAAAAGCATAAAAGAAGGAAAGAAAATGAAAATGGGAGTGTCAGAAGGAAGTAGAGAAGAAAGGAAAGCGAAAAAGAGAGACTGGTTTGGAGAGGTATATACATTATGCTGAATTGACACGGGTAGTTTTTTGGTGCTGGCTAGGAACAGCGTGATCCTGGCAGCAGCTCAGGATAGCACATCTCGACTTTCAGAACAACATGATTTAAAGAAACTGTGTGACTCAGAGGATAGTTTTGGCATTGAGTTTGTGAGAAAAGGAAGTTTTGCCTTTGTATTGCTCTTCAAATATAAGAGAAAATCCTTTCTCTGCCAACATAGATAAAAAAAAGCTGTCCAATTATTACAATGCCAGCTTTCTCTTTACAAATATCAAGTATAATTAAAGGAAAAAGCTAAATATTATAGAGAAAATAAGATGGAAAATGTTGACTGTCGGAAATTGGCTTAGTATGGGCTTTGTGGATGGATGGCATTTACTAAAATGTACCAACTCTGCTTTACGTTTTTAGACAGCGTTAAAGGCTGGATTATTGATTTGCCTGTTCTTCAGCATTAGAGGCAGCCATGAAAGTATGTATCATCTGCTCAAATATTTTTCCCTGATAATTTTTCATCAGCCTCTTCTGTAACCAGGCATATTTGACTATGAGTAGTCATACACTAGAGGCTTCCCATATATGTTATTGTTCTGTGCACTTTTCATTTTTTTTAATTTATTTTTTATTTTTATTTATTTATTTTTTTTATCCTCAACCGAGGACATTTTTGCATTTATCTTCAGATAGAGCTGGAGGGAGAGAGGGGAGAAGAGAGAAAGAGAGAAACATCAATGTGAGAGAGACACATCGAGTGGTTGCCACCCACATGACCCCAACTGGGGCCGGGGATAAACTGCAACCGAGGTACGTGCCCCCAGTGCGAACTGAACCCAGAACTCTCTGGTCCGCAGGCCGATGCTCTAACTGCTGAGCCAAGCCGGCCAGGGCGCACTTTTTATTTTTAACCATTATTTCGAATGGGCCTATTCTATAATCTTCTGACCTGTGCCTAAAATGTGGGAAACTTTCATATAGGTACTGAAATGAAAAATGACCTGAGATATATTGATATGGTTAAAAGAAGAAAAAGTCATAGAACAGTATGTGTAATATGATGATTCAATAGGTTTAAAATAGTTGCAGAAAAACATAAAAGAAAGTGTTAATAATGGTTGTCCCTAATGAGGGGGTTTGAGGGGAAAAAAGCAGAACAATTTAGAATGCATCCCTTGTTAAAATAACAATGTAGTGGTAGTGGTGGTAATTCTAGAAGCCTCTACTCCACTATTTGGCCAATGATTCCAAATTAAAGTGATCGTCAATGGCTATAGATAAAAATTTCTATTGTTGCTTCCTCCAAAAGATATATAAAGGAGAAATGAATTTTTAACTATTAAAATTTCCCATAATGTAATGCATGGTTGGTGAAATTACTGCTTTGATACACCTTTGTGCAAATGGTTGTGAAGGAGCATATTGTTGCCTGTGCATTTGGGTTTGTAATGTGCTTCTGAGGATGAGGATGTGTGCATGCTGCTGCTCTTCTTTGTGGATCCAAGAGACTGTCCCAGCAAATTATAATATTAAATAGATTAAATACAATGAAATATATTATTCAAGTAGTCATTATATATGTTTTTACTCATATATTTCTTATTTATAGGCATATATAATTTTGCTTATTAATATGCTGTATTCACAAACTTTCCTAGCATTTCTGAGAAGTAGCTTATAAATATACTTGTCTAAAAGCAGATCTGAAGAGTGTACTCAAATGCTCTTGAAAATGTAAGTAAGAAACAAGATGAGACTTTCTATTTTCTTGGTTCCACACGAGACCCCCAAGACCAAGAATAGAATAGGTAACACATATTCCACCTAGGAAGGCAAGGTGCCAGATCTCTGTGTTGGCTATTCTGTGAGATTAGGAAACTTAATTGTCAACATTAGTATGTGCTCAGCTCTGTGCTGTATAAAACATGGTTGAACAGGGTGATGAAGAGGTCTTTAAATCCAGGAGATTTCTCTGAAGAAAGTTGTTGGAGTGGGAATGGGAAGGAATAGGAATTGTTAAGGCTTTAACAAATTAACAGAGAAGAAGACATTACCAATTGGGTAAGGGATATAGATATGTGGACAGTTTGGAGAAGCAGAAACCCAAAGGGTCAATAAAAATTATAGAAAACTTTTATCTTCACTACTAATAGGGTTAATGTAAATTAAAACAAAAATGAGATACAATTTTAAAATTTTTAGATTGGCAAAAAGGAAAAGTCTGACAGGTACAAATATTGGCCAGGATATGGGGAAGTGGTAACCTTTCGGGTAGGAGTGCAAATTAACATAATCACTTTGGAGAGCAAAAATTGGTAAAGTTTGTAAGTGGATATGCTATAGGGCTTAGCAATTCTACTTCTGGGCATATATCCTAAAGCTGTACTGTCCAATATGATAGCCACTAATCACATGCAGCAATGTAAATTTACATTTAAATTAATTAGAATTAAATAAAATGAAAAATTCAGTTCCTCAGTCACACATTAGATGCATTTCAAGTGCTCTCTAGCCCCAGCGCAGAGCATTGCCATCATTCCAGAAAGTTATATTGGGCAGTGCTATCCTTAAGAAAATCCTTCCTGCCTGGCTCAGTTGGTTGGAGCGTTGCCCCGTGCACCAGAAGGTTGTGGGTTTGATTCCCGGTCACATATGTAGGTTGCCGTTTTGATCACCAGTTGGGGCGTGTGCGGGAGGCAACCAATAGATGTTTCTCTCTCTCTCCCTTCCTCTCTCTAAAAAAAAAAAATCCTTCCCATATGCACAAGGAGAAATGCAAAACTTGTTCATTTCAGTGTTACTTATCATACCAATATATATGTCTATTAGTGGTGGAATGGAAAAATAAGTTGATATTTTCACACAATAGATTATTATATAGCAGTTAAATGAACTAGCTGTAACTTTAACAACATTTATAACTCTAGAAAATGTATTAAGCAAAAAAGTGACTACCTAAATGTTGTGTAGAGTAGGATCCTATTTACATAAATTAATAACAATCACAAAAAGGTTACCAGACTGTGTTTGTGTGCCCCCCATGCCCACATGCACTCATGCTCTTTCTCAAAACATGAATAGGTTGGATTAAGGCCAATTATCAGTGAATACTTCAGTGTGGGTGGGAGAGAAGAGAATGCTACTGGAACTATGACTTTGTCTAGAAGTTTATAAATTTTAATCTGAAGCATAGATGAAACAAATGGTGGCCTTTGTTCTTTTTTGGTAGGACTTAGATGAGTGCTTTTTATACTCTCTTTTGCAGTTTTTCTAATTTTTATTTTTTTCAAAATCATAACAGGGAAAGTGATTAGATGGTATAATGGATCCAAATTTTACATAAAGGACTAAAAATTATAGATGTTATTTATTATTACCAAAAGAAAATAATGTTAGTAAGATGAAGAACATGATTGTACATATGGTAAAATAAACTCTCAATTATATCTACTAGTGGAAGATTAGCAAATAGTTCCCTAAAGTATTATTGAGGCATTGGAATACATATTTTATTAAATATGCTCATATTCCCTAAAATGTATAACTGATCGAGAGTTGGGAGATGATATAGAAATGTGGTGGATGTTTGGGAAAATAAAAAAATTGATAAATTGACCTTCATGATATTAAAAACATATGCTCCTCATAAGTTATTGAGAAAAAGAGAAGGCAGTCACAGAGCAACTATTTGCAATATATGTATTTGATAAAAGACGTGTATACAGAATACATAAAGAGCTCTTACAACTCAATGATAAACAACTTAAAAAATGAGAAAAAGATTTCTAAAGACACTTTATAATTGAAGGCACACAAATTGCCAATAAGCCTATGAAGAGATGCTTAACATCATTAGCGATCAGAGAAATGCAAATTGAATCCATAATGGGATTGTATTATGCATCCACTAAAATGGATAAAGTTAAAAACACTTATTGTGGTGATCACATCGAAAGAAATACAAATGTCAAATTATTATGATGTACACTTGAAACTAATATAATATTGTATGTCAACTACACTTTAATAAAACACACACACACACACACAGCTAACAATGGTAAGTGTGGGAGAGAATATAGAGTAGTAATGTTTTCCCATAGGTGGCTGAGGAGTGCAAAATTGTACAACAACTTTAGAAAAGTTTTATAGTTTCTTATAAAGTTAAATATACTCTTACTATGTGACCCTGCAGTTTTTCTCCTAGGTATTATAACAGAAAAGAAAATCTATGTTCATGCAAAAACCTGTACACAAATATTTTTAATAACTTTATTGACAATACCCCCAAACTGGAAATAACCTAAGTATTCAGCAGAATAGCTTCTGAGTAGAAAGGATTCAAAAATATCATTATTGCCCTATTCTCCATTTCTTTTTTTTTTTTTTTTTGTACGTGCCCCTAGCGGGAACCAAACCTGGGACTCTCTGGTCCGCAGGCCGACGTTCCAACCACTGAGCCAAACCAGCCAGGGCTCCATTTCTTATTCTGTGGTCAGAAAATCATAGAAAATCATGAATGATTCAACTAGATGTTATTTTATTGTCTATGGGGATTGTGTTATTTGATCAGATGGGAAGGGGGAAGAAAACACAATATTCCATCAAATTTAAAAGTCTTTAAATCGATGTGGTAGATATTTAAACATCTCATGAGTGAAGTAATGCAATATAAAATCAATTAATATAGCAACCAGGGTAGGTTTTGTAGACTTCTATGATTGCATATATGATGGACTACATCATGCAATGACTCTAAATAAGACATGTGAACTAAATGAAAGGGGTCAATGGGGGACAGGGGGAACATCTATAATACTTTCAACAACAAACAAACAAATAATAAAAAGCTTTGTTTATAGACTTTAATGAACTCAGTGTGCTTTCTTATTTTCACCAAAAGGAAGGAAATCAGCATACTATGCCAACTATCTGGGTATGATGCAACCTCAGTAATTAAGAAGATAAGCCTCTAATTGTTTGAAATAACATAATTGTTTCTTTGGTAGATGAGCATCTATTTAATTTCCTAAAACTTGGTTGCTTAAAACAACTCTAATTAATTATCTTACAATTCTGAAATTCAAAGTGCGTTTCATTGGGCTAAAATCAAGGTGTTGGTGGGACTAAATTCTTTCAGGAGGCTCGAGTAGAGGATGCATTTCCTTACATTTTCCAGTATCAAGAGGCTGCCAGTATTCCTAGATTCACGGTCCCCTTCCATGTTCAAAGCCAGTCATCACATCAGTCTAATCTCTGCTTCCATAATCACATCTCCTCCTCTGACTCTTCTGCTTCTCTCTTTCCTTTACAAGAACCCTTGTGATTACATTGGACCTGATAGTCTAGGATAATCTTCCTATCTCAAGAGCCTCAATTTAATCATACCTGCAAAGTTTTTTGTTTGTTTTTGTTTTGGACCATGTGGAGTAATATATTCTAAAGGTCCAGAAATTAGAATGTGCATATCTTTGGGGGTCGTTAGTCAACCTACTATACCATCTTTTAACCATGAAAAGATTTATAGTTAAGCAGATAAATGTTTAAGAAAACCAAACCTGAAGTTTGACAGTTTTTGGTGTGTTGAGAAATCTGAGCATATTTGGTATTTCAGTTACTTGAAATATTTAAAAGATTGCGGTCTTTTAGAGTAGCAAGTCAGTGTCGCACATCTAAGTTAAAATGTGCCATTGAATAATCTATTTAAATTTGTGTCTTTAAGTTGAAATCATACAATTTATACACAGTATCAGAACACTTAGGAGACTATAAGGTGAACCTTATTGGATTTATAGAATTATTGATATACTTGGGAAAATTTATTCAGCTAGAGAATTAAAGTACTTACAGAGTAATAAGATATATTTATGAATTCAGTTTAGGTGACTAATGAGTTTAAATTAACTAAGTTTGTTAATGGGAACACATTAATTAAAGGCTTCCTTAAAATGGATCACTAAAAGTTGCTAGAATGAAATACAATCATGATATTTGTAAATTAGGCTTATAAGTTTAAGGAAAAACTTAGTTTTAAGATATGTAAGTTTAAAATAATATTTTTAAAAAGGGAATCTTCTTAATAATCAATGTATATGTGGTGTGTGCATGTGTATGTACACATGAAAGCCATCTGAGCATCAAAGTGATGTTTTCTCTACCTATAGGCTGACATTTATCATCATATTTTGCATTCTATTGTTCAGAATTACTTCTAGAATCAGTCTGGGGGCTGCACAGCAAAGTGAAATCCTTAGTTTGTATAGCCATGCAAGTAGAACTTTTAGCTCTCCAAGAAATGTTAAAAAGAGACGGGGGAATGAGTAAATCAGAAATAAGCTATTCTTAGTAAGAAGTGTGTAAACTATTCCTAGAATAAGAAATGAAGTACCTATTCATTTAAGTTATTAAAATTGGGGATAAAACAGAGGGTCACACTAATGGCACTGTGTGAGTTTGCCAGTTTTCAGAATGCATACTGAAAAACAAAAGAAAGTTTTCTGAAATTAACCTCTTTATGTAAAACGTTTGGTCAGTGAAGATTACAAATAAGTGGGAATAAAATGGTAGTAGTAATTTATTGGAAAAGCATGCCATTCTTTACAGTTTGTTTAAATAAAATATAATTATTCAATATTGGACTTAAATTTCCAAGGTAATTTTATCTGAATTTATGTTATAAGAATTAAATATTTTCTAGTGTCTGAATACTAATATATAACCTATAGTGATCCCATAGGAATTACTCAAGACATTATTTTCTTTGGGTGATCAAATGCTCTTTTTAGATCATTCATTCATTCACTCATTCATTCAGTTATTGAGCTCCAGTTGTGGATCCGATATTTTGTTGAATGCTGGTAAAACAAAGATGAAAGATGCAGTCTTTGGCTTCTGTGTCCATGTTTCCACATAAGCAAGCACCATGAAGTAGGAAAAGGAACCAAAACGTCAGTTGAAAGAAAAAAGGATAAATAGGATTATTTTCAATATAATAATACTAAGATGACACCCAAGTAATCACAACATATGCATTTATTTATATCAATAAAGCTTACAGGAGATGGCAATAGTTTATTATTTGGTAGATAAAGACAAAAAAAATTTTTGGAAAATTGTCTTGGCTAACAATTACTTTTGTTCTCATGTGTTCAAGTCCATGTATAAACTAGCCATATTTGATATCTCAAGAGCTCCTGTAAAATGTATTTATGCTGAATGCTTCTATTATTGTACCTTCCTCTATTTGCCATCTTAATCTCTCCTGCCCCCCCCCCCCCAGGAAAATATCAACAAAATGAATTCAGAAAAAGAGCAGATAAGCAATATTTCTTGTCTGGACTCATTTTCATATAGAAAACTGTAACCAGGTCATTGTTTTCTGTTTCAGAATTTCTTACAAAGATACAGTCATCGTGTAAAATTGTTGCCTCATGATTTTGAACCAAAGACAAAAAGCAGCTTTCAATTCTTGATTATAGCTTCTCAAAATGTGCAGTATAATTAATGTTGAAAGAATGATTATATTCTAACTCCTTGTTTCACACCCATTCAAACTTTCTCTTGTTTTGTAACTTTGGGAATTTTAGTCACATTTTTAGAACAAAGGTGAATTTTGTGGGAGACAGTGAGAAATACAGGGCAGGTTTGTTATAACTGGTATTAATGCATATGAGAATATTTCACACATTATATTTATTTTTGAATTTAAATAGCCAAAAGAACAGTCTTCCTCCTTGATGTTCAACTAGTTAGAGAAGCATTCTCTGTTCATTTTATCTAAATAGTTTCATTCTACCTCAACCCTTCTTTCTGTATCAGTGCACACAGGATATTTTTCTTTATGTATGTTATCACACATTAGTTGTTTGCTTACTTAGTCTGTATCCTTCTACTTGGAAAATTAGCTCCACGAAATAAGAGTGTCTTCTGTTTTGACACATAACAGGCATTCAAAATATTTGTGTTGAATGAGTAAATGGATGAACAAATAAATAAATCACACTATTTCTGACTTTTAAAAAATGAGGGTGGATATAATTTGAAATATTTGATAATGGTTTTCAAATGAAAAATTATCAACCACAGTCATGTCAAATATTTTTCTCACCTTTTATTTGTTTCAAAAAATGTTTGGCAAAAGTTCTTTGGGGATCATCTAAAAATTAATGTTTCAGGTTCTAGCTATAGATGACTTGCATTTCAGGGCTTGCAAATTGTTTTCTAGTTGCTTTTCCCAGTGTTATTTGTTGTCTAGCTGTGGTCATTTGTTGGTGTGGTTCTGAGGCAACAGTTTCAACTGAAGTCATAGTTCAAACTGGGTGTTTGTTATAAACATATTTTAACAGACTATTTGCCCTGACCAGTCATCCTATAAAAATGTAAGTTCTTTGAGAACTAGATGTTGGTCTGTTTTATTCATTATTGTGTTTCAACTCCATCAACAGTTTAGGATGCATGGTAGATACTCGATAAATACTTGTTGATTGAATTAATAGACAGTAATTTCATGGGTGCCAATGAGGCAGTAATCATGAAGTGGAAATCAGAACTAAATATAATGGGATAGTTTTCAGAGAATAGACCCTAGACAAGCAAAATAAGAGTTGAAGAATATATAATTATCAAAGTCAGGAAGGATCAGGAGGGCAAAATTTCAGGTAGATAAGTAAGATGTCAAGGTTAGATTGAAAATTGTGGTCAAGATAGTAAAAGTCTGATTTTGCAGACATAGACAAGTCTGATCTAGGAACCAGCAATTAGATAACAGTAATATGAACTTGACTCTGAAATCCCATCTGTTTTAGTGAGCATCCTTTCAAATATTGATACTACGTGTAAAAGATTACTCATTATAATGATGATCATTGAAGGCTTTTCAATTGATCAAATTTTATGTATGCCCAAATTAGAATATTCAGTATTAAGGAATACTATTCATTTTATTTTTATTTTTATTAATTAATCTATTTTTGTAACAGATTTTTAAAAAGCAAACATTGTGCTTTGTGATTTAAATTAGATGGAATTTAGGCATGCAGAATTTACTCAGGGAGTATGATACCTCTGGCTTTGTTCTTTCTTCTCAGGATTGCTTTGGCTATTCGGGGACTTTTGTGTTTCCATACAAATCTGATGATTTTTTTGTTCTGTTTCTCTAAAAAAATGACATTGACATTGGGATTTTGGTGGGAATTGCATTAAATCTGTATATAACTTTAAGTCATATGGCAATTTTAACTATGTTGATTCTTCTAATCCATGAACGTGAAATAGCTTTCCATTTCTTTTTCAATCTCTTTTAATAATACTTTGTAGTTTTCAGTGTATAGGTCACATCCTTTGTTAAGTTTATTCATAGATTTTTGTTGTTGTTACAATTGCAAAAAGAATTGATTTTTTTCATTTCTTTTTCTTAAACTTCATTGTTAGTAGATAGAAATGCAATGGATTTTTGTACATTGATTTTTGTATCTTGCAACTTGCCTGTATGTTTTTATTGTTTTTAATAGATTTTTGGTGGACTCTTTAGTGTTTTCTATATAAAGGATGATGTCATCTGCAAAAAATGACAAATTTACTTTTTCATTCCCAATCTGGATGCCTTTTATTTCTTTCTCCTGCCTGATTGCTCTGGCTACGACTTCCAGAACTATGTTAAATATGAGTGGTTAGAATGGATATCCTTGTCTTGTTCCTGATCTTAAAGGAAAAACTTCCAGTTTTTCACCATTTATTATGATATTAGCTGAAGGTTTGTCATATATGGCCTTTATTATGTTGAGGTACTTGCCTTCTATACCCATTTTATTGAGTGTTTTAATTATAAATGGATGTTGTATCTTGTCAAATGCTTTTCTGTATCTATTGATATGATCATATGATTTTTATCCTTTATTTTGTTAATGTGGTGTATTAAATTGGTTGACTTGCATATGTTGAACCATCCTATTGCCCTGAATGAACTCCACTGGATTGTGATATATTTTTGGAGAGATTTTATACAGCTATAGAGTCTTTGTTCTACTCTAGACACTTTAAACTTAAAGTCTCTGCTTGTGGAGCCCTGTTGTATATGTTAACCATTTTATGTTGATGGGAAAATCTAGCACTGGTGTCAAGACTAGAAATTTGTACCCACTAGAGAACTTTTTGGTTTTAATATATAAATTCTCTCTCCATCCTGGTTTTTCTACATGCTAGCCCACTTATTGTAAACCACCAATTCCTTTGGGATATTATTTTACAATGTATAATATCATTAATTTCCTTTAACCAATTTTACATTATGGTCATGCCAAAGTTATAACTGTCAGTGGATAGTAGAGTTCCAAGTTCTGGTTTTATGTACTGTGATCATTCTAGTTCACCAGCACTGAAAGCAGCTAACGATGTACAGGAGATATGTTTTAGCCTAAACCTTTGGAGTTTTCTCTGAGAAAAAAAGAATTTTTATTTCTTCGAAGATTAGCTTAGAACTCAGCAAAGAATTCTAGCTACAAATGCAGATGTGAAATGATCTATATCTGGTTCAAACTAGGATATGTGAAATTTATGAAGGATTAATAAAGTAGTAAACCAAGAACAAAGTCTTAAGAAATCTTGAAGGAGGGGATTTCAACATTTAAGGAGTAAACAGAAGTAAAAGTTATAGAATACTAGTGAGAATTGTAGTTGAGTCTCAAGGAAGAATGCTATTATAGTAGTTAGTGAAGAAGAGAATTTTAAGAAATAAAAACAACAACATGAATATCCATAATGAAATATGTATGGAAAAAGAGTGAAAAAAAAAGACTATGGGATTTAGCAAATAGATTTAATAACCTTAGTAAAATGAGTTTCACTGGGGGCAGAACAAGTAAACAGTAAATAAAGATCATGAATTAAAGAGTGACTTAGAGGTAAAGAAATGGAGAAAGCAAATATAGACACATTTTTTAAAAGAACTTTTCCTGTGAAGGTAAGATGAGGGAAGGTGCTCTGTAGAGATGGTTGTTGGTTTTAAGATGATTTCTTATTAGGTTGGAAGATACTTAATGCAACGTGGCTGTAAAGGGAGATCATGTAGCCTAAAGCCAGACTGCAAGAGTTTGAATCCTGGTTCTTCCACTTACTAGTGCTATATGGATACTTAGGTCATTGGGTGTCAGCCTTTCTTTTTTGATATGCACTGAGGCCATGTTTCACTGTAAGCATGACTTTACCTGCATCTCATCAAATTTCTTACGTCATATACATATTTTCATTATTGTTCACTGAAAAATATTTTTTAATCCATTGAAATTTCCTGTGACCCAGGGATTTTTTAGTTTTTGTTTTTTTAAATAATTAATTCATTTTTGTTGCAGATGTTTCTCCTTTTTCTCCCCTGGATACCCTCCTCCTGATCCTGCACCCCGCCCCTCACAGCATTGTTGTCTATGTCCATTGATTATACATATAGGCATATAAGTTCTTTGGTTTATCTCTTCCCTCTCCCCTTGCCCCCCTCCTCTGAGGTTTGTCAGTCTGAACCCTACTCCTTTCTATGTCTCTGGATCTATTTTGTTCATCAGTTTATTTTGTTATTATAATCCACAAATAAGTGAGATCATGTGGAATATGTCTTTCTTTGATTAGCTTATTTTGCTTAGCTTAATTCTCTCCAGGTCCCTCCATGTCAACTCAAAGGATAAGAGTCAAAGTGTTTGTTAATTTTTAAATATTTAGAGATTTTCTAGTTTTTAAAAAATAGGTATTTTTTTAATTAAAAATATTTTCTCTGAATGATTTTAATACTTTAAAATATGTTGAGTCAGGTTTTGTGCTGCAGCACACAATTTTGGTAAATATTCAATGTGATTTGGAAAGAATGTATATTCACTAGTTGTTGATGTGACAATTAGGTCAATGAATTCATCTTTTTGTGTTTGTTTGCTGATGAAAAATTCTCTTATATTTTGCCTGGAAATGTCTTCTTAATTTTAACTTTTCTGTTTATGGGTATTTTTGAAGCATGTAAAATTTTGGGCTACCAATTATCTTTTTTCACAATGTTAAGAACAATTACTTCTTTGTTTCATCATATCTGTTTGAAAATCAATAGAGAGTGGTCTTAGATACTCAAATTCTGACTGCCATATTTGATCTCTGGTGCTTTGGACCAGATGTAATTTCAAAATTCTGATAAAATTTTATTGGCAGGGTAATTGGTTGGTTGATTCTGAGCTGCTTCATCATAACTGGAAGTAGGACCATATTTTTTTGTACAGTATTGCCATTAATCAGCAGGTTCATAGTACTTTCTTCAGCATTCCCTACATGTGTAAGAATTGAAAAGGGAGTTAGTGTAAGTGGCTGGGGAAGAGAAACATAATGGAATTGATTGAACTCAAGGTTCTATACTGTAATTTCCCAAGGCTTTATTGCCAACTATGTACATGCTAGAGTAGAGTCGTCTTCAGAAAATATATTCCCATGTGAGAAATGGTGTATAGAGAGTCTGAATGATCTTGGGGATATGCTAAAGACACTTTAAATTTTGCATGAAAAAAATAATATATCACAATCAAGTGTTCTACCTCTGAAGTAAAATCATGGTTCAAAATGAAGTAAACTAAAATATGGAATGTTTTTCATCACTTTGAGGAATGCAAGAACAGGAAATTTATTTGTCACTGATGCTAGGAGCATTCTCCTTCAAGATGCCAAGAAGCCTGATATTTCACACATAGAGAAGAAAATATAATGTTCACACACCATGTGGCCTTACAATGAAAAAAGTTATGTTAACTGTAGTTTATTGGTTTTAGAATTTTATAATCAACCTATAGCTAAAGGATGAAAGAAGTCCATCATGGCTTAAAATTTAATGTAAAAAATTTAATAAAAACATGGACAATGTAAGAGTCAAAAGTCAAAGTATAACTAGAAGAAAGAGGAAATACAGGAAAAATGTGAGGAAAGAGGATTTAGGTGGTAACATCCTATTTTACATAGTAAGGAGTTAAATGACACTGGTATTTTTAAAAAGTCTAAATGCATTATTAAGTTTACCTAGTTACCTAATAAAAATAAAAGATAATAATTTATCTATTAAATGTTGTAGGATAGGAGGAGGAGGAGTGGAGATGTTGCAAGTATGTTAAATCCTTATATTTCATAGAAGGAATTTGGTAGATATTATATTATTAATATATTTCATAAGTGGAGTTCAGTAGATATTATATAGTTAATATAAAATAGTAAAATAAGAATGGCATAAACATATAATTTAAAGTTACACAGTAGCCATGTGAGAAATTAAAAACTAAAACAATTAAAAGCTGTACTCTGCTAGGTGGGGGTGGGATAAAGTGGGAATAAGGTAGAAAAAATTTGTTTCTTTATATAAATTATGATTATTTTATCTTCTATGTCACTCTAATAAAAATTTAAAGGTAGTCATAAAAATGTCATCTGAAGACACTACATCTTTCTGATGTGATAATGTCAATAAAGCAAGCTAAAGTCTTTTCCATTTTAAGAGCAAGCTGAAGCCAAAAGGATCCTGGGATTGGAACAAAGAGAAGACTGAGAAAGGACAAGAGTCTTTTTTTTTTTTAAATCCTTACCTGAGGGGAGATTATATCTATCTATCTATCTATCTATCTATCTATCTATCTATCTATCTATCTATCTATCTATCATCTATCTATCTATCTATCTATCTATATCTATATAGATATAGATATAGATATAGATATATAGATATATATAGATATATATAATATATATATATTTACATTTATCTTCATATAGAGCGGGAGGGAGAGAGGGAAGAAGAGAGAGAGAGAGAAACATTGATGTGAGAGAGACACATCAACTGGCTGCCACCTGCATGACCCCAACCAGGGCCAGGGACGAACTGCAACCCAGGTACGTGCCCTTAGCGGGAGCCGAACCCAGGACTCTCTGGTCCGCGGGCCAATGCTCTAACCGCTGAGCCAAACCGGGACAAGGACAAGAGTCTTTCTGTCTCTAACAGAGGGATTATGTGAAGAGAGAATACCAATTCAATGTAGAGGGTAAGAAACTGCTAGGTAGAGAAAGGGATATGTATTTATAAATAAATACATAAAGTAAAAATTTAATTTTTTTAACTCCTTTGAGTTGTAAGACTATGTTGCCTTGAATGAGATTCAGCACAGAGTTGGGGTTACAAAGAACCAGTGGTTATATTTTGAATACACATAAGAATTTGTTATGAAAACAATTTATTTTTTTTAACATCACTCCTTTCATTCACAATACCATCATTTTATTTTATTTTTTAAAATTAATTTATTTTTGTTACAGATGTTTCTCCTTTTCCTCCCATTGACACCCTCCTCCCAATCCCCACCCCCCGCCCTGTCCCCAGCATTGTTGTGTATGTCCATTGGTTACGCATACATGCATATAAGTTTTGTGGTTTATCTCCTCCCTCCCCTCTACCCCCTTTTCTGTCAGTCTGTACCCTACTTCTATGTCTCTGGGTCTATCTTGTTCATCAGTTTGTTTTGTTCATTATATTCCACAAATAAGTGAGATCATGTGATATTTGTCTTTCTTTGATTGGCTTGTTTCGCTTAGGATAATATTCTCCAGGTCCCTCCATGTTGTCTCAAAGGATAAGAGATCGTTCTTTCTTACAGCTGCATAGTACTCCATTGTGTATATGTACCACAGCTTTTTCACAATACTATTATTTCAATAAAATGATTCTTCTCTTTAAACTCCATTATTCTCTGAACTTCCCCTTCTGTCTCAGGTCCATATTGCATTCCACTGCCAAATGTATCTTAGTAAAATACCTCTTTTATCATAGTAATTTTTTGTTTGGGAATTCAAAATGACTTTCTACTGTACAATGCATTCAAAAGCATTACCATATAATATATTACTATTAATGAATTACACTGAAACAATAGGTGTGAATTGGGATGTCTTGGATAACCAGGAGATTTTATATATATATATTTATGGTCATGCTCACTTTTAATCTTTGATTATTTGCACAGAATGAACTTCCTCCTCCTCCTCCTTTCTTCCTCTTCCTCTCCTCCTCCTCCTTCCCCCCTCTTTTTTACGATGACTTTCTTCTATCTTGGAATTCATTCTCATCTTTTCTCTCTTTTGCAATCCATTTTACTTTTCAAGAATAAGAAGTCCTCCCTACAGCTCTCCTAACTGTTTGGTTCACACCACCCTTCTTAAAAATGGAATCTGTTATATCACATAGTACTTCATTAAATAAGTCTTATATTATTTTCCCATGACTGATAAACTCCTTGACAACAAAGGTTGTTAAATTCTATATCAGTCAGAGATCCAAAAAGAAAGAGTCAGCCACTCATACTGGGACATTTTAAGGATTTTAATGAAGGGGCTATTTGCAAAGGTGTAGGCAAGACTCTCAAGGGAGAGGCTTCATCATGGGGCTAATAACAAAGGGATACTGTACCACATGCTAGACCCGAGGGGGCAAGTAGAGGGAGCTATTCCAAAAACCCAGTCAGAGAGGGTTTTCTGACAGTAGGTGTGACTGGCAGAGGGACACATCCCCTTGGAGAGAGGACAGAGTAATAAGTACCCTGATCTTATTCTCCCTACCTCTGTGATGCATTCTCCACCTCAAGTGTTAGCTCGCTCCTACGTGGATGGATAAACTGGCCAATCCTATCAACATTGAAATTTCTGCCATCCTCACAGCCCTTAAGTGAACCATCAGGTATAGTATTCAGCCATGCTGATGCCTTCATTTGGCAGTCCCTTTCCATTTTGGGAAGGGTTTTTATAATACTTTTTATATCACAAAGCAGAATATAGGATTCAGAACAGATAATTCTTAAATGACTCTTGACAGGTTGTTGATCTGATATCAATTTTTGTCATTTAATTACAATTTTAAAACAATTGGAATATTTCTTTTGTTAATCCATTTTCTGCGTAAACAAAAACAACTTTACAAAGTTAATATTTTGTTACTAAAGGTAAAAGAATAACTTCAATTTTAGAATTATTTATTTATTGTTTTCTCTCACTGTTTATTGGTCTGTTTGAAAAAAATTGTCATCCTCAATGTTAGGATTCATTGTTGAGTTTGAAAATTATATATATATATATATAATCTTGTTGCATCTTTAGCTCTTGTCTTTGAGTTCACTATACAGTTCTTCTAAGCCATATTTTATATCATTTTCAACTTCTTTTTTCTACCCTGGTTTAGTTTCTGTTAGTGATAAATACTAGACTAACATCTTAGAGATTTTATTCCCCTCTTCATTAGCTGCACAGATTCTTCTTGGCCTCAAGAAAGGTGTGGAAGCTTTTTGAAAGATGCATTTTTAAAATGCAGATTGCTGTTCTGATACATTGGAAATTATGTATTTCATATTCATGTACATTTGCCTGGCAATTGCAGTATTTTTAATTTCTTTAATGTTATAGGAATGAGTTGTCTAAAAGCAAATATATATTTTTTAATTAATTTATTTTTTATCCTCACCCGAGGACATTTTTTTCATTTTTTGTTCAGATAGAATGAGAGGGAGAGAGAAGAGAGAGAGAGTGAAAGAAACATCAGCGTGAAAGGGACACATCGAGTGGCTGTCGCCCGCACGACCAACCGGGGCCGAGGACAAACTGCAACCAAGGTACGTGCCCTTAGCGGGAACCAAACCCGGGTCTCTCTGGACCGCAGGCTGACGCTCTAACCGCTGAGCCAAACAGGCCAGGGTGCAAATATTTTTCTATACTGAATTTTATAGTAAAGTAGTTTCTGCTAACTACCTGTATTTTTTTTTTTTTTTGCAAGAATATTTTTCTCTTTTTTATATTCTCAAATATGGCTTGATCTTGCTTTTATTGAAACCTGATAAACATTTGTATTTTCAATATCCCCTGGTGCCATTAGAAGACAAAATCCAGTGCAGTCTTTACTATCATTTAATCCTGTCGTTACCATGTCCATGTACTGCTTCCCTATTTCATCATGATACCTTCCTGCCACCATGTTTGCTCATTTATATGGTTTGGTCCTATTCTTTGAGTTTAATTATATTGTTTCCCACCAATTTTTGTTGTATTACATCTGAATAGCATTGAGTGCTAAACCTCTGCTCACCACCAATATTCTCCTTTCATTTATTTCCTCCTCCTCCTCCTTCTTTTTAATCCTCACCTGAAGGCAAGTTTATTGATTTTAGAGAGAGGGAGGGAGGAGGAGAGAGAGAGAATCATTGATGTGATAGAGAAACATGGATTGGTTGCCTCCCATACACACCCTGATCAGGGATTAAACCCACAACCTTTTTGGTGTACGGGAGGACGTTCAACCAACTGAACCACCTGGCTGAGGCCATTGATTTTATTTTATTTTTTTTTGCTGATTATACTCATTTGTGTTGACTTCTCATTAAAAAAAAATTCTCCCTTCTGGTTTCAGTTTTCATATTCAATCAATAATCTCTTCATTAGCTCTATCAGTTTTTCTTGGCCTCCAGAATGATGTGGAAGGTTTTTGAAAGATACGTTTTTAATGCATTCTATGCACTTTTAATTCATTTTGCTTTTTCTTGTGTCACTTTTTATTTAGACATTTTATAGTCAGTACCTGTGAAAGTCACGCTGGCCACATTTTATGAAAAATGTTTTGCTCACAAAGAAAGTTAAGAAAAACCATGAAGATTTATTCTCTTCTGCTCTTTGTATCATGTACATGAAGTTAGCATGCTGTTTTATCCTAGTCTGAAGTAACAGATTTGATATAGCCTGATGCTTGCTTCATTTTAAATAGATATTCTACTTAATAGCAAGGTTGAGAAACTCCTGCCAAGTCTAATCGGC
Source organism: Tadarida brasiliensis (assembly GCA_030848825.1). Classification (NCBI taxonomy): domain Eukaryota; kingdom Metazoa; phylum Chordata; class Mammalia; order Chiroptera; family Molossidae; genus Tadarida; species Tadarida brasiliensis. Next base: position 61,435,963 of record CM061258.1, read on the forward strand.
ATACATGCTTTCAGGTAAATAGAGCTCATAACTTTACAGCCCAGAACAGCAGGGGTTGAGTCAACTAAATTTTTTATTATAGTCATTTAGAAATTCATTTAAATATTGCTCATCAGCATCCATTGATCTCAACATTTTTCATATAGCCTGAGAGGCTGGTGTACATGTAGTCCTAATGTATTAGAATCTATCAGATTGTTTATGCAAAATTTCCTGGTACAATGTGTTGATTTCATTTTATGGTTTGTTTTAGGCTATAGCAGTACTGAAGTAAATTCCATTTCAACTTAGACTGATGCATCTTGTGTAGTTCTAGTTACCTGGGCTGATTGGTGTAATGAATTTCTCCCTTATTGATCTGCGAGTTAATCCTTTCATCATCAGTAAATTTATATGCATAATAATACAAATACACATTTCTGTTGTTTCTGGCTCAGTAATTCTTGCAAGAGGAAGTGGTTTTGCTGTTTAATGAATGAAAATCATTGCTTAGAACTAGGAATATGGCAAATGTTCATCTGCACCGAGTGGCTGAAGTTAAGAATAGTAAATTTCAGCTTAATCTGGCATATTTATATTCTATGATTCAGATATGAATTTTGGGATATATCATGTCCATGTCTTATATTACTCAAAAATGTTATATTTGCTATGACTTTTCATGTGAAAGATTGTGAGAATTTTACTGATCTCTTTGATTCTTTGAATATTTGGCATGTATATAATTAATATAGTGTTCTTGTCCACACAGAAAGAATAGAAGCTTTGTCCTCTTAAGCCCTCATGGCATGTCATAATGTCAATGTTTCAAAGCTGCAGTACCAAAGACAACATAGAAATACTGGTTGGATCTTATAAATCTCACATAATATTATTAAAAATACAAAATATATTATTATATTTTAGTCTCTGTGAAAAACAGAACTCAATAACAGCACTGAGATTGAATTTAATTGAAAGATAACAAACAAATTTAGGCCATTAAAGAGACAGAGACATTGGCTTTCTTATGACATATTTTGTACTCTCTGCCCTTGTACATGCATGTTGAAGGTGGGAAGACAAACAAGTTTCATACCCATCCTGAAGCCTCCTGGCCTCCTCTATCAAATTACGGGGATAAACCAGAAACACCTGCTTCAATGTTCTAAGGCTTATCGTATTGTATGTCTTATAAATGACTATCCATGGCTGTATTTTCCAAGATACTATACAATTTTCAAAAGGGTTCCTAGAGAGGATTTGTATGTTTTTCTCCCCACCAGTTGTTTCTTAACTTGCCATGGTGCCTAGTACCTTATAAGAACTAGGAAAATCTTTCCTGAATGAAGGCTTGTTATAAAGTGCTCACCATAAGTGAGGAATAAGGACAGTTTCAGTGAGGAATATTAGAACTGTGCACTGAACATAATCTAGTCGCTGAGTTGGTGAATATGCAAAAAAAGGTCAAGGTCCAGAGTGACTAGTGCTGTATATATATATATAAATCCTCTGAGGATCAATGAAGGAGAAATTTCGTTTGAAACTGGAAAAAAAATTGGGCAGAAAGAATTTGGGCAGATTGTTCAAGAATAGTTTGTATCCACCATTAGCCCAGTATTGCTTAAACACAGGGATTTTACAATAATTTGTTTTTGTATTCCGATTGTCTAATACACTGGCACAAACTAGGTGTTTCATGAATGTCTGTTGAAAACTTGTTAAGTGAAAATGGTAGGAAATATATTATAGATCAGAGCATGAGGTGTATGGAATTATGCAACTGCATGGCCTAATTCAGCAATGAATGATTACTAGACCATCCTAGCTATAGCACATGATTGTGTGGTTTAAAGAATAGTTCACAGACATGAAATGCAGGTTCTAGTCATGACGGTGGGCCATGGCTGGATAAACCAGGGGAAGCTACTTCATCTCTCTGAGTCTCAGATGCTAATCTATAGAACGAGAACTATCATATCTATTACCAGGTTTATGAGAATTAATTGAGGTAGTGGGATTAAAGGTTTGTGTCCTCTGCCAAATTCATGTGTTGAAATCATAACCCCCAATATGATAGTATTAGGAGTTGGTGCCTTTGGGTCAAAATGCCTAATTAGGTGCCTTGTGTGGAAAGTTCTTTTTTATAAGTATGTTTTAAAAAATTAACTTTATTGTGGTGACATTGGTTAATGAAATTATATAGGTTTCAAGTGTACAATTCTATGATACATCATCTGTATACATTGTGTGTTTTCTACCCAAAGTCAAATCTTCTTCTGTCACATATATTTGACCCCCTTTACCCTTTACTATGCCCCTTCCCTCTGGTAAACACTGTACTATTGTCCGTGTCTCTGAGTTTTTGTTTGTTTTTCTTTTTTGTTTATTTGTTGCTTTCAGTTTTATATCCCACCTATGAGTGAAATAATATGGTTCTTAAGTTTTTCTGTTCAATTTATTTTGCTTAGCATGATATTCTCAAGATCCGTGTTGTCGCAAATGGCAGTATTTCGTCTTTTCTAATGGATGAGTAGTATTCCACTGTATATATGACCACATCTTCTTTATCCAATCATCTATTGAAGGACACTTTGATATATGCACCCCTGTGTTCATTGCAGCTTTATTCCTGGTGGCCAAGACATGGAAACAACCGAAGTGTCCTTCAATAGATGATTGGATGAAGATGTGGAAAGTTCTTAATTAAAATGTTTTTTAAAAATTGAAGATGGAAGTGGAAAAGGGATATTCATTCCAGGTGGTATTTTATTCTAGGATAACTTTATTCTAGTTAGTTGGTATTTAAAATTTGTTCTATAACTCTTCTGGGGGGTCATTCAAGCAATACATGAGGACCATCAGAAATGGTCTTTAGGTCTTATAGGAAGTGAGCCTATGATGTTCTTCTAGACATTGCTATAATTGTGATTCCTTAGCCTTAAATGACCATGAGACTGTGTTTTTCCTTGGCTATAGGTAAGCTGACATCCAGAGATCTCTCAGCAAATAGGAGCTTGATAGTTTTGTCGTGAGACTTTGAAGGTCCCACTGAGGATGTATGTATTTGAGAGAATGAAGGTTTTCTCTTCAACTTCTAGTACATACTTCTGGACTTCACTTGAGGAGTTTATGAACATTTTATAGGAATGGATTCAAGACCTTCTCTAATTTGCAGGTCCTCCTGACTATCATTTTGCAGTGGATGTAAGCTGCACTACAGAGAACGTCATTGTGCTGGATGTTTTCCACTTGCCCCTGCAGATTTACTTTCCACCTGTCTCCGCTTTTCTCTGTGCCAAGGCTTCACCTAGGCTTCCTTGACCTCTGACTTTCAGTTGGAAGGCAGTGTGTGGTATTTGAAAGATGGAGAAAAAAATAGTTGGGATGTTTATTCCATCCGTTTCTTCCCTGCCAGGAAGAGAGCTGGCAGTAGCTAGGTGATTTTACTAAGGCCACAGCTCCTGTTGGGTAAACTTTCTACCATGGTTCCAGTAACACTTCTCTCCATCCACCAGGGCTCTGGTAACACCTCTCTCTCCCCTCCACCAGGACCTTGGTAACACCTCTCTCTCCCCATTGAGGTCCAGGTGTGTTAATAGCTTCCTGTTTTTGTGCATACTTCCTTAATTCTTTGTTATTAGTTTCCTTAACCCTGTCCCAATCTTTGTAAATTGTCCTTTCATTAAACTTTATTCTATTATCATTTTGACTTAGTCCATTATTTCCTGAGTTCAATTATTGAATTATGACTGATAATTCTAGTAACTAATTAATATCAATATTAATAAACTATTTCTTGTGTAGCATTGTTTAGTAAAGGCTTGTACTAAGTTTGGCAACTCCATCATCAGATTTGAGAGTCAGGCTTAGCCCTTAACTGAAGTTTGTAACTGTACTTGTGTATATGCAATATTAAGTTTTGTGTATTTGTTCTTTATACCTGATTATTACATACCAATGAAATCTAAAACCTGCTAGCATTTAGTTCTTATTTACCCTTTACTTTGTGGAGCATATTTGCAAACATTAAAAAGATTAATTGGAGGAATTCTGGAAATCCAAATTAATTACACATTGAAATGAGCAACTAGATGCCAGGTTTGGCATGAACAGATGTTTGTTTGAGATAAAAAAGTAGATCTTTGAAGAGGTGTTAAGAAGATTTCACTCTGTGATCAGCCAGTTTCACAGTTGAAAGTTTTGCCTCTAGTTTTGGACTTTTTATCAAACTTGCTTCAGATGAAAAGCTTTTTCCTTTTGGCTATTAAGCTTATGCTTGAAATATTGCTATCCCTGTATATGCTTGCTTTATGTTTGATTTAGAAACAGAGATAGATCATTAGAATGTTAAAAGTACGTATATTAGTGAGTAAAAGATAGAATTAGGGAGCTCTTAGATATTTATATTCATTAACAAAAGCTACATGGTATGAATTTATATTGTATTCAAGATAAAGCCATCATTAGGCATGATTAGAATTTATGTGAAATGAGATATATAGAAGAAATAAATTGTTGGTTTGAAAAAAGCATTGTCTTTTTCTTTGATGGAACATATTCCAATGCTTTTGTTTGTTATTCTCATTTCAAAAGGATGTGTTCTTGAATGACAGACGATTATTTGATAAAGAAATTCTAGTCTTAAGCAGAATCATCTAACACCACATTTTGAAGGTGGTGGTATTTAATGTTCTATTTTTAAAGTATATATCATACTATTAAAAACATAACAGCTTCTCTATCCAGTTGTCTTGGTCCATGCTGACAACAAAAGGATAAATACAGTGCGTACCAGGGTTCCTCTGGTAATACCATGGACCTGACACATGTCATCCTATGATAAATTGGCTCTGGGTCTGTTCAATTTCAAATCTAAAGCTCTGGAGGCAGAAGTGTTAGGAAGCAGGCATAATTTTGGCGTATAGAGGCCTCAGATGCACAAAATTAGTGTGCATGGAACAGATAACAGAGGAAGAGATCCACCGTGAGAAGAAGTTTGCACAGGTTTGTGAACTTCCTGGGGTTTAGGTGGTATTGGCAGATGTTAGGTGGGAAAAAAACATCTGTAAGCATGATAATGAGCATTCCCAGAATCTGAAGTGACAACTGTATCCAGCACAAATGCTGTCCTGTTGCCCTATTTGCATACCAATTAAATTTTAAAATAAAGAAACAAATATTGGGTTACTGAATTTGTTTGACAAATAATCTGTAGGGCTTACTCAATACAACTGCGTCAGGCATGCTGGCTGTTTGACAGATGTTGTATCTATGAAAGATTTAAGCCAAAAATGTATCCAGATTGTCACCACCTACAGGTTTATAAGTAGGTCTGAAATGGGTTAGAGATGGTTTGATATCCCGAGGCAGCTACAATGCAGGGACTTTTCTCTGTGGCCTGCTCATGCATCCAATGGGTTACATTTCATATTTAGTTTTCAAAGCAGGAAGTTTCTGAAAATATAGTTGTAAATTTTACATTGTGTTTCTTTATATCTGTTTTTTTTTTGCGTATTATACATTAATAATTTGAATTTGAATTTTAAGGGATAATTTCAATCTTCATAATCATCAGAATCTGAGTGCACGATTACATAAAGTTGTCAAGGCTCTTAGAACCTTGAAAAGTTGGAAAACAAATATATTAATATATATTCCCAAATTTTAGGTATTTTCAGGTATATATCACAATGTCTTGATTTTAAGATACAAAGTATGCATTATGTTTAAAAACATGTCTTTTGAAGGGAGAAATTTGTCTAATGGATGTGACATTAAGTAGAACAATAAGATTCTGATATAAAGTTCAGTTCAATAAACATAGAATATCTGCTAGGGACTGGGCACTATGTTAAATCCTGGTGATACAAACATGAATAAGACATGGCCTGGGGTATTAAAACTTTATAGCCTTGTTTATAAAACAGACACAAACAGATTATTTCAATATAATCGATATGCACATGAGGCAAAGTAACACACCATAAATCTTTCTTCTAGGCATTTAGATGTGAAAATTCTGGGAAGTTAGAAACTGATTCATCTTTGTATTAACACAATGAACATTTTTCTGAAATGAGTGCAAGTCACACACATAAATTGAATTATATTTCTCTTGATTAATGCTTCAGAAGCATATTTTATTGCCATTTACATGTCCTTTTCATTTGGTTTATTTTAAATAGGTATTGGATTTTCCTGTTAAAATTCTATCTCTCTTTCTCCTAGTTTTCCTATCAAGTAGTTAATCATTTTAAACCCTTAAATGCACTGGAAGTACTTGATATTTGAAAGATCTCATTATTCAAACTGAAAATTCATTTGTTTGGGAAAAAGTTACTTTTTCTTTTATCTATTTTTCAAAAATAACTACTCAAAATATTTTCTTTAGGGCATTCAAATGAAAAAGTTAGATTTGGTGAATATTTTCTCATCATCATACATTCATTAATTCAATCAGCATTTATTGAGATACTATCAGGTACTGTGATAACTGAGCTGTATGAGGCTTTTTCTGCTCTCAAAATAATTCATATTCCTGTGGCAGATGTAGACCAATGGGCAGGGCACTGGAGTCCAGAGGAGTAAATGTCATAATAGTCGTATCCTCTAGGTGGTGCGCCAGCTAAGAGAACCTAAGACCAAAAGAGGGACAGTGGAGGGAGCAGAGCACAGTGAGACAGGCTTCCCAGAGAAGGTGGCCCCTCACTGCATCTTGAGGAGTGAGAAGATGGAAGTGGGTGGAGAGTGATGTCACGTTACAGGTGGGAATACCTGTGTAACAGTTCGGCACATTGAGAACATGGCATAATAAGGCAATTACCAGAGAGTCTTGTTGATTTCCATTCCAATGAATGGGCATATATGAAGGTATAACATAAGATGAGGCAGGACAGGTACAGTAAAGGGTCTCGTATGCTACATTAAGTAAAGGAGATCGCTCATCCCATAGGATACATGGGTCACTGCAATATTTAAACAGTAGAATATTAACTTATTTATGTTTTAGGAAGAGTACTCTGATAGCAGTGAATTGTCTAGAATTGCTGGAATAAATATTTTTCATCTAAGAAATGAAAAATTAAAATTATTTGAAAAAATCCTGAATGTCTCTGTGCTTTCCAAACCAAGTATTATGAAGGAATACAATTAGGTTTCAACCATATGAATTTTACTTGGTAAATTTAACTAGAAGTTTACTGAAGCTTTTATATTAGCATGGTTTCTTGTTTCCAGTTGCCCCTTCTTCTCCTCCCCAATCAAAAAAAAGTTCTGAGGGCTGAGAGTCACACTGGAAATTTCAGCTAAGGTTGGGCATAGGCTGTCTTGGCTACCCTGGCCCCTGCCCATGACCCCTCCTGCTGCCTGCTCTCTATGGAAAAGCTCCGGAGGGCAAACACTTCTGCTTCATTTTGCAGTTGACGTTGCTATTGCTGGAGCACCATGGACAGAGTCCCAAGTTCTTTCAACAAAGCAAAGACTTACATGAGATATGACAGGTCTGTAGAGCTACTTATCAACAAGGGAGAGGCAAGGGGGTTGGCACTTCCAGGAATATGACAGAAAGAAAAGGAAGAATAAAAAGCTGCTATCACACCTGCCACAGAGGGCAATAAAAGATATGTGATATGGCAGAGCAGAAAGCTAGTGAGAGAGTTGAGTACTGGTGAACAAATGGCATATTTAGAGTAGCAGAGAGTATGTTAGAAACATTTTTTTAAGGTCATATTACGCCTGTAATGAATGATGAGGGTCACTGTAAATCTCACAGTTATCACAGTGCAGTAGATCTCCAGCGGTGAGGACCAGCGACACCAGTTGCATGTTGCTTTGAATTCTCTAGTCTGGAAACACACAAGGCCATTAAAATAGATTATCGAAGAATGACTAAAGTACTCTGGAAGTTTTTGGACATTTTCTGAATGCTGTTGAATAATATTTCATTTTAAATCTCTGCTGTGTAGGATTGAAATAACAATGGATTTACCTCTGGAAATCCACTGAGTCATATGTCTTAGATCAGAAACTTTGTTGAAGGTTCAGTCTAATTAAATGAAGTTTTATTAAAGCTAAATCATGTATTAGGTGCTGGGGTCATTGAGATAGAAACCTCTCAGTTCTCACCTTTAAAGACTGTCCAGAACCACTGATAGTTAGTTGAAATTTTATACAATAAGACCTATTTTAGAGTAATTAATGAGATTATGAGTTAGATTTGGGTGTGAGAAAGCTGGTAGGACATTATCACAGCTAAAAATGGTCAATCATGTTTTTCTGGAGAAGGTAGAGCATCAGTGGATGTGGAAGGTGAGCTGAGGGTTGTTTTAGAAGAATAGGTCAGGGGCATGCAACTACAGAGCATGTATGTGGTGCTTGATATGTATCAAGGTGTTTGATATGGCTGAGACCCACACTGGGAGCCCAGGCATGTTGGAGTTAAAGCTGCAGACATAGGCTCGACCCCAAGCTTGAGAAGCGTGTGTGCAGGCTAAGGAAGTCATTAAGAGTTTAGGTGTGAGAATTGCTGATGTATGGTAATCAGGGGAGTTATATGACTAGTTGTACATTTTATAAAGCTCTCTCTGATGGCTTTATCAAAGGTGGATTTGCGGCCAGCAAGACATGTGTGAGAGATGGCACTCAGGTAGTACTTCAGTGTCTGGGGGAGAAACGATGCATAGTATAGAGCAGTAGCAATAGTGATGGAGCTGAGAAACATTTCGGGGTTTGAATGGGCAGTACTCAGTGATTGCCATGAACACAGTCAGGACTATTGGGAGAAGGGAATTGGTTTAGTGAGAAGGTAATTGATTCCATTTGAGACATGTTGAATAAGAGAAGAAAATACTTTTTACTTTTATTTTGAGCAAAAGTACCAGTCAGTCTGTGAGATAAAGTAGAGTTTGAAGAGACACAGGTCCTATAAACAACTCCCAAATGTAGAGAGATGACATAGCACAGAGCTCAGGAAAGGACTTGTTAGCACAGGGCGAAGAGCTGAGTCCCAGTTTCAGAGCTTTCTTTGTGTATTTATGTGGATGTGAGTTTGGGTGGCAGAATTTTGGACTATGAGTATGCTCTGATGTCTGCAATGGCTTTCAGTAAAACTTGTTTGAATAGAAATAACTAATAAGCTAATTTCTTATGAGCAATATTAATGATTCTTTCCCTTTTGTCTGAGATTTAATCAGTAGTAACTAAAATTTTTAACTTTCTTTCTCCTGTAACTCACCATATATTCAAATTCTTTAGAAAAATAATAAAAACTTATGGGTCTAGCTTCACTTTTTACTTCTCATGACAGCTTTCTCTCTCTCTCTCTCTCTCTCTCTCTCTCTCTCTTTTCTTTTCTTTTTACATGATTCGAAATTCTGAACGTACAAAAGACAATGAAGTCTTCCTTCCTTTCTAGTCTCTCAATCATCCCATTTCCCCACAAACAAGACTTTTTTTTGGCAAACCTTCAGCTGTATTTTATGCATATATCAGCACTTACTACATTTTTTCTCTACACAGAGTGGTTTACTATACTTACTATGGTAAGTGATATATCAGTATAGCCTTTTTATCTCTTTTTATTGAATGTATTGGGGTGACACTGGTTAACAAAATTATACAGGTTTCAGGCACACAACTTCACAACACATAATTTTTACACTATATTGTATGTTCATTACCCCAAGTCAAGTCTTGTATTGCCATTTATCCCCCATACCTTCCTCCACCTCCCTGCTTCCCCTAGCAATCATCACACTGTTGTCCATGTCCATGAGTTTTTTCTTTTTTTTCTTTGCTCAATTCCTCCACTCCAGTCTGGCCCCCAACTCCCTACCTCTGACAGCTGTCAGCCTGCTTTCTATCTGTAAGTCTGTCTCTCTTTTGCTTATTAGTTCATTTTATTCATTAGATTCCACATATGAGTGAAATCATATGGTACTTGTGTTTCTCTGACTGGCTTATTTCACTTATTATAATGTTCTCCAGGTCCATCCATGCTGTCGCAAAGGGTAAGATTTTTTTTTCTTTTTTAGAGCCAAGTAGTATTCCATTATGTGAATGTACCACAGCTTTTTAATCCACTTATCTACTGATGGACACTTGGGCTGCTTTAAAATCTTGGCTATTGTAAATGATGCACTGTAGCTCTCTGATGGACCTCTCTTCCATAATTTTTCTCTTTATTTATGGATTTTCACTAATTAAGACAATATGCATGTTTTTATTAGTCCTATTCCATTTATGGAGAGATTTTCTTCCCATCAACAAAGTAGGGAACATAAATTACTCGTCCTACTTCTTCTGATATTGGATTCTTATCCTTATCTTTGACCTAATTTTCTTTTTGTAACCTGTACATTGACTAGAGGAGATATTATCTCTTTGAACATTATTTGGATCTTAGCAACTTAGAAGTGAAATAATAATTTTTTTGAAGTGGCTATTTATTCATGCTGGTTTAGCAATAAAAATTCATTTTCATTGTGAACATGTGTGTTAAGATGTATTTTAAAAGAAGACATGTATCAATTTTTGAAGCTCTTATGCCAATAACCTCAGCATGTTTGCTACCCAGATTTGGATTTCAGAGTTTCCAATAACAGAAATATCACCCAGATCCTCTGTTAACTAAGCAGGCAGTAGTCCTGATAGTGTCAAAATTCTGTGTGGCTCAGTAGTGGTCTAGGATGGGTAAATTTCCCTTTTTCTTCACGAAGACATTTTTGGCTCAGGAGAGCTTGTGGCCACCTAAAAGCTGAACTGTATGGTTCCCTCTCCAACACCTGACATATACTAATAAAAGTTACTTCAGATTAATATCTGTTTCACAAAGGGAAAAATGAACACATGGGACTACATCAAACTCAAAAGCTTCTGCACAGCAAAAGAAACAACCATCAAAACAGATAGGGAACCCACTCTAGGGGAGCGCATAATTGCCAATGATACATCAGATAAGGGGTTGATTTCCAAAATATACAGAGTGCTCATACAACTCAACAAAAGGAAGACAAAGAACCCAATTAAAAAATGGGCAGAGGAACTAAATAGACACCTCTCCAAACAGGACATACAAATGGCTAAGAGGCATATGAAGAAATGCTCAACATCACTAATCATCAGAGAGATGCAAATTAAAACAACAATGAGGTATCACCTCACACCTGTCAGAATGGCCGCCATCAACAAATCATCAAACAACAAGTGTTGGCGAGGGTGTGGAGAAAAGGGGACTCTAGTACACTGCTGGTGGGAATGCAGACTGGTGCAACCACTGTGGAAAACATTATGGTGTTACCTCAAAAAATTAAAAATTGAATTGCCATTTGACCCAGTGATCCCACTTCTAGGAATATACCCTAAGAAGCCTGAAACACCAATCAGAAAAAATACGTGTACCCCCATGTTCATAGCAGCACTATTTACAATAGCTAAGATCTGGAAACAGCCCAAGTGTCCATCAGTGGGTGAATGGATAAAAAAGCTGTGGTACATATACACAATGGAGTACTATGCAGCTGTAAGAAAGAAAGATCTCTTATCCTTTGAGACATGGAGGGACCTGGAGGGTATTATCCTAAGCGAAACAAGCCAAGCAGAGAAAGACAAATATCACATGATCTCACTTATTTGTGGAATATAATGAACATAACAGTCTGAGGAACAGGGTAGACCCAGAGATGTGGAAGTAGGGTATAAACTGACACCCCTCAGAAGAGGGTGTGGGGGGGGAGGAAAGAGATAAACCACAGAACTTATGCGCATGTATGCATAAGTGATGGACATGGACAACAAAGCTGGGGACAGGGTGGGGGGATGGGGAGGAGGGTGTCAATGGGGAAAAAAGGAGAAACATCTGTAACATAAATAAATTAATAAAAATATATATTAAGTAATATCTGTTTCAATAAATATTTTAAAGTTTTTACAGATGTATTTAAATTTTTAGTATTGGCTGCATCTGCATTACAGAAATAATTGATATTCATAAAGATGAACCCCAAACAGCATGAAATGTTGAATCAAAGAAATATCACATTTGCTCTAAAGTTTATAAGGCAATAAAGTGGATCTTCATAAAATATATGGGGTAAAATTCAAAACCTTATTTTACTTAAAGGTAATCTCTAGTTCAGCCAGAATGCCTCATATTTGACCTCTTTGGTTAACTATACTTTTATTATGTGGGCTTGCTGAGAGCACAACCTTCTGGATGGACAGAGAGAATTGTCCAGATTTATGGAAAGTACATGTGATAATGAAATATTTAAAATGCAAATGTAGGAGATCCTTTGCACTTCAATGTATTGAATGTGTTCAAGTCTACTTGGCATAAGGAAGCCAAGTAGGAAATTATGTGTGTAAGGATGGCAAAATACCCAGTCACCTGGAACATTATATCACTTACCTATGCAGAAGAGAAATTAAATAAAGGCAAGCCGAAGGGTAGTGTGCCAACCCAAGCTATCATAGAAAGAAATGGAGGAAATGTGAAGTTGTCAAATTTTATATCAAGACAACAATTTTTCACAATTTACATATACCTTTTTTTTTTTTTTAAGTACAGAAAGATAATTCTTGCTGCTTAAAGAAACAAAGGAGTAAGTTGAAATGCAGTGACAGCTTCATATTACAACAAGGGGATGCATGTCTTTGGAGTAGAATGGAGCAACTGAAAAGTAAGGGTCAGCATCAGTAATTATGACCAGTTAATCAGATATCCTTTCGGCAAAATCCGTTGTATTCTGTTGGAGTTTGAAATCTGAGAAGCATAGAAACTTGAATATTTCTCAAGAAAGCTTACTTACATGAGGTCCAAGAAGATTAAAAGGTGACTTCTTATTAAGGAGTTGTCTGCTGGTGTTTCACAATGAAGATCTGTGCCTATAGAGGGAATCTTTCTGTGTCTGGTGGGTGAACCCTCAGGGAGAAGCCCAGGTGTTGATGTGATATCCACATGGGCTATACTGTCTAGGTTCTTTTAGACTGACTAGGTTGGCTGGTATTGTACCCCATGCTTCCCAGCGTCATTTTCATTTTCTATTGTATCACAACACTATTTACCTGAATTCTGCTTATGCCAATAAGAGACCTTCAAATACAGTATGTCTTAGGTTCATTTGGTTTTGCTGGATGTTTCAGGTTTAATTCCTGGACTTCTGTCTTAACTACTACCTTAAACAAGTCCTCCTATCAGATCTGTCATTCCTGCTATTAGGTGTTTTTCTAACAAGTTTGCATGTTTTGAAAACAATGTGAGATTTACTGATTGCATGCAAAGTTTCTGTTGCATCCATAAAAATTCATATTTTTCTATGTTTTTAAGTTTTATTTATCAAGAGTTATCAAATTAACTCTTTGTTTGTTTTAGGTATATCAAATGAAAATGTCCTGTTTTATGTTGGAAAATATTAGGCCCACATCAGTGTCCTGCAAAATAAAAAAGACATATGGAACGAAAACTTATTGAATAAATAAGCTACAACACATTAGCTACTTTGAATTAACTATGCGATCAATATTTTTTCTTTTTTATTTAATAGCTTAATTTTCCTGCCACATAGGTCACTTCATTCATATCTGTTGTTTTCCATTTACTTATCTCAGAGCTCTGTCATTTTAGTAAAAATACATATTTGTTCATTTTTCCTGGGGTACAACATGTAGTTTCAACCTATAAACACAAGTGTTCTTTTATTTTGAAATGGTTTACCTTATTTATACATGTAAATTTTTGGCCCATTATTTTATTTATTATCTTTGGGGTTACCAATATGCATAGTATGACTCTTCCTGGTCTTCTTTGCAAGTCATTTAATGCTTTATAATATGTGTATAGTAAAATTCACCCTTTTTAAACTGTACAGTTTGACAAGTCGTGACAAATGCCATTCGATCACTTACCACAATGAAGATACAGAATGTCATTTATCACCTCAAAGCTTCCCACATGCTTCTTTGTTGTCACAGAAGCTCGCTCTCCTAAAACTTTTTGCACTAGTGATTATGTTTTTTGATTAGTTCCTTCTTGTGGTCTATAGTATTCAGTTGCTGAATGGCTAACTGGAAAAAAGGCTTACCCTTCATATTCATAACATAAAGGAAAATTAAACAACAATTAATACCACTTCTGCCTGTCTTATTGGAACATATTAAAAATATGACATCCATTGTAAAAGTAGTGTAGTTGCAATGTTATATATATTGCTTGTAGGAATAAATTTTGATGTATTTTTGGAGTGAGTGATATATTACAACTTTTAAAATATCCAGTTCATTAAACTGTTAATTACACTTTCAAAGAAAGTGTTGAAGATATATATGCATTGGTATTAATACATAAAGATATCTGTCATAGCATTTTTATTAAAAAAACTACAAAATGAGTATTCAACAGTATAAAGTTGATTACATGATGTTATATCTGTATAATGGGATATTATGCAGCTATTAAAATATTTCTGAATATGTAATTATTATGGGATATGATCATTTTAATAGATAAAAATTGTGAGTGACTCTCTGACTCATAACTATTCCTTCTTTCTCAGATTTGGGCAGACGCCCAACGAGTCTATTTCTACCACAGTTTATTGATCGGAATTTTTCAAAATTTCTATAATCAATATTGCTTTTTAAAATAATCACATTTAAAAAAGAAAGTCCAGCTATCTCCTGTGGATGATATATAATTAATAAAAGATTAAGCACTTCTGAGGCCACAATACTATATCTTTATGCCAATATTATTTTTATATTTTTAAATACAAGGTTTTATAAAGTTCATGCAAAATTTTTAGAATGTAGTTTTATAACAAATAAAATGACAGGGAAAATGTATAGGTTTTATAATATAAAAGTAATAACATTTATTTGAAACTCATTTTAAGAGAAAGAACCTTTAGAGAGAACACCTGAGCTAATTAAATTTATTTTAATGGGGTTTTGTAGAAGGCATCTTTTGCTAGCCATTTGATCTTGATAATAACCCTTAGACTTTGATTCATTGATATATAGACATGAAAAGCATATTTATACAACATTTGGCTGGCAATGGTCTACATAGACATCTGAATAAATCTTCAAAAATCTCTCATGGCAACATGAATGCTGAGCATAAACTTCTTGACACATGTGACCTATGCATGTTGGAATCGTTTGAAATGTCTTTTTATCCCAGACCAACCCTTCCTAATGGAGTTGTCTTTATGATTTCTCAATTTCATTCTCTTGATGTTTATATCTAATGATATACACACTTGTTTGCTTATTTTAATTAAAGTTATTTTTACTTTTTTTGCATTTTAAAATAACAAATATTTATTTTAGTTCCAAGTCAGATTATGGGGTTAGGAATGTCTGTTTTATTTTAAGGCATGAATTAGATCCACAAAAGTAAAATATCAACAAAGATACCACTGAAATGTCTTTATATCTAGACTGTGATTCCTTGAGGCTAGAAAATGAATATTTTGTTCACTATGATCTTTCTTTCACCTATAAAATAGAAGATCAATAAATATTGGTTATGAATAACTATCACACTTTCTGGGAAATCTAAGTGAATTTGACATACACTAATTAAAAAAATGCTTATTATATTCCAGGCATTAGAAAGTAGGTATATGAAAAATGCCAATGAAGGAGGATAGAGTTGATTTGACCAATTGCCATGGTATCTTTTTCATTCTTTTGCATGTCATTGCATGACTTTTCCCCTATCTCTAAATGGAATGATTCCCTTTTGTTTAAATCCTGTAAATCAACCAAGAGTCATGGAACACTTTGGTTCTGCTTCACATGGGCACTGCTTGTTTGTGTTCATAAAATGCTTTTCATGCTGACATATCTTATGGTTATAATTTGAGAAAGGGATAAGATATCACATTTCAACACTACCATGGGACTTTGAGATATAACAATTTTGCTATCTAGCATAATCTAATTCTTATTAGGACCGTTTGCCAATAGTAATTGCTGGGATTCTGTTAGTTGGTATACAAATAAAAGGAAAAGAGATTCGTAATAGACTCCTTGAACAAACTAATGTAGAATCAAGTTGGCCTATATTTTAGGTAGATTTTGATCTAAGTTAGACGCTCCTTAGATTTCTCAGCTGTATGTGGTAAACTCAAACCTAAAATCTATTAACTCAAATGTCTCCATGGCTAAATTATACCCTTAAATATTCCTTTCACACCATTTCAAGTCACCTTGTTACCATTATTAAACTTTTTTTCTTTGTCAGTGTTATTGTTGATGCTATAAATCCTGTTTGTTTCAAAAGCTCAATCAAAACTGACAGATGTACTTAATGAAATACTTCTTGGATTAAGTCATCTTTTAGGATAAGTTTCTATCATACTGTCAAGCCCTTGCTTAAATGATATTTGGGAATTTCATTTGATATATGTTCATTATTCTATCTATACTATAAACCTTTCAAGACCTAGGCAGAAATATAGATGTTGGAGAAACTGAAAGAGCAATTTATTTTCTGAGGTCTCTTCCCCTCAAGTGGCACTTGTTCAACCCTTTCTGTAGGTGGAGATGTTGAAATTATGGTTGGTAACATATTACAAAAGGAAGTGTTACAATGGTGAAACACTAGAAGACATTTTCAAATAATGCCTCTTTGTTATGTACTTGTTCTCCAAGGAGCAAATGGTATCAGCCATAGCCCTGTCTAGACCCATCCCTAAGCTTGCTCCACAAATGTGAGGACCCTCCTGTTTCTGCCCCATGTACATGATAAACACTTCTGCTTTTCATAGTCTTCCATGTATTTATATGCTATCACACTGTCATTGGAAGAATGGAAATGGCATGTGAAATTTTCTGAGAATCTTAATTTTCCTATGAGACATTAATCAAACTTCTAATTTAGGGTGAAAACCTGAAGAGAGAGGGAGAACATGTGTCTAGTTTGTCTTTACCTAGTTTAAAAATTATAAATAAAACAGAAAATAACCCTATTCTTTACTTATCATCTAAAAGCAGAACTCATTATAATCTTATTTATCATTGGATCCCTTATACCAACACAAAAGGTTAGATAATGTCCAAGAAAATTACTGTAAGTCATTGTCTTTTCCCATACATGTTTCATCTTTGAGCTTTTGCTGCATCCTTGATTGAAGGTAATTCTCTGCTAGAAGCATGACTGTGATACCAGTCAACCCCATATCAGATATGCTTCTTGAGGTTTTCAGAATAGTCCAACAAACGTCATTCCACTTTTGACAGACCACGCTAAGATGTGGGTTCTCCACTGGTTTGGTGTTTTATGACTAGGCTGAATTTTGGTAGGTTATTTAACCTAATGCAATTAGGTGGATTCCTGAAATAAATCTGGTCAATCATTTTAAAAGAAATTAGCAGTTGGATTCTGAAGTCTTTCTGTGGTAGAAAGTGATTTACTTTTTATGCGATCAGAAACAAAATTGCTGATCAATGCATAAATGCAGTTAGCTAGAAAAAAACTTTATTGACACCATTTCTAAGAAAAGATATTTGTGTTATATCACTGAACAAGACAGATTTTTTTCTAAATCTTATGTTCTGGTCTGCTGTCATAAAATAGAGATATATTTTCTTTTATAATCATTTAGTTTTTTACAATTGGCATAAAAGTAAAAAAGGAGAGTAAAAATACATCTATTAGGTTTGCTTACCTGACAACTAGTTTCTAAGTCATAACAAAAATGTACCTATATATATTCTTCAAATTAATTATTTCATTAATAAAATAAAAGCTGCTTAAATACTTGATCTATGTAGATGTAGGATAATTATTGTCTGGAAAGTTTTTGTTTATTTGTTTTAATTAGAAAAAAAAATTGAAAATATTATCTTACCTATTGATTGTACCCAGGGGTATTTGTGAAAATAAATGTGTTGATAGTTGATAGATGAAGGGAATTTCTGTTGAAAATATCAGGATACTTTTATAACAATTTTCTTCTTGCTATTATTTATTCATCCTTTATCCCTATTCTTGTTGCCAGTTCTTATATCTCCTCACCATTAAGAATTTGCTAGCTTTGGAGAATCAATTCACTTCAGAGTTGTCATGTGGTGAGTTGATTATTGTAAAACAGCCAGAAAGAAGCTTAGATGGGGCTTTATATATGAGATAGAGGATACAGGTAAACAAAGATTCCTTGAAAGATTGGCTGCATCATTTATGGGCCCACTGCAAAAGAAAATGCAAAATTTCTTGTTTGAAAATTAAGAATTTTAGGATAGTGATAGCAGAGCATCTGTGACTGCACAGATCGATACCCATAAAGTTAGTGCTGGCTCCTTATCCTGAGAGCCTCTTAACTATTCTCTTCCTGTTTCATTTATTTTCATTAAAATTTTTTTTTGTTTCTTTATTGATTTTAGAGAGAGAGGAAGGGAGAGGGAGAGAGATATAGAAACATTGATGAGAAAGAACATCCATTAGCCACCTCCTGCATGCCCCTGACTGGGGATCAGGTCCACAACCTGGGCATGTACCCTGACCAGGAATCCAACCAGTGACCTCTTGGCACATTGGTCAATGCTCAACCACTGAGCCACACCAGCCAGGCTATTTTCATTTCTAAAGACAAATACAATATAACTTTACTTATATGTGGAATCCAAAGAACAAACTAAATAGAAACAGACTCAAATATAGAGATTAGACTGATGGTTACCAGAGGGGAGGGTGGTTGGGGGAACTGGGGTGAAAAATGTGAAGGCATTAAGAAGTACAAGTTGGCCATCATAAGCAGTCACAGGGATATAAAGTATAGCACAGGGAATATAGTCAGTAATGTTGTAATAACTATTTTTGGTTCCAGGTGGATACTTCAAATATTAGGGCAAACACTTTGTAAAGTATATGATTGACCAGTATGCTGTACACCTGAAACTAATATGAAGTAATATTGAATGTAAAGTGTAATTAAAAAAATAAAAAACTAGCCATGACTGGGTTGCTTAGTTGGTTGGAGCATTGTCCCATGCACCAAAACGTTGCAGGTTCCATTCCCAGTCAGGCACAAATCTAGGTTGTGGGTTTGGTCTTGGTTGGGGTGCATACTGGAGGCAACTGATCAATGTTTCTCTCTCTCTCTCTCTCTCTCTCTCTCTCTCTCTCTCTCTTTCTTTCTCTCTCTCCCCTTTCTCTTTCTCTAAAATCAGTAAAAACATATCTTTGGTGAGGATGAAAATAAATAAATGAAGTAAATAAAATATAAAGAAAAATATTTTTTATTAAAGTGTAGTTGGGTCTGGGGGGGGGGAAGGAGAAACATCTGCAACAAAAATAAATTAATAAAAATTGAAAAAAATGTAGTTGGCATATAATATTGTATTAGTTTCAGGTATACAACATAGTGATTCGAGATTTATATATCTTAAGATGTGAACACCACAGTCTAATAACCATTTGTCACCATACAAAGTTATTACATTATTACTGTATTGACTATATTCTCCTTCATCTTTTTCATCTGTTCCTTGTTTTTTGTCACTAAGAAACATGTATTTTCTCACTTGCTATAGACTTTGAGCAGCTGTCTTTCCTCTCCCTTCGATAGTTGGAATTCTTATTTTTGCCTTATATCAATTTATGATTCATGTACTGCCTCTAAACTGCCCAATAGTATCTTTTTTGACAACTAATTCCAGCACATCTTTCTATTTAACCACCTCTTTGGTTTTCCTTTTCCATTTTGGAAACAGCTTTTCTTCTCTACCTTGTGTGATCTAGTGGTTCCAACACCCGGCTCTTTGTCTTTAATCTAACTCTCTCACTGCCCTAGAATTATTAGATGTTCTGTGGGTTCCTTAAGTTAAATGTCTTAAGACTAGATAGCAGCACCGAGATTTCATTATCCTCATGTTCCTCTTTTCCTACCATCAGATTTCACAGAGATCTAAGAACCAAATATGCACTTTAAAAAAATTTCTGCATGTGGTTTAGTTCTGAATTTATTACTTCATTTCTACCTTTGTGGACTGGACTAGAAAATAACTTCGAAAGAGACTAAGGTTCCTTTTCATCATAACCTGAAACACTTAAGAAAATGCTAAGCCTTTGGCTTTCTTTTTTCTCTCCTGGACATCTCCAGATCCTTTTAGCTCTGTAGATCAAAAGGTAACTCTTAAGGAGGAGGAGAGAGTTTTAAAAGTGTACCCTTGAATCTAAAGACATTCTTGAGATCAAATTAGTTTATCTTCTGAAGTATACAACCCAAGCAAATAAAGCCAATGATCCAAAGAACACATCAAAATTCTTTTCAATATTATTCTTCCTAATAGGTAAGTTTTCTCCTTCTGACAATAGTTCAAGGACCTGAGCCAAGAGGAGGAGTGAGGTCATCTGCATTTTCTCCTGGCTTTTATGTTTCCAAAAATAGTTTTGATTTCTATAGCAGATTCTTAATTCCTCCCAGTAACCCAATAAGTTAAGGCATATAGCTATCACTTTTTATTAAAGAGGAAGTTGAGACTTATGTGACTTAGCTGATATTTCTAAGGGTCACAAGATGATTTGTAAATATTTAATAAGAACTCAGAATTCTCAAATGCCCAAGAAAGAATCTTGCAGTATCTTGCGGCTAACTCTAAGATATTTGTCACTGTTTACATCCATTTCTATTTTACTTCTGGATTCATTATTATCTGGGTTTCTAACTTCATTTGCTTTGTTTTTCTCCTTTCCTTACTCATTATTCCTAAACATGACAGTTCTTTAGTTTATATATGTATAATTTTAAAAAATGAATTGTTTTTCAAGCATTTGAGGTTCGTTCTTTGAGATTTGTTATTTCAGTAGCGAGGCACGATAGCAACTAGTTACTACAATTTTTAGGTGAACCAATAACTAGTTTCCATTTGTGGCTGGGTGCCATGTATGATCTCTCAGTTACCCTCAATAGTTCTCTGCCCTGAGGTATTTTGTTAGCATTAAATATTATCTTGCAGTTAGATGGAGATCTAAGATCGTACAGTTGCTTAGTTACTTGCTTTTTTCATTGCTTCCCATTTAAGCCAATGAATAAATGAACAATTAGGACTAGAGTCGTGTGAGAGATGTGTTTTATTTGGCATGGACCCTAATGATCAGATAATGAACAGCTTCATTCCTATCAAGAGGATATTCTAAAGGATGGTTTCATTTCTTAATGCTGACCCTCACTCTGAGAGGCAGGCTTCTCTAATCATGATAGTTAATGACCAATAAATGGTCATTTGTCATGTTTTCACTTTATTTCAGGCCTCAGCCAACCTCTAACATGAAGGATTCAAACTATGATGAAATGTTTTTACAGGTAATGATGAGAGAGATGATGAGAATTTTTAGGGCAGGGTTCGTGCTCCATATGTTCTCTGTAGTAATTATGTTGAAAAATAGTAGTTTGGTTCTGAGGCACTACGCAGTTTAGTTCACTGGACATTTATTGACTACCCTCTGTGTAACTCATAAGAATAGAAAGAGAAATGGATATCACAGCACAAATCTCTGCCTCTGATAAACTTACTCTGTAGTAGGAAGTTATATTCTAATCAAAATTTAAATAAGTTAGGACAAACTTGGTTACTAGATTTATGTGTAGAAAATATTATAAATTCAGAGGAAATATCATCAGTCCCTAAAAGTTATGAAGACCATTAATTATATCTTATGTACCCTTGGCTTGTTTGTACTTGACTTTGACTAAAAACATAACCCAACATTTGAAAAGTTCACAGTTAAATTGTGGAAGTTCATTAGCTACATGATTGAAGCTGATTTGTTATGTTTAATTTTCATAATCCATTTACAAGGTTTATCCATTTAAATGTTTCTAAATTAGCAGTTTTCTCTGCTTCTATTATTCAGGTCATTGCACCTTAGATAAGCTAAATGTTTAAGTGTTCCCTAGTAACGAAAGGAAACAAAAGTTAAATATCTACCATAGGAAGGTCAAAACAGAAATCATCAGGAGTCTGAATACAAGCTTCCATTCATTTTCTATTTCATCTTTCCCCCATCATCATCATCAAAATTAATACAATTTTGTAAAATATTTCTCTTTAAAATAAATATGTTAATTCTAAACAGAAATTGTAATATATAAAATTTTGGTAATTTGTGATTCCTTTGGCAAATTGTGTTGTCAATAACAAAGGCACTAAAATAGGGTTATTTTCATTTTAGACGGGTTGGATAATACGTCATGAGAATGGATATACAATATATAGCATATCACATCCAAATCAAAATGACATTTCATTTAAGAATACTTCAGTTCTTAAAATAGCTTTCTCTAATAATTTATATTTTATGCTACTAATTAGATAGAACACTGGAATAAGCATAAGTAGAAATCAAAATTTCATTGATAAACTTAAAATATCAGACTACCAAATAGTAACTACTCCAAAAAGGGTTTTTGGTAATAAGAAGAGAAAAATAATGGTTTGTAACTTCTTTTTCTTAGTGATTATCTAAAGTTACAGAAATTATCCAGACAAATAATTATTGTGAAATAAATTTTGAGCATTAAGATAATTTCTGCAATGCTTATAAGAACTGTTTGATTATTTAAAGAAGTGTTCATTTACTTAGTGTCTACTGTGTGTGTATGTGCCAAACTTTGTCTAAGATACAAATCTCTGTATCAAGAGTCATAAAATCTAGTAGCAGCATTAAAATGTCAACATAAATAACATAAAAGACCCTTATAATTGAGGTTCAGAAAAAGTAATATGAATGTTGAAAGGTGAGAGTATTATTTTCAATTAGTGGGATGGGGAGTGAGTTTGATCACTGAAAATTCCACAGATCCAGTGGATGATGTAAGTCCAATGAAGCACCACACTGTAGGAATGAAGAGCACAGTGAGCGCCCTGCTTCACTGAGGTATGGTGGAACTGAAGAACAGCAGTTGAAAAGTTTTGGAAAATATGTGGGAGTGTATGCATAGGAGTCCTCAATGCTAGGCTAAAGAGTACAATCCTTCAATTCTATTTTGTGAATATATATCAAGCGCTTAACTCTCTGTGATGTTCTGTAATCTATGACTATAAAAAAATCAAGGCGACAAGGTACTCTCAAGAAGTTCACTTTGTAGATGTTGATGTCATAGATATTAGGAGTAGGTTAGATGGAATATTGGATACTTTTAGTCAGAGGAGATCTGCACTATGATTTGGAAGTACTAATTTGAAGGTGATATGTAAAATAATTTGGAATGGAGAAGACTTGGAAAACACACTGTCGAATGCCAGTCTTCCCAATTTTATTTTATTCAGTTTAGAAGGACATCTCTTAAAAGAAGAAGAAAACAAAAAGTACAAAATTATGCTTGCAGGCTGGTATGGAGAACAGATTTATGTGGAATGAGGCTTTTTTCAGGAATCCCAAGTTAATGTTCTAATTTCATTTAAGTGAAGGCATTTCTGACATGGAGTAGTCGCTAGAATGATTTATTTCTTTAATATGCACAACTGCATTCACTAATGAGGGCAGAGGCATGGTGCCAGACTGTGAAAGTACCAACATTTGCCCTCCCAGGAAATCTCAGCAGCTCAAGAGCACAGCAAGAGTAAATAAGTGATACCAAGTGTTTGAATGAGAGGAGAGAATGATGAAGGAGAGGGCAAAAAGAGAGATTTTGTTGAAATTAAACAATGGGATAAATAGGTATCAAATTAATACTCATTCTTATAACAGTTTTAGAATAAGGAAGCATAATTAAATGCTAAAGGATTGCTCGAAAATTCTGTTGCTAAATTATTAAAGTATTTTAACATTTCTCCATATAGTAGGTGCAATTCTAGGATATACCCTACCATTCCTGTCCTCTGAAGGGCATGCCCCGTATAAGAGGGTAAATGAAACCTGTAAATATGATGATGTCTCTCTCATTAGTGACTTAAATTATATGGAAAAAGTTAATATATTTTTGCAGATGTGATTATGATTTCTCTAATCAGTTGACTTTTAGTCAGTCAGAAAGTAGATTATTCTGGGTGAGCCTGAACTAATTAGATGAGCCCTTTAAGAAAGATCTAAAGTCAGATATGCTCTCTACTACTGGCTTTGAAGAAGTAAGTCACCAAATAAATTCTGCGAATGACAGACTACATGAGCTTGGAAGATGATCTCAGATGAGACCATGGCTCTGGCTGACAACTTAACTGCTGCTTTGTTAGACCCTGAATAGAGGACCTGACTAAGCAGAATCCAGAATTCTGATATACAGAATGTGTGAGATAATAAATGGGTGTTGTTTTAAGTTGCTAAGTTTGTGATGACTTTTGTACACAGCAATAAAAAAAATTAACACACTCCTCATTGGATAAATATTCTGAGGGCAGGAGAATGGGAATAATATATATGGAAAATACTTTTAATAAAAATTGAATGAAAATCCATTGATTATGTTCAATGATTAGTCAGTCTAAAAGTATTCAGGTGAGTAGACATCCCTTCCTGTACATCTGGTTTTTACCTTAAAGAGTTAGGTGTAGTTTGGGACAGAGAAGTCCATCAAACGAGGACATAAAATGGCCATGTGGTATTGTGACAGAGAAAAATATATGTCCTTCTAATTTGATTATCATTGGGAAATTACCATTTATTTGCTAAGGGGAGGTTATTTTGGTTAGAATTGGACTTGGATTTGTTGACATTATTTGTCAGTTAACTGTCAATTAAAGGTACAACTATATAACTTATTCTACCCCTTTGTTTCTACTATTTGGAAAATATTAAAAAAATTTTTTTCTTTATTGATTTTTAGAGAGAGAGAAAGGGAGAGGGAGAGAGAGATAGAAACATCAATGAGAAAGAACATCAATTGGCCGCCTCCAGTATGCCCCCCAACTGGGGATCGGGCCCACAACCTGGGCATGTGCCCTGACTGGGGGCGACCTCTTGGTGCATGGGTCGATGCTCAACCACTGAGCCATACTGGCCAGGCTGGAAATTTTTTTTTTACATTGCACTAAGAAATGTAATTAAGAATTGCATGTTTCCTATAGAGGCAGAAGTAATGGTTGTGAGAGCGTAATATTTGTAAGATTTGTGAAGGGTTCTGCTTCCCTCCCTTCCAGTGTCCCTGCTTGATTTCTGGGATAATAGAAATTGATTTTTGAAAAAGATGAAGATAGGAACAAAAACACTATATACATAGTAAAGCTCCATAATTATGCTAATAAACAACTTGACAATCTTTAGGAAGAGAAAGAAAATAGGGCTCTTTATCAGTAAAATAGCACATGGAGTTAGGTTATTAGAAGTGGTTCAACATATCCATAAAAAGATTGATTTGTCCCATAAATGTGTCATCAGGAGGATAAGCTTGGAAAGCTGCTTCCTTTGAATCTTTCTTCTGAAGGCTGAATTTGAAGGCCAATGCCTCATCATAAGTGTAAGGAATGGAAAATAGAAAGTAACAGAATCGCTAAAAACCTGAATTAGAGGCCGACAGGAGATAGAGGCACTCATGTGGGGAGGGCAGAAGAGTAAGAAGGGGAGAAAGAAAAAAAGAGAGCAAAAGAGAAGACATGTCCCTGTGTCCTTGGATGAGCACATTTTTGTATTGTCTGTTGAAGAAGAAACATAAAAAATAGTTTGGTATTATTCTTTGAACTTTGTATATTTGATCTTATAATTTTAAAACTCTTTGTTAATGGAGTATGGTTTAATTCTTTCAAATATTAAGAATTTATATATACTTTTAGTAGGCTTCTAAGATCCTAGGGAATATGTAAGTCAATAAACAGGATTTCAAGTATTTTTGTTATTAAACTACAGTGTATTATATCTACATATATATGTATACATATGAAAAACTTAGAATACTGTAGCATTTTCTATCAAGTTCCTTTAAATAGTGCATATTTTATATTCAACAAAAACATAAGAGTTCAGCAATAGTCTTCTCTATTCTGATTATTATATATATGCCTCACACTCAAGTCATCCTAAAATTGTGGGGGCCTGTTACCTCTGAACTCACCTTTGGGACTATTGAAGTTGAAGTTACTGTCTTTGCCCACGTGAAGGAGTAGAATGATTCCCACTCTCTCCCCTCAGCTGTCTGGGTGGATATCCACTTAATCGCAAGTGGGTCTGGAGTAAAGAAGTTTGTGGCACAAAGTTAAAGGAAAAATTTTACAGCAGTCTCGTGACCACACAGTGAGAGATTTTCTTCTTCCTCTCCTCCTACAGTGTTCCATCCTGAATAATATCCAATTCAGTATTTTCCAGCCTTGTAGACAATTAAAGATCAGAAGTCATTTTACTAGAATTATGACATTTGTAGAGTACAAAATATATACATATATATGTACTTTCATATTCAGTTAGCTTCATTTGGGATAAATTTCTCTTTCTCTTCATTGTCTTTCCTTTTACAACCACAAATTGACTCATTACAGCCTTTGAGTCATTCTGAGTTTTCTGGATAATACAATTATACTTTGCATTTCTCCTAATCAAAAGCAAAGGTATTTCTTTTTTTTAATCCTCACCTGAGGATATTTTTTCCATTGAGCTTTTAGAGAGTGTGGAAGGGAGGGTGGGGAGAAAGAAAGAAACATGGATGTGAGAGAGACACATTGATTGGTTGCCTCCTGCACGTGCCCACCAGGCCAAGAATCTAACCTGCAACCCAGGCACGTGTCCTTGACCAGGAATTGAACCCAGGACCCTTCTGTGCATTGGCCAACACTCTAACAACTGAGCCACACAGGCCAGGGGTCTTTTTTACTGCTGAGTAGTATTCCATTGTGTAAATGTACACAGCTTTTTAACTCACTCAACTACTGATGGACACTTGGGCTGTTTCTACATCTTGGCTATTGTAAATAACACTGCAATGAACATAGGATAGGGGTGCATATATTTTTTTTTGAATTAGTGTTTGAGGTTTCTTCAGGTATATTCCCAGAAGTGGAATCAGTGGGTCATAAGTCAGTTCCATTTATAATTTTTTTGAGGTAGCTCCATACTGCTTTCCATATTGTTGCATCAGTCAGCATTCCCACCAACAGTGCATGAGGTTTCCCTTTTCTCCACATTCTAGCCATCACTTGTTTGTTGATTTATTGATGATAGCTATTCTGACAGATATGAGGTGATATCTCATTGGAGTTTTAATTTGCGTTTCTCTGATGATTAGTGACATTCAGTATCTTTTCATATGTCTATTGGCCAGACTTTGTGACAGTATAGATGGACCTGGAGAGTATTATGCTAAGTGAAATGAGCCAGCCAGACAAATACCATATGATTTCACTTATAAGTGAAATCTAATGAACAAAATAAACTAATAAACAAAATAGAAACAAAATCATAGATACAGAGAACAGACTGACAGCTGTCAGAGGGGAGGGGAGTTTCAGGGCTTGGTGAAAAAGGTGAAGGGATTAAAAACAACAACAAAAACCTTACAGACATAGACAACAGTGTAATTACCACCAGAGGGAAAGGAAGGTGGGGGGAGGGTAAAAGGGGATAAATCGTGATGTAAGGAGATTTGACTTTGGGTGGTGAACACACAACACAATATACAGATAGTGTATTATAGAATTGTATACCTGAAGCCTACATTATTTTATTAACCAATGTCACCCCAATAAATTCAATTAAAAAAAAAAGCAGAAAGGTATTTTAAGCACATCACTTTGTCTTAAAACACTGAATGCTTTCTCTTTGGTCTCCATTGTTTTTATACCAAAAATAGTATTCTTTAATTATGTGAAGTAAGATAAAATTGTTTTATTTGTAGGTATGAATGTAAACTCAGAGAGGCAAAGTGATTTATTTTGATCTCAGTTCTGATGGTTATAACAAGTACACAAATGAGTCTCTCCAGAAGCATTGTTCTGGACAAATCAGAGAAGCATTGCGAGGAAGAAAGGACTGACTAGTATTCCATGTTGAATGTATGCATCTCTGAATGGGAAAGTATAATATACAATGTAAAATAATATCTTAGGGTATATCTTATCTATATAAATAATATAACATAAAAAGTGTACCATAATATAGTAAAATTAGACATTTAATTATATATTCATTTTGTTTATTTTTCTAATAGCAATATTGAAAAACTGAAATTAAACAAAGATAAGCATGAACAGTGTGCTAAAATTCTGAAAACCATGCTCTAAAAAATTATCTTGAATGAATTGAGAAATATTTTATTAAAGAGCTAGCTCAAAGGGGTAGGGGCCATTTCTGTTTTACTTATGTTTCTTGGTACACAGCAGGCACAGAATAATTATTTGTTCAGTGAATAAATGAATGCCTAGCCTGAAATAGATGACATATTTGTCATTATTTATTTAAAAGAAAGACATTTGATTTATTTCAGAAGATAGAGAGATAAGAACTGGAAGTTATATTGAGAAAAATTTCAGCTATCTTTACCTAAGGAAGAAATTTCTTACGGTAGTAAGTGTTTTTTGAGGCTTTTTAAAAAGCATTTGAGATTATTCCATGTCAGGAGTCTCTTAATGTTAAATGCCTACATTTCAGTTTAAGTACCAAAATATTTTTTGCTAACATCAGAATATTTTTCAGGTAAAGAATATGCTATATACATTAGATGTTTTTCTGCTATAACTTGCACCATTATCAAAACTTCTAAAATAATTTTTGTAACCTCAAGTGTAAGACTAAATAATGGATTTTATTTTTAATTGAAACATGTCACTTAAGGAATAGGCAAGAGTAGACTAGAAATTTCCGAACATGAATAATTCTCAAAAAATCTCAATTAATGGTTGTTTCTTTTGCTGTGAAGAAGCTTTTTAGTTTGATGTTGTCCCATGTGTTCATTTTTTCCTTTGTTTCTCTTGCCTTAGGCGTTGTAACAGTGAAAATTCAGCTGCATATGATGTCTGAAATTTTGTTGCCTATATTTTCTTCTAGGATTTTTATGGATTCATGAGTCACATTTAAGTCTTTTATCCATTTTGAGTTTATTCTTGTGTATGGTGTAAGTTGGTGTTCTAGCTTCATTTTTTTTCAAGTAGCTGTCCAATTTTCCCAGCACCATTTATTGAAGAGACTGTCTTGACTCCACTGTATGCTCTTGCCACCTTTGTCAAATATTAATTGAGCATATTGTCTTGGGTCAATTTCTGGGTTCTATGTTCTGTTCCATTGATCTATCTGCCTGTTCATCAAAATGGAAAGGGAACCCACTATATGGGAGAGCATAATTGCCAATGATGCATTAGATAAGGGGTTAACTTCCAAAATATATACAGTAATCAAACAACTCAACAAAAGGAAGACAAAGAACCCAATGAAAAAATGGGCAGAAGACCTAAATAGACACCTCTCCGAATAGGACATACAGATGGCCAAGAGACATATGAAAAAATGCTCAATGTAACTAATCATCAGAGAGATGCAAATTAAAACAACTATGAGGTATCACTTCACACCTGTCAGAATGGCTGCCATCAACAAATCATCAAACAAGTGTTGGCGAGGGTGTGGAGAAAAGGGGACTCTAGCACACTGCTGGTGGAAATGCAGACTGGTGCAGGCACTATGGAAAACACTATGGCGTTACCTCAAAAAGTTAAAAATTGAACTGTCATTTGACCCAGTGATCCCAACTCTAGGAATATACCCTAAGAAGCTTGAAACACCAATCAGAAAAAATATATGTACTCCTATGTTCATAGCAGCACTATTTGCAATAGCTAAGATCTGGAAACAGCCCAAGTGTCCATCAGTAGAGGAGTGGATTAAAAACGCTGTGGTACAAGTACACAATGGAATACTATGCAGCTGTAAGAAAGAAAGACTTCTTATCCTTTGAGACAACATGGAGGGACCTGGAGAGTATTATGCTAAGCAAAACAAGCCAAGCAGAGAAAGACAAATATCACATGATCTCACTTATTTGTGGAATATAATGAACTAAACAAACTGATGAACAAAATTGACCCAGAGACATAGAGGTAGGGTACAGACTGACAAACCTCAGAAAAGGGGGTGTTGGGGGGGAAGAGATAAACCACAGAAATTATATGCATGTATGCATACCCAATGGACATAGACAACAAAGCTGGGGATGGGGCAGGGGGGATGGGGAGGAGGGTGTCAATGGGGGAAAAAGGAGAAACATCTGTAACAAAAACAAATTAATAAAAATAATTTAAAAAAAAAGAAAATGAGCAAAAAAAAATCTCAATTAAAAAAACCCCTGCAATTTCTCAATTATCTAGATATGATTTTTCTGAAAGTCTTTCTATTTTTTAATTTGAAGTGGCCAAAAGGAAAAAGGACTGTAACTGGAAGAATGTTTTAGATTTGGTCTTAGAATAATTATAGTAACATGCATAGCAGACTTTGCTTTTTGGGAGAAGAAAATGTTTTGATGATGTATACATAATTGCAGAACTTAATTTTTTTACATTTTCCTTGCATATAAGTAAATCCATTGAGTCTTGACTATATCAGGAATTTGTATATGGGATATCATTAGCAAAACTTATTTTCACCTTTCAGAAGAAATACATTTAGAAAAAAATTAATATGCTTTAAGAATATAGTAGATTTTTATAGTCACCAAAGGAACATATTTTATTTTGTTTGCTTTAAAATAAGAGAACTGTTTTATTTTTTTGAATAGTTGGCTTATTTCTTAAATAAATATCAAGCCAAATCAATTTTGTTGAGAATTATCTTCATTTTTTTTTATTTTTTATCCTCATTAATCTTCAGATAGAGCGGGAGGGAGTGAGGGAGGAAGAGAGAGAGAGAGAGAAACATCAATGTGAGAGAGACAAATCGACTGGTTGCCACGCACACGGGGCCAGGGACAAACTGCAACCAAGGTACGTACCCTCAGTGGGAACCGAACCCAGGTCTCTCTGGTCCACGGGCTGACGCTCTAACCGCTGAGCCAAACCAGCCAGGGCAAGAGTTAACTTCATTTTTTCACATCACTTATTAAGGGAAAGTCTGTATAATGCAAGTTAAAAAGTAACTTCTAATTTAAGCCAAACAATATGCTTACGCTGATAAACATATACATTCTTTAAATTTTTGAATACATTTTAAAAAATGGAAGTAATTTATGCATGAAAAGCAGGCCAGGTGATCTGATCTTATAGAGCCATGAAATTTTTACTTAAGGTTCAGAACAGTCCAGTTTTGTGGTCACTGTGTTTCATAAATACAGTATCTACCAAAAGTGACATGGTAACTAGAAAGTGTGAACAAAACTCTTTTGAAACAATTCAAGTGAAATTTTATAGTATTATAGTATATATTTCTCACTAGCATTTACTTAAACTAATCTATTAGTTCAATGTTTATAATTAGTTGAAGGCTTAGCTTGCCTACCTGAATGGGGAAATTTTAATTTTTCCATTTAGCATGCATTTTAGAAAAGGCACACCATTATTCCTTTTCTACTTTCATAGATGAAGAAAGGCCTTCTGAGGCTGCACAGATGCAACAGAACAGAACTCATAACTATGATTTCTGGAGTAATATTGTGTCTCAGGGGAAGGGACAGTAAATGACTCATTTTCTGTCTAGTTTCTCCATCTAAAAAATTGATATATCATGAATATCATCTTTCTTTGTGCAGATAAAAATAATTTACAGGATATTTAAGAGTACTTTTTAAGTGTATAATGTTCTGCAAATGCTCAATAATTAAGAGAGCAGCTCATTTTAAAATATAAATCAAGTATGCTAGAGGAGGAAGAATTCCAGGAAGAAAATCAGGCAAAGTGTTACTGTATCAGAACTCTAGGTGGATTTTCTGGCTGCAGTGAGGTACAATAGCTTTCTTTATCAACGCCTCCATGAGGTATAATGGACCCATCAACAGGCAGACATCAGATTGTCTTTTAGAGCTCTTTGACTTTGCCCAATGATGAGATCTCTAATTTAAAAGAAATAATTCACACCTACCAGGGTGAGTCATGCTGGGGGTAGCGTAAAGGACATGATGGTCTTCATGCTTTCTGTTTACCAGGGAAGGCAGGTGATTAAATGTCTTAGTAGTAATTTGCTGTAAATTGACACATGGCAGGGAAATGCAAGGTGACCGGAGCACACAGTGGGAGCACTGAAGCTCTTCTAGCTTGGAGGTAGTTAGTTAGGGAAAGCTTACCAAGGAAATGCTCTGTGCCCAGCTCTTTGCAACTGGGTGGAAGTTTATGCTAGAAAAGAGGCATAATCCCCAAAGAGGCAATACTCTGTATCACACACATACACAAAAAATTCCAAATAAGATTATTTTAGAACTTTTATTTATTCTATTTATATCCTTTGTTGACTTTTGTCTGCTTCAATTTGTGTATTATCATGTGTCATCTTTGCCTGCTTTCTAGATTTTAAGGTTTTCTATTGCATAATAAGCTCCTGAATTTAGCTTCCAAGATTCTCCACAATCTGACCCTAACTCAGAAATCTTAATATTCAATCAAAGGGAAGTGCCTTGCAGACATGGCAGTATCTGAGCTCTCTGTATGTGAATTTTGGTCTTTATATATCTTTGTAAAAATAATTTAAGACATAAGCAAAATACACTCTTCATAAATTCTCTGATTCTACTGCTCCAAAAAATATTTATCATTTATAATATTAATTTATCACTTAACTCCATATTACCTTTTCTGAGTTTTCACTCTCAGAAAATATTCAAATTATAGAATTAATTATTTAATCTGAAAAGTAAGCATGACTGCTTCAAAAAATAAGTGAAACATTTATTTATATGCCAAAATTATATTTTGAGTTTATGGGTCTTAATGCTGTGAAGTTCAAACATACCCTTTAACCCTCCTCTGCCTCCCACACTGACTAACTCATTCTGAAGAATGCAACACATCTATTTACTATTATGAAAGTTTTATAACAGTTTTGGTTCAAAACTGTAAAATTATGCCTAAAATGTTATGTTTTCTATATATTTATTTTTAGTTTTTCAACTAGATTTTA
This sequence comes from Tadarida brasiliensis, assembly GCA_030848825.1. Lineage (NCBI taxonomy): Eukaryota > Metazoa > Chordata > Mammalia > Chiroptera > Molossidae > Tadarida > Tadarida brasiliensis. Next base: position 61,468,901 of record CM061258.1, read on the forward strand.
ATAAGCCCTATGAGATAAGGACGTTTTCTTCTCTCCATTTTCCCTTTCCTTTTCCTTGCTTTCTCTCTCTTTCCCTCCCACCTATTTTTTTCTTTCCTTCCTTACATATTTATTCAGTAAATATATTTAAAATACACACACACACTGAGGGAGCACTTGGATGCCAGAAAGGAGATGGCTTAAATTATGAAGTCTAAGGAAAAGAACTACCAGGGTAACATGGAACCCACGGAGAGGTAATAAGTTCGATTTCAAGAGATGCTAGAATTAGGAACTGGAAGATACTCACTTACTAAAACAGTTATTTGATCTCTCTCTGTCTGTGAGAAAAACATAGTCTCTTATCTCTGGGTTTCTCTTTGTGTCTGCTCCATTTTCTTCACTTTCTATGTAAACTTATCTCAACTAATTTTTCAGGACACATGACACAAAAATAACAGTGCTCTGTCTTCTGAGAAACATGAACCAGATTCAGGACCACCACCAACTGACTCTTAGGGTTGGGTTTCAGAGTTCAAATTCTGGACGAGAGAATCTAATCTGCTTGGCTTACCAGTCAGGTCTCCACTCCTGGTCCAAACAAACGAGGGGGAAGGATCCTGGTTGGACAGACTTGGGAAGTGAAACCATCCCTCCAGCTAGAATCATTGCAGTGGGGAATAGTTCATCAGAGAGAGCATCCTAATACTGTCTTGTTATATTTGTTATGTACCAAGCACTTTGATAGGTGTTATGAATACCAAAGGATGACATTTAAAGAGACAAAAGTTGAACTAGAATAAGGGAATGAGATTTTAAAAAAGTAAAAGAAAGGAGGGAAATCTGTAATACTTTAAACAATAAGATAAATTTAAAAAATAAAACATAAGCATAAAACTTTGGTAAATGCATCAATAAATTTAAACTATCATTGACACATTAAACAAAAATATATAACTTGAGGGGAATAAAAATATATAAAATATATTTCTTTTGAGTTATTATATTTTAAAAATAATAACTATGAATATGTATGTATACAGACACATATATATCTCCTACCAGGTGCTCTTTTCTGTGCTAGATTTTAAGGAGATGATAATGAAAACTATTATAGTAGGAGATTTCTTCAAGTACTATCATTGGAAGAAAGAGATAATTGAACAGAAAATCACAATGCATTATAATAAGCTATGTGAAAGAGCATGTTGATTATGGGAGCACATGAGAAGCATCTATCTCCATCTTCGGAGTCTTGGAAAGTTTCAGAAGGATACTACATGGAAGTTGATACTGAAAGATGAATAAGAATTAATCAGAGAAAGAGGTAGGGGAAGTTTTCAGGCAAAGGAATTACACGTGTGAAGTCCCTAAGATTAAAGAGACTATGACTTGTTTAGAGAATTTAAAGAAATTGATTACGTGCTAAAAATCGAGTGTGAAGAAGTAGCAAGGGACATGGCTGGGGAGGGAAAGAGGAGCAGAGCAGGGAGAGCCTTATAAGATATACTTAAGTTTATTGTAAGAGCAATGTGGAGCTCTCACAACAATTCAGTTAGGGTCATGACAATCAGATTTGCCTTTTAGAAATTGCAGTAGTTCTGTTGCAATGTGATTGGAGTTTATAAAAGAAATTGGCAGTGGGTGTTTTGATTATAATGGTTTTGTAGTATAACCTGATACCCAGTATTGTGATCCCTCATACTTTGTTCTTCTTTTTCAAGATTGCTGTGGCTATTTGATGTCTTTTTTGTTCTATATAAACTTTTGGAGTGTTTGTTCTAGTTCTGTGAAATATGTCATTGGTATTTTATTTTCTTTTTCTTTTTATTTATTTTTTATTTTCTATTTTATTAATTTATTTTGTTACAGATGTTTCTCCTTTTTTCCCCATTGACACCCTCCTCCCCAACTCCCCACCCTGTCCCCAGCTTTGTTGTCCATGTCCATCAGTTATTCATACATGCGTATAAGTTCTGTGGTTTATCTCTTCCCTCCCCCCCTCTTCTGAGGGTTGTCAGTCTGTACCCTACTTTCACATCTCTGGGTCTACCCTGTTCCCCAGACTGTTATGTTTATTATATTCCACAAATGAGTGAGATCATGTGATATTTGTCTTTCTCTGCTTGGCTTGTTTGGCTTAGGATAATACTCTCCAGGTCCCTCCATGTCGTCTCAAAGGATAAGAGATCTTTCTTTCTTACAGCTGCATAGTACTCCATTGTGTATATGTGCCACAGCTTTTTTATCCACTCATCCACTGATGGACACTTGGGCTGTTTCCAGATCTTAGCTATTGTAAATAGTGCTGCTATGAACACGGGGGTACATATATTTTTTCTGATTGGTGTTTCAGGTTTCTTAGGGTATATTCCTAGAAGTGGGATCACTGGGTCAAAGGACAGTTCAATTTTTAATTTTTGAGGTAACACCATAGTGTTTTCCACAGTGGCTGTACCAGTCTGCATTCCCACCAGCAGTGTACTAGAGTCCCCTTTTCTCCACACCCTCTCCAACACTTGTTGTTTGATGATTTGTTGATGGCGGCCATTCTGACAGGTGTGAGGTGATACCTCATTGTTGTTTTAATTTGCATCTCTCTGATGATTAGTGATGTTGAGCATTTCTTCATATGTCTCTTAGCCATTTGTATGTCCTGTTTGGAGAAGTGTCTATTTAGTTCCTCTGCCCATTTTTTCATTGGGTTATTTGTCTTCCTTTTGTTGAGTTGTATGAGTACTCTATATATTTTGGAGATTAACCCCTTATCTGATGTATCATTGGCAATTATGCTCTCCCATGCAGTGGGTTCCTTTTCCATTTTGATGGTTGTTTCTTTTGCTGTGCAGAAGCTTTTGAGTTTGATGTAGTCCCATGTGTTCATTTTTTCCTTTGTTTCTGTTGCCTTAGGTGATGTATCAGTGAAGATTCTGCTGCATATGATGTCCGAAATTTTGTTGCCTACATTTTCTTCTAGGATTTTTATGGATTCACAAGTCACATTTAGGTCTTTTACCCATTTTGAGTTTATTCTTGTGTATGGTGTAAGTTGATGGTCTAGTTTCATTTTTTTGCATGTAGCTGTCCAATTTTTCCAACACCATTTATTAAAGAGGCTGTCTTTGCTCCATTGTATGCTCTTGCCACCTTTGTCAAATATTAATTGAGCATAATGTCTTGGGTCAATTTCCGGATTCTCTGTTCTGTTCCACTGGTCTATATGCCTGTTCTTGTGCCAGTACCAGGCTGTTTTGATTATAGTAGCTTTGTAGTATAACCTGATATCCGGTATTTTGATCCCACTTACTTTGTCCTTCTTTTTCAAGATTGCTGTGGCTATTCGGGGTCTTTTTTGGTTCCATATGAACTTTTGGAGTATTTGTTCTAGTTCTTTGAAATATGTCACTGGTATTTTGATGGGGATTGCATTGAATCTATAGATTGCTTTGGGTAAGATGGACATTTTAATGATGTTAATTCTTCCAATCCATGAACAAGGTATGTGCTTCCACTTTTTTATATCTTCCTCTATTTCTTTTTTCAATGTCCTGTAGTTTTCTGCAAATAGATCCTTTACTTCTTTGGTTAAGTTTATTCCTAGGTATCTTAATTTTTTTGCCATGATGGTAAATAGGATTGTTTTTTTAGTTTCTCTTTCTGTGAGTTCATCATTGGTGTATAAGAATGCTGTCGATTTCTTGGCATTAATTTTGTATCCTGCTACTTTGCCAAATTCATTTATTAGGTCTAGTAGATTTTTGATGGAGTCCTTAGGGTTTTCTATGTATAATATCATGTCATCTGCGAATAATGAGAGTTTCACTTCCTCCTTTCCAATTTGAATTCCTTTTATTTTTTCTTCATGTCTGATTGCTGTGGCTAAGACTTCCAGTACTATGTTAAATAAGTGCCATTGGTATTTTAATGGGGATTGCTTTGAATCTATAGATTGCTTTGGGTAGTATGGACATTTTAATGATGTTAATTCTTCCAATCCATGAACAAGGTATATGCTTCCACTTTTTTGTATCTTCCTCTATTTCTTTTTAAATATCCTGTAGTTTTCTGAGAACAGGTCCTTTACTTCTATGGTCAAGTTTATTCCTAGGTATCTTAATTTTTTTGTTACCACGCTAAATAGGATTTTTAAAAAAGTTTCTCTTTCTGTGTGTTCATTATTGGTATATAAAAATGCCAATGATTTCTGGATGTTGATTTTGTATCCTCCTACTTTGCCAGATTCATTTATTAAATCTAGTAGTTTTTTGATGGAGTCTTTAGGGTTTTCTATGTACAATATCATGTCATCTGTGAGTAATGACAGTTTCAATTCTTCCTTTCCAATTTGGATCCCTTTTTTTTTTTCTTCTTGTCTGATTGCTGTGGCTAAGACTTCTAGTACTATATTAAATATGAGTGTTGAAAGTGGACATCCCTGTCTTGTTTCTGTTCTTAAGGGAAATGCTTTTAGTTTTTGCCCACTGAGTGTGATGTTGGGTGTAGGCCTTTATAAATGGCCTTAATTATGTTGAGATAGGATACTTCTATTCCCACTTTGCTGAGAGTTTTTATCAAAAATGGATGCTAGATTTTGTCAAATGCTTTTTCAGTGTCTATTGATATGATTATATGATTTTTATCTTTCATTTTGTTTATATGGTCTATCACATTTATCGATTTATGAATATAGGACAAAGCCATTGTAATCAAAACAGCCTGGTACTGGCACAAGAACAAGCATATAGATCAGTGGAACAGAACATAGAACCCAGAAATGGACCCAAGACATTATGCTCAATTAATATTTGACAAAGCTGGCAAGAGCATACAGTGGAGTAAAGACAACCTCTTTAATGAATGGTGTTGGGAAAATTGGACAGCTACTTGAAAAAACATGAAACTAGACCACCAACTTACACCACACACAAGAATAAACTCAAAATGGATAAAAGACTTAAATGTGACTCATGAATCCATAAAAATCCTAGAAGAAAATCTAGGCAACAAAATTTCAGACATCACACGTAGCAGAATTTTTACTGATACAACACCTAAGGCAAGAGAAACAAAGGAAAAAATTAATACATGGGACTACATCAAACTAAAAATCTTCTGCTCAACAAAAGACAAGCATCAAAATAGAAAGGGAACCCACTATATGGGAGAGCATACTTGACAATGATACATCAGATAAGAGGTTAATTTCCAAAATATATAGAGTACTCATACAACTCAACAAAAGGAAGACAAAGAATCCAATTAAAAAATGGGCAGAGGACCTAAATAGACACCTCTCCAAAGAGGACATGCAAATGGCAAAGAGACATATGAAAAAATGTTCAGTCACTAATCATCAGAGAGATGCAAATTAAAACAACTATGAAGTATCACTTCACATCTGCCAGAAGGACTGCTATCAACAAATCATCAAACAACAAGTGCTGTCAAGGGTGTGAAGAAAAGGGGACTCTAGTACACTGCTGGTGGGAATGCAGACTGGTGCAGGCACTATGGAAAACAATATGGTGTTTCCTCAAAAAATTAAAAATTGAACTGCCATTTGACCCAGTGATCCCACTTCTAGGCATATATCCTAAGAAGCCTGAAACACCAATCAGAAAGAATATATGTAGCCCTATGTTCATAGCAGCAGTATTTACAATTGCTAAGATGTGGAAACAGCCCAAGTGTCCATCAGTAGAAGAGTGGATAAAAAAGCTGTGGTACATATAACAATAGAACACTCTGCAGCTGTAAGAAAGAAAGATCTCTTATCCTTTGAGATGACATGGAGGGACCTGGAGACTATTATGCTAAGCAAAATAAGCCAGTCAGAGAAAGACAAGTATCACATAATCTCACTTATTTGTGGAATACAATGAACAAAATAAGGTGATGAACAAAATAGACTCAGAGACATAGAAGTAGGGTTCAGACTGACAAACTTCACAGGAGGGAACTGGGGAAGAGGGAAGAGATAAACCAAAGAACTTATGCGTGTAAGCATAACCAATGGACATAGAAAACAATGCTGGGGGGAGGAAGGTGTCAATGGGGGAAAAAGAAGAAACATGTATAACAAAAATAAATTAATTAAATAAAAAAAAGAAAAAATATTGGCAGTGGGAATGGAGAGGAGTAGATGGAGTCAAGAAGTATTTTGGAAGTAAAATCTATAGAATTTTTTGGTTCTAGAGGGTATGGAAAATAAAATAGTCCAGTATGCCTCTCAATTTTCTGTTTAAGCCTACTGCCTGAATTGAGGTATCATTCACCAATGTAGAGATATAGGAAGAAGGAATGCAGGCTTGTGGAAAGAAGGAAATAATTTCAGTATTGAAGAACCTGAAAGGCATCCAGGTAGTTGTGTCCTTCATTGTTAACAAGTCACTGTTTGCTACCAACATTTGATAAAAACTTCTTATTTTAATTTTTTTTAATTAAAAAAAATATTGTTATTGATTTAGAGACAGAGGAAGGGCGGGGGGAGAGAGAGAAACATCCATGTGAGATAGAATCATCGATCAGTTGCCTTCTGTACACACCCCAACCAGGGATTGAACCTGCAACCTGGGCATGTGCCCTGACTGGGAATTGGACCAGCAACCTTTCGGTGCATGGGCTGATGCTCAACCATCTGAACCACAATGGCCAAGGCAACTTCTTATTTTTAAGAAACAGTTTAGTTCTCATAGGAATACATTAAATTCCTTTTAACTTTCTAGCTATAGTCTAACCACATTCCACCCCCGGATTGATTTTCCTAAAACACATTTCTGATTATGCTTACCAGTTCAATATTTTAAGCAGTTGATAGAGATTGTTGCTAAATAGAAATTGTTTATTCTGCTACTATTTTGTGCATAAAGGGTACCCAAATTTTTAATGATTGATCATTTTTATTGAATTAAATTCACTTATTAAATACCTGCAATATGCAACACACTATTGAGATACAAAAGTAAATAAGGCAAGGTAATGATCTTCAATAGATTTTGAATCTATATAACATTCAATTCAACTTTATATAGCTATTACAAGAGATGAAATAGGAATAATCAAAAGAGATAGTATCCCAGGCTTTAACTACCAAGATTTAATAGAGTCTAAGAAACCCAGAAATGTTAAGGAATTCATAAGGGAATAAAGATTAACCATGTGAGTATTGAAAAGATACTAAAATATGAGAAAAATAGATTCTCATTTATCTAGTGATGAAAAGGTCATTCATTACTTTTGTGAGGGCAATTTCAAGAGATCAGTGAAGCCCTAAGTCAATCGTGAGAATATCGTAGAGAGAAATGGAGACAGAAACCATAGTCTACATTCAATTGGCTTTTATATAAATGGATGAAGTTGATGGATAAATTCTGAACTAAAACTGTAACTCAGATATGTGTGTGTGTGTCTGTCTGTGTGTGTATCTATGTATAAGTGTAAATATATTTATAAAACTTAGGAAGAACATAGACAACTGGAGTCTCTAGAGAGAATATTGTGTCAGGGACTATCAAATTTTTAAAGAAGTATTTAGTCATATGTACAGATAATAAGGAAAAATTGACTGTATTTGATTAGATCGTGGGTAATGAAATATAAATCACTATATGGGTAAGTTAAACAAGAGGAGAAGAAAGATTGAGAGAATTGATTATTGATAATACTCTATTGTATTTCTTGTGAAGAAGCTTTTCAAGAAGGATGGGAATTGGAGTCAGGCTAGAGACTGAGAGTGCCATTATAAGAAGAAGAGTAACCGAAAGAGTTACAGACAATTTCATAGGTGTGGAAAGACAAAGCAATGCAGTTCAGGCTGCCAAAACAATGAGGACTTGAGGGAAAATGGTCCTGGGTAAATGGCAGATACAGCTAAGTGTCCAGTGTTCATCAGCCTTTTCACTTGAGAAACTTGAAGAAGTCTTAAGTTCCACAAATAATAAGTAAGAAGAAAGCCTCTAAAAAAGCAGAGGATATTTTGTCAAAATCAACTTTACAAGGAGACAAAAAAATATATAGATCAAGAATTGCCAAGGAAGAAGGGCCCTAGTAAATGGCTCACACTCTTGGATCTGAAGTGATATGTTCTAGTCACAGTTATGAATTAGAGATAGAGAATCAAACTTACAAAAATGGCAACCTAACCTTGAGTCAGGCAAAGACAAGTGAAAAAATATTGTTAGCAGAGAAAAAAAAAGACATAAATTTCCACAGGAGCAGAATAAAACTGAGCACTGCTTTTTCAACAGAAATGAAAGAAACCAAAAACCATGGAATGGCATCTCAAAAGTGTTGAAAGAAGATAACTGTCTACTCCAAATTTTATAAATTAGTAAAACCTTCCAAGGTGGAGATGCAATTAAATATTGCCTGACAAAGTAGGGAGAACTTTTAAAACATAAATTATGTTGAAAATACTAAGGGGCATTCTTTGAGTTAAGGAAAATTCTGGGAGATGGTAATACAAATATGCATCAAGAAATACAAAGCCCTGGAGAGGGCAAACATGTGAGTCAATATGAAGGAGTATTCACTATACAAAAACCAGCACAAGATATCTTATGGTGTTTACATTATACATGAAAAAAAATTTCTTCAGTAATACAAAATACAGGAAGGATAGCCAAATGGAATAAAAGTGTTCTAGGGTCATAGAATTTTCTGAAAAATGGTAAAAGACATAACTTATATTGGAAGGTAATATGTTAAAAGTTAAGATACATACTTATATTGGAAGGTATTAAGTTAAATATAATTTTATCCTAGAGTAACCCTAAAATAATAATTTTCAGGTGTCAGGGAAGTTCTGAATAACAATTATTATATCTGGAGTTCCTGGTACATTAGTAGTATTGATCAGTAAATTGTAGGTATAATGATCCGATATTAATTTTCAATGCTGTTGTTAAATTAGAAATAACATTTTCTTTGTATTTTGGAGATCATTATATTAGCTTTCTCCTTTTGTTATTTCTCTTTGCCCACAAAATATATCAATCTAAGTCATTAGTGTAGGTAGAAGTAATTTTAGTTTTCCCTTTAAAAATTATAACTTGTTTTTATCTTATCCAAGAAACTCTATACAATGTATACCATACCAAATAAGATATGGTATGTAGCATGTGATATGTACAAGAATACTTTTATCTTCCATTTAAAAATAAAAATAAATTTTTGTCAACATTTCCTTAAATATAAGATAGTCAAACTTAGCTTACCTTTCTTAAAATTAATCTTTCATTTTTAAATAAAATTGAAATATAGTTTTACAAATATACATAGTTTATCAAATTATATATATATATATATATATATATATATATATATATATATATATATGAATAAGACCATCAAGCCAAAGATACTGGAAATTCTATAAACATCAAGTAGGAAATATACATAATAAAGCAGGCCCTTAGCTCATTATACTAAAATATACTTAATGGTAAAGACAAAGAAAAATTGTTAGTAGAGAGAAAAAGACATTGAACATGCATTTATCATATAGTTTGGCCTTTCTATTTTTAAAACCAATCTGACAATATCTGCCTTTTTAATAGGCTTCTAATGTTATTTATAGTTAATGTGATCAGTGATATGGTTGGATTTTAATATATCTTATTCCTTTTCTATTTGTCCTATCTGTTTTTTGGTTATTTCTTCTCTCGTTTTCTGTATTCTTTTGCATTAAGTATATTTTATGATTCATTTTATCTCATCTTGGCTCATTTTAGTGATCCAATATTTTTGTATGCATGTATATTAAAACAATTACTCAAAAAAAAAAGAAGTTACAGCATTGTGTGTTGGGTTTAATGATTGCTTTAGTATTAATAAAATATATTTTTAACTTATCACATTCTACCTTGAAATAACATACATTTCATGTGTAGTAAAAGCATCTTAAAACATCACATCTTTATTTTTCCTCTCCTGGCCTTTGTGCTATTGCTGTCATAGATTTTACATCTACATGTTATTCAACCCTCAAATTGTACTTTAAAAAAAAAAACAGTCAATTATCTTTGAAAGAGACTTAAATAATAAAAAGTCTTTATATTCATCACACAGTTACCATTTCTTGTGGCTTTAAAGTTTTGTGTGTGTTGATCTAGGTTTCGATTTGGTCTTATTTTCCTTTTCCTTGAAGGATGTCCTTTAGCGTTTCTTACAGTGCAGATCTGGTGATGAATTCTTTCAGATGTTATATATCTCAAAGTGTCATTATTTTACCTTCATATTGGGGAGATATTTTGACTGGTTAAATAATTATGGGCCAAATCTTCCCTTCCCTCTCTCCCAGTACTTAAAGATGTTTCTCCTCTGCTTTTTGCTTGCATTGTTTCTGACAAGAAATATGTTACCATTTTTCTCTTTGTTCCTTTGTATGTTATGTGTCTTTTTCTTGGGCTGCTTATAAAATTTTATCTTTATCACTGGTTTCAAGCAATTTGATTATGATGACTCTGTAGTTTTCTTCATCTTTAATGTATTTCGGATTAACTGAACATCTTAGCCTAGTGATTTATAATTTTTATCACATTTGGAAAAAATTCTGCCATTATTACTTCATATATCTTTTTACCCACAAACCTCTGCACACCTTTTCAGGGATTTCAATTAGATGTAATTTATCTGCTTGGTGTTTCAGCCTAGAAACTTTCTCTAGGCAATAAGTTAGGGCAACAGTAGGCTTCATCTTCCCTTTCCCCTATCTTTTAGTATTTATTTTCCTTTTAGACCTGAATATCAATGCTTTAATTGTCATTGCTTGACATATTTTGTCTCTATTTTAGTTGTTTCACAAGAGGTAAATTCAGTCACTGTTACACCATCTTTACCAGAAACAGAACTTTCCATAATGCCTATTAATTTCTAGTGAGAAAAATGTTTTGGAAAATTGCATGAGCCCCAAAGTGAATATTCTTCTTGAAGGCAAGTACATGCAAAGCAAAATTATAACATTTTGTAGTGAACATAGATGCATTTCAAGGAAAAATTTCTATAAATTTTAAATGCATAAAGACTTAGAAAATATAAACATCTTATTAGTCAAAGAAAAGAAAATAGAAAAAAAGATATATGACACTTAAAATTTGTGGCACTTGGAAAATATCTGATTGATAGTGAAATCTGAAAAATTTGAAATTGATTTGTTTTCAACCCTCTGTATGTACATGATCAGAAAAAGGAACAACTACAATGTTGTATGATAAATTTTTGTAAAATAGTAAAAATGAATGGAGAATATCTATATGTATCTATATGGATAATAATAATACTTTCAGAAATAAGTCTTTGTGCAGGAAAAATATATAAGAGAATCAGATGGATTTAGAGACAGTGCAAAGAGTGGCAAGTATTTGTAGATTTTCTGGTGGGATTAGGTAATTCTTATTTGATGGCTTTATTTTCTCAAGAGCAAAAATAGCACAAAAGGAATATAATAGACTAATAAATATCAACAAAAATATCCTTAAAGCATTAGCAAATAGAATGCAGCAACACATTAAACATATACTGAAACACAACTGAGATCCGTAACAGGAATGTAAAGATTATTTAATATAAAAATTCCATTAATGTAATTTAACATAGATACTGAAATTAATCAATTGTTGATTAAAATAATTCTTAATAAAATGAACAAATTGATGGTATAGTATAGTATAGTAAAACATATGCATCTCAACCCCAAAGCCTATGACTATATGGTAGCACAAGAAACATTTCTATTGGACATAGCTATCCTTAATTACTGCCATTATTTAATATTATTTGGGGGAGTACTAGTCAAAACAATTGGAAAAGTGATAAAAGAGGTTGTTAAGCCCTGTCCAGTGTGGTTAAGTGGTTAAAGCATTGGCCCATGAATTGAAGGGTCATGGGTTTGATCCCCAGTCAGGTGCACATACCTGGGTTGCAAGTTCGATCCTCGGCTCTGGTCAGGCTGTGTGAGGGAGGCAACCGATCGATGTGTCTCACATTAATGTTTCTCTTTCTCTCTGTCTCTCTTCCCCCCACCCCATTCTTTCTGAAAAGCAATGGAAAAAATATCCTCGGGTGAGGATATATATATATAAAAAAAGGATGTTAAAATTTCATAGTTCATAAATGCAAAAAAAAAAAAGGCACATTGGGCTGGGATTCTAGGAGATCAGGATTTTTTTCTGATTCAAGTGGTTGTGTTATCAAGGAAAAGCTACTTAATTCTTTGGACCTAATTTTTCATTAATATAGTAATGTAATTGGGAGAGAAAGGAGTGGGATACATTTCTGAAAAAATAGAGATTTTTGTGTGTGTAAGTAACCAAGCTGGATTCCTTTATCAGCCTCCCTGTTTCCCCCACTTGATAACCAGCCCTGAACTAATACATAACTTTATATTGACTGTTTGATATTTGTATCTTTTTAAAAAATCATTTTTATTTTCAATTACAGTTGACATTCATCATTATATTAGTTTCAGGTGTACACCCCAGTGACCAGACATTACATAACTTTATAAATGATAACCCTAAAAAATCCTGCATCCATCCAGCACCATGCCTAGTTATTAGAATATTATTGACTATACTCCCCATGCTGTACATTACATCCCCATGACTATTCTTTAACAACCAATTTGTTCTTGTTAACCCCTTCACCTTTTTTGCCCATTCCTCCACACCCCCTCCCATCTGGCAACAAACAAAATGTTATTTGTAACTGTGAGTCTACTTCTATTCTGCTTGTTCATTTTGTTTGTAGATTCAATTGTTGATAGATGTGTATTTATTACCATTTTATTGTTCATATTTTTGATCTTCTTCAAGAAGTTCCTTCAGTGTTTCATATAATACTGGTTTGGTGGTGATGAACTCCTTTAGATTTTTCTCGTCTGGAAAGCTATATATATATATATATATGTATGTGTGCATATACGTTAGAATATAAAGTTGAACAAATCATCCAGGAAAGAAAATAAAGGCCAAAGAGATAGAAAATTAGAAGATATGTCATCATCTGTTTCACAAAAGAGGGGCATCACTACAAATCCACTTATAAAGAATGACCTTAATTAAACAACTTTCAGTTGGTTGTCTAAGTGGGAAAAAAATCTTGACCCCCTATTATATACACCATACACCAACATTAATTTGAGATGGATCATGGACCTAAATGTGAGCAATAAAATTATAATTGTTTTGGGGAAAAATTTTAGGAGATTATGTTTATAATTTGAATAGTCAAAGATTTCTTAAGTACTACACAAAGATCACTAACCAGTAAACCATTAAAAATAGAAATTTATTAAAATAGGTAAATGGTACTATATTCATATTATTAAATGCAACAGTGAAATAAAGAAAACCACTTTGTTATATGCAATATTATAACATATATATAATTGAGTGAAAATTATATATATATATATATAATTGAGTGAAAAATTCATGCATGAAAGAATGCATAATACATGATTCGATTTATATGTTGTTCAAAACAGATATGATGATAGGGGTCAGATTACTGGTTACCTTGGGAGTGCTTACAGAGAGGGCGGGAGGAAGTCTTGGGGTTTCAGGAATATTTTATATTTTGATTTGGATTATGGTATATGGGTGTATAGATATGTAAAAATTCATCTATATATATACTTAAGTTGTGTGCACTTTACCTCACATAAGCTGAGTCTCAACAACAAAATTAAGAAAATGAAAAGCAAATTAGAGTATCTTTCTAGGAGACCTGCTATATATATTCTTAAAGTTCATATTCAACATTCTGGTTCTCCTATCAGGGACTTTGTAGGATTGCATCTTCCCACCCTTTTGCAATGAGGTATGTGCATGCTACTTTCTGTGACTGATAAAATGTGTGTAGAAATGATGCAAGTTACTTCTGGGTGAATGTTTTCTTTTTTTTTTAATTTTTTTTCCTTTATTGATTTTAGAGAGAGAGGAAGGGAGAAGGAGAAAGAGATAGAAACATCGATGAGAGAGAACATCGATTGGCCGCCTCCTGCATGCCCCCCACTGGGGATCGGGCCCACAAACTGGGCATGTGTCCTGACCAGGAATCGAACCGGCGACCTCTTGATGCATGGGTCGATGCTCAACCACTGAGCCACACCGGCCGGACTGGGTGAATGTTTTCAACAGTCATTATGTGACTCGCCATGTTGCCTTTCCTCTGCTGCGGTCCTGAGATCCTTGGGAGGGTGGAAACTGTCACCCTTGGCTCTGTCGAAGGACAGTGTGGAGCCGAACCCTCAGCTGGTCACTGTTGGACCTATAATGTCAGTAAAAAATAAACCTCTGCTGAGGGCTTGGATGGGGGTGGTTACCACACAATACAATATACAGATGACGTCTAATAGAAATGTACATCTGAAACCTATGTAATTTTATTATCCATGTCACCTCAATAAATTCAATAAAAAGAGAATAAATAAATAAAATAAAAAAATAAACTTCTGATATATTAAACCACTGATATAACTCATTTTGACTGATGCTAGCACCCAACGTTCAGAAGGAGAGGAAAGAGAAGAAAAGAATAGAGTAAATTGTCAAAGAAATCAGGCAGACATTTTCCAGAATGGATGGACTTGAATCTCCAGGTTGAAAGCCCCCTCTAGTGCTGAGTACAATGAATGAATGGAACAAATCCCACATAATGCATGCTATGGTGACATTTCATAATGCCCGAATAAAGAGGTCATCCTAAAAGCGTCCAGAGCGGGGTACAAAAGGATCACTGATAATGACGAATCAGAACAGACTTGGACTTCTCAGTATCAACTCTGAAAGCTAGAAGACAGTGAAACACCTTCAGAATTCTATAAAAAACATGTAGGATCTGGTTTTATTTACCTGGCAATCTTTCACTCAAGTGTGTGAGTATTAAAATAAAAACATTTTAAGAGAAGTAAGGCCTGAGAAAATGTATCTTCAGTTTAGTCTTTTTCAGGGAGCTCCTTTAATATCCTGCACTAAAGTAATCTAGAAAGACAACCTAGTAAGACTGAGTATCCCACAACATTGTCCCTCCTTCTTTTTTGGTAACAGATCTGATAAAATAAAGACTTAAATCTCCTGTCTCCTTGCAGGTAGGCACGACAATGTGAGTCAGTTCTGCTGGTGGGATTTAAGTGGAGGTAGTGTGTACAACCTCTAGGAAGTGTTCTGAAAAGGAATGGACTTTGCCCTTCCTCTTGGTCTTCCATAGCGTACACGTAGTGGCTGAAGCTCTGGCAGCCACCTTTTATCATAGCTTTGTGTCCTGGGGTATTAAAAGCAAACATTACAAAACAAGATCCCAGGGGCCTGTTTTTTGTTTATGTCTTTTTGACAACATAGAGTTTCCTTTCTGTCCCTTCACCATTCTTTTGCCCATGATAAGTAGACTCTCATTTCATTTGACCCCTTGTGTTGAGTTTCTGTTCTTCAGAGACAAAGGAAATTCTAACCCAAAGAAAGGTATTCTGTGAAAGGAGGTTGAACACATGAGTAACAGCAGAAATCCCCAGGACTGATAATGAAGGAAAAACTTAGATTTTGAGGGGATGATGTTCTTAAAGGGCTATATCTTATTTTTTATTATAGTAAGTTAAAATGTAATATCTAAAACTGAAACATTGTGATTTAACAATATAAACATGTTATTTAGAAATATGAGTGAAAAATACCAGAGAAAACAACTAAGAGATCTCAAATGAGTTGCCTCTGGGGAGTGGGAAGCAAGGTGGAGAGGTGGAAATGGGTGGCTCAGAGGAATGTCCTTTTCCATGACGAGCTTTAGAGAGCTATTAGGTCAATTAAACTCGGTAACCATATCACTTTATTATTTACTGTATTTATAGTGATAAAACTGCAAATAATTAAAAAAAATAGACATGTAAACCCATGATTTGTATTTTCTGTTGCATCTGAATGAGAATGGTAAGGAAGTTCTATTGTTTGTGCTAGTTGAATCACCAGATGGTGATTTAAAGAAATGGCATTCTTAAATTGAGACAAAGGTCAAAGACAAGCAGTGCCTTGGCTGTTAAAACGTATATCATGAAGCACAAATCCTTAACAGCACACAGTGGCAGTCCATGGGGAGTGGAGAGGAGTGCCTTTAGTTTGTATCTGTGACTTATTGCTATGGCATGACACTATTACATTTTGGTTTTAGCATTTTTAAAGAGGAAGTAATAGTTATGAGAGATGAAGAACTCAGAATTAAGTACTGTAGTTATACACAGAAGGGTAATTTGGTTTTGATGTATTGGCCTGAGCCTGTTAACTAATAATACCAAATTTTAAGTAGCATCTCACCAGTATGAAAAAGAGGTAGCATCATTATTAATGTCTAAACTATAGTGTGTTTCACACAGGATTATGGTAAAGGTCAGGCCATGTTTCTCTGAATTAAAAGCTATTCTGAGCTATCGCATTCCTAATCAACTCAGACCTAAAGGTGCATAGCTCAGTTATAATGAGGCACAATGAATTTAAATAAACTGCAAGAGACTGTATAGTGATTTATATGTGCACTGTGGTATCCTTTTAACTCATTAGCAATGAATGATACTATGTGTTTGCAACTGTTTTTTGCTGTATAACTATTTTTTAATCACAATATTTCTTAGTAAAAGTGCTTTATGCTTCCATTTCCTTCCTGTATGTGTAAGGTAAGAGGCAATGGGTGCTCCTGGCATGTATCCAAACATGAGTGACAGTGGAAAGAAACCAGCAAATATCCATTCAAATACATTTCATAAATTAACAATTTGTAACTGCTCACATGTTTATGGTTTTACAGGATAGAATTGCCATGGGAATTGAGAAGCAGAATTGAAGGTTATATGTAGGTTTCTGTATTATACTTCAGACAGCCTTGTGGAGGAATTGAAAAAAATAATTAAACGCATTTGAGTATTTATTAGAAACAAAATCAAAATGCCAAAATTTAGCCAGAAACTATTTTGCTTAATAATTTAGGAGTCTTGTTTACCATCTTCTGTCGTCTTGTGTACACCAATGATTTTTGTCAAACAACACATCCCTATAGCTTGTTCATATAGCAAGTTTACATAAACTATGGTGCTTTAATTTTATTTTGTAAAACCCTTTTATTTTATTCATTTCTAGATTAAGAAGCAATCTTATGTATGTATGATCAAACATTTAAACATATAAAAGGAGAATGATAGCATTGATAAAATTCTCTTTATAGATGGTTCAATTATATCCATTTTTTTAAATGACAATCAAGGGAGACTAGCTGTAAATCCTGAGATATCTGTTTCTCCTAATGCTTAAGAAAACCTATCTCAATATTATTTGTATCTTAAGTTATACTCTCCACAGTTGAAATGGCCTCTCTACTCCTAAAATTAAGTTAATTTTAATCAGGCTTTTGCATTCAAATAGGATTTCAATGGCTTTTGAGTTTCATTATCAATTACATATCCTTCCCATTCTTTTTATTGTTGAGTTCTTGCCTAGTCTGCACTTGACCTTGTACTTATTACTTCTAGGATAATGTGGCAGATGCTGCTACTATTCCTCAGTATCTGTTCTCCTTTTTTCCTTTGAGCAATAGGACTGAAATTTTACCGAGTTAAATGGTCATCCAGCTGCTAATCACATTTCTCAGTCTCCTTTGAAGCTAGGTATAATGGGCTAAATTGTGTACTCGCAAAACTCATATGTTGAGGTTTCAAACCCTAGTATCTCAGAATGGGATTGTATTTGGAGACTGAGTTTTTAAATAGGTAATTAAGGTAAAATGAAGTCATTAGCGTGGGCCCTAATCCAATGAGTGGTGTCCTTATAAGAAGAGACTAGGACAAAAACGTGCATAGAAGAAAGAACATCTGAAGACTCGGGAGGAAGGTGGCCATCTACAAGACATGAGAGAAGCCTCAGAAGAAACCAGCACTGCTCATACCTTGATCTTAATCTTCTAGCCTCTAGAATAGTGAGCAAAATATCTGTTGTTTAAACCACCCAGTCTGAGGTCCTTTATGACAGCCTAGGAAACAAATGCAGTAGGACAGCCATGGGATTAAGTTTGAGTTAGTAAGATATAAGTAGAAGTAATGTGTGCAAGTTTAAGATCATTTCCTTAAAAGAGACAAGGTGGAATATGCTAAATTGTCTCTGTTTTATTCTCACAGGCTAGAACACAGCTATGGTGGGGATTTCGCTTCAGGTATTCAGATAAGAACACCTGGGGCTTGGTGGAGCAGCTCCATAGAAGGAACCTGGTTTCTGAGCTACCTGTGGAGAAGGGCCAGCCAGCTGCCAGCTGCCAGATGGGACCACTGACATCTGGACTAATATGTAAGAGATAAGTAAACTTTTATTTTGTTTAAGTCACTGAATTTCTTGGGTCTCTGTTACTATAACTTTGCCTTTACCTTAACTAATAAAACATATATGGAGTAGGTACTACACATAGGACCTCTACTCTAGTTCCATTTTAGTTTATCATTTATTTCTATACACAATATGTTTTGATTGATTTTCATAACAATTCCATTCCCATTATGATTCCTGCAGTAAAATATCTGAAGTATGCTTGTTTTACTTTCCTTTTCTTGGTCATTATCTGGCAGTCTTTATGAACGACAATTAAATTAAATTCCATCCTTCAGAAAGATCATCTGAGGAGCCAAAGATATCATATAGTCATTATTGTAAATCAGGAATGTGGTGTCCACCCACAGCTGACCCCTGGCTCCTGTCTAAATACTTATCTGAGCCTGTTCTGATGAAGCCCTATTATTATTATTATTACCATTAATATTTGACCAAACTATGAACCTGGAAGATATGGCCTTATTTTTCACAGGCTTAATGATTTTCTAAATAGTCATTTCTAGTCACTTCATATGAGTTTTTTTTTTTTTTTTACAGACATTAATGACCATGGTATGTGTGTTTGATGGAAATGATATCCACCCCTTCTATATATTACTAGTTTCTAGGAATTCTAGATGATTTCTACTAATTTAAAATAACTTTAATCAGTATACAAAGCTCTTATTGTTTTTGTAGTCAGAAAGTCTGGCTTTTCCTAGAGTAATTTTATATAATATTGCTGCTCTTTCTTTTTCTTTTTTTGTAACCTGTTATGTGTTGAATAGGCATGTTTTAATGCTCAAAACCTAAGCTTTACAG
Organism: Tadarida brasiliensis; assembly: GCA_030848825.1. Classification (NCBI taxonomy): domain Eukaryota; kingdom Metazoa; phylum Chordata; class Mammalia; order Chiroptera; family Molossidae; genus Tadarida; species Tadarida brasiliensis. Next base: position 61,488,037 of record CM061258.1, read on the forward strand.
CAAAGGGAAAGACGGTACCCCCTGAACGAAGTGGCGTATCAAACGCCACTGGTAGCTGTTTGGAACTTCTTTCCATTGTGATTTACACACAAAAGGTTGCAAGTAAAACAGTCTTACAAACACGCTAACTGGTGTACTGTTGGGAACTAAAAGATGGGCATTTGCTTGCTCTCTGGAAAAAAAAAAAGTAAGTTTAGCTTGACTGAATGGTGGTAATTCCATCTCCCTTCTCTTGCATTAAGTGATTAACCCAGTGGAAGTCTGTGATCTGCTTTGAAGTGTCTAGCTTCAAAAGACTCCCCACATGAGCCCTATTCGTATAAACCTTAGTTCCTTTCAATTAAAAAAAATCTTGTGCATTTTACTCGTAATTTATTTTCAGTTGATGAAATGTCTTTGTGCATCAATAGGATTTTGAGATTACCATAATTTTTCCTCAGATGAACGACTGGGAGAGTAGAACTTGACGGTCCTGGCACACAGGGTTCCTGTTCCATGGAATCTGCAGGAAAGCAACTGCAAACTGCTGTTCAGACTTTCTGAGATGCTTTCCCTGCCCTGTGATCAGGTCAAGAAACGAATTGAGATTGCTCTCATTCTAAGAAACAATGGATTGAGATTGTAAGGGTCTATAACATTCCAAAATAAACATCTATTTTTTTTAATTTTTGAACAGACAATGCAAATTACTCTCTTTTTTGACAATCTGAACCCTGGAAAGTATACTCTATTTGATAATTTCAGATTCAATTAATTAATTGGGCATAGTTCTCAGTGGAGAAGGGCAAATAAAATTCTCTTGGCTTGGACAATCACTTTAGTAAAGTGAGTTTCTTCCTCTCCATTAACATTCATTGAAAATAATTTATTTCAAATGAGAGTTGAAGTCATTCTAGTCCTAAAACATCTCATAATTAAATGCCTACTCACCACCCCCTCCAAAGTTAACAAAGTAAGATAAGGGAAAAGATAAGGCCTAAACACAAGTAAGCATTTAACACAAACCCAAAAAATTTGAGCTTCTGACATTGTATGTGTTTTTACTCTATTTATTGCCATTAGTAGCTACTGCATGCTGAGTATTATAATATATGGAAGTAAAATTATGTGAAAGCTTTAGATTTTCTGGAATTAATATCTGAGAGGGGGCATTTATTTATTTATTATTTTTTTAATTAAAAAAAATTTTTAAATCCTCACCCAAGGATATTTTTCCACTTATCTTCAGATAGAGTGGGAGAGAGGAAGGGAGAGAGAGAGAGAGAGAGAAACATCGATGTGAGAGACACATACATTGGTTTCCTCCCGCAAGACCCTGAACAGGGCCGGGGACCAAACTGCAACCAAGGTACGTGCCTTGAACAGAATCGAACCCTAGACTCTTTGGTCCATGGGCCGACGCTCTAACTGCTGAGCCAAACCGGCCAGGGCAAGGGGGCGTTTATTTTATAATGACTTATTCAGGTATGTTGTGGTTGAAAGATTTCAAAGCCTACTAGATTCCTGAGATATTAGTTTTTTGAAGTACTACATTCTGACTGAGATGGCTTTAAGATTTCCCCTCAGCCTTACTAAACTTGAAACAGTTTCCTTTCCAACTATAGATCCCTGACCTTCCTTTTTGAAGAGCATTTACTTTAGAAAACTTTCAATTGTAAATTATTTCTCTGCCCCTTTGTTATATATATTCTCTAGCCTCTTGCCAGTTTTATAACCAAGGAGTGTCTTTCTCAAGGACCTGGCAGCCATCTTTTTAACATATAATCTTTAAAAAAAAAATAGCATCCCTACCTTCCAGTTTCAGTGAAGGAGTAGGAGCCTAACTTTGATAAATGCCTATTACCAGACACAATGTCCTAATCACACTACCCGCCCCCCACACACACACACTAATATCTTCCAGTACTTTTCCACTAGCTTACTCCAGAGTACTTAAAATCTTGCTCACCTTCTGTTTCAGCGGAGTTGAGTTCAATCTCTCTCCCCTGTTGCAACAGACTTGAAAAAGAATCTTCTTTTCCTATTTAATTTATCCAGTGCAATTTTTCTATGATAATTACAAATCCTGTTAGTGGAAAATATAAGACATGATTAGGATAGGAGTTATATTTACCTTCAAAGAGATTACAAACTATTAAAATTATAACAATTCATGGACTATAAAGGCAACTTCAAGGAAAACTTCAACTACATATTATAGATTCATTTGATTCACATTTGAATTTACCTGCAAACATGGGCATTTGAGAGGTCCTCCAGATGGATAATGATTATCTGAAAGTTTCTGGATCATAACCCATCCCAAATTTACACTCAAAGCCAGGTTTACAAAAGGCTGAACAATGGTGTTATTTGAAAGATTTTACTTAGAAGTAATTTTACCAGGGTTACAGAATGATTGAAGTACCATATGTAAACCTATGTTACTTCTTATTAACAATTGCCTTTCGTCTCAGTTTCTTTTCAATTATGATAAATAAATTACTAATATCTAAGTATGAAATAAAAGATCACATAGTTTTTCTTTGCAATATGAGAGAGCCAGGGGATAATAGGAACTTTGGGAAGTTGGGCTAGAAAGGAATAGAGAGAGAAGAATGCTAAGGATGTGGTTCTTAGAAGATTTCTATAGAACTAATAAGTATTGTTGAGGTTATATTAAATGATTCACATAAAAGAGGTGCTCATAGAAATCAAATGCATTAACATTATTCGTAAAAACAGAGAATGACTATGGTAAAACAGTTGTTTGACTGATTTGGGATCAGAACTAAAACTTCAAAAGTACACGATTAAATGTACTATTTATCTTCTTTTTTGCTTTGGTATATCCAGTTCTTAATATCTATTGGAACAAATATTTTTTGGCTTCTTCTAATATAGCTACTAGGCATTTCCTTTCTATTTCTCTCCACTTTTTCCCTTGGTCTATGTCTAACCTTTCTTCCAAAGGTGAAATATTTTTGTATATGTGTTTATATGTACATTTATTTTATTCCAGTTTTATTGAAGTATAGTGATAAATAGAACTGTAACATATTTAAAGCGTACAATATGATGATTTGCTATATATACACATTGTGCAAAGATTCCCATAATCTACTAAATTAACTCATTCATCACCTCAAATATTTACCTTTTGTTGTTGTTAATTCTCACCTGAAGATATTCTTCCATTAATTTTTTTTTTAGAGTGGAAGAGAGGGAGGGAGGGAGAGAGAGAGGGAGAGGGAGAGAAAGAAAGAGAAACATCAGTGTGAGAGAGACACATCAGTTGGTTGCTTCCCACACTACCCTAACCAGGGCCAGGTACGTGCCCTTAACTGGGAATCGAACCCTTGACCATTTGGTCCTTGGGCCAGCACTCTAACCACTGAGCCAAATTGGCCAGGGCTACTTTTTTTTGGGGAGGGGGCAAGAACACTAAGTCCTAATCTTAGAGCAAATTTCTGTCATACAATACAAAATTATGAACCATAGTCACCATGTACACATTAAATCCACAGACCTTATGCATCTTATGACTGAAAGTTCAAAGTTCATACCCTTTTACCAACCACTTCCTATTTCCCCCATAGCTGGGATCTGGAAATCATCATTCTACTTTGTTTCCTAGGAGTTCAACTTTTTTTTTTAGATTCCACATGTAACTGATACCATGCAGTATTTGTCTTTCTCTGTCTTGTGTATTTTATAATAATGCTTTCTAGGTTCATCCATGTTGTCACAATAATATTCCATTGTGTATGTGTTTGTATGTGTGTGTGTTTATCAAATTTTTTTATTCATTCATCCATTGACGGATGCTTAGATTGTTTCTATACCTTGGCTATTGTGAATAATGCTGCAGTGAACATATGAATATAGTCAGGATAATGATTTCCTTTCCTTTGGATGTATATCTAGAAGTGGAATTGCAGGGTCACATGTAGTTCTATTTTTAGTTTTTTTTTTTTTTTTTGAGTAACCTCCATATGATCCAGAAATTATTTATTTATTTATCCTCACCTGAGGCTTTAAAAAAAAATTCTTTATTGTTGAGTATATTATAGATGTCCCTCCATTTTTTTCCCCATTGCTATCCTCCACCCAGTTCCCACCCACCCCAGGCCTTTACCACTCTATTGTCTGTGTTCATGGGCAATACATATATGTATATAAGATCTTTGGTTAATCTCTTCCCACCCATCCCTTCCCTCTGAGATTCCTCAGTCTGTTCCATGTTTTAAAGCCTGTGGTTCTATTTCATTCATCAGTTTATTTTGTTCATCAGATTCCACATATAAGTGAGATCATATGGTATTTGTCTTTCTCTGACTGGTTTATATCACTTAGCATAATAATCTCCAGGTTCAGGGATATTTTTTCCATTGATTTTTTAGAGAGAATGGAAGGGAGAGAGGGAGGGGGAGAGAGAGAGACAGAGAGAGACAGAGAGAGAGAGAAAGAGAGAGAGAGAGACAGAGAGAGAGAGAGAGAGAGAGAGAGAGAGAGAGAGAGAGAGAGAGAGAAACATCAGTGTAAGAGAGACAATCGACTGGTTGCCCCCTGCGTATGCCCTAACTGGGACCAGGGATCAAACCTGCAACGCAGGTACGTGCCCTTGACCAGGACTCAAACCCCTGACCCTTTTGTGCCGATGCTCTAACCATTGAGCCACACTGATCAGGGCCAGAAATTATTTTTATCTGTTAGGAACATTAGCCTAAGGACTTTGCATTTGCTGTATGTTAAGCTAGAATGCTTTCCACAGGCCTTCATATGGATACCTTCATTTTGTCATTCATATCTCAACTCACATTACCTCTTTTGTGAGGCTTTCCCTACATACCAAAGATAAAGTAGCTGCCTCCTAACACCCTTCCACTATTGCAAGTAGATTCTGTCCTACCAGTCTATTTTATATTCTTGATAGCATTTATTACTGCTTAGAATTATTCTTTCTTTAATTTATTTACTCCTTTATTAATTCTTTCTCCCATTAAGTAAATAAGCTCCATGAAATAATGGATATTGTCTGCATTGTTCAGTGTTACATCTTCAGTTCCTAAATTATGCCTGATTCATTGTGCATGCTTAATAACGAAGGAAACTTCATATTAAATTCATTTTTTGCCCTAAATATATGAACTCGTCTCTACCCTCTTTTTCCATGAATTCATTCACCATCACTTGAAGTCCACATTTTATATTTTCATTAAAAATTACTGTTCCTCTGTTTCAAATTAAATCTTCTAATTCTAGTTGAGGAATAAATGTTTGCTTGCAATTTTGTTTATTTTTCACTTTGTATTTGTGACCTGGACCATTGTGAAAATACATGAAAACTAGAATGTGGCTTATTATGAACACTCTAAGGAACAGGGCTTTATCAAAACTTAATTTGTAGGATGAAAGGAGTTGACAAGTTCCATCACCAACTTGTATATGCAATGTAAAAAGATTAGCCCCCATGAGAGGTCCTTCAAAGATGTGCTTTCTGGTTTTGTTTACTACAATCACAGGCATTCTCTTTGCTTTGTTCCGTAGGTTGCTTAATATATCATTTGGTTCTGCATGTTTCTTTCTCCTGATATTTCTTTTATACTGTCAGATCCTGCCATGTCCATTCAAATCTAAAATTGTCTGAAACTATCTAAGTCACAACAAATCTGCTGTGTGAATAAAATCTTTATGGAGAGCTGTGAGGTTTCCAAGGCACATGCATAATAGAAATTCAGTATCACTTCATTTGAGTACAGGCACAACTACCAATAGCTGCATTTCACAGAAACCCACAAATTGTACTATGAAAGGAATGATTACGGCAGAACACCAGGCCTGCGTGTGGAAGCCTGGTCATGTATTTCACAAGCAGCTGTGTGTCACCCAGGGGTGGAGGTGATAGGAGAGAGGGGTACTCTTGAATTCACAATTGTATTAGAAGCTTCTAATATTAATAAATTATGATGTTTAATAGCATATACCTCTTAGTATAAAATTAAATTCAAATAGGAAAAATGGCAACCTGCACAGGCTGCTTTAACACGGAGAATTTGGCATTAGCTTCTTTAGCTTTGGTGCCAACAAAGCAGTTAGCAAAAAAAAAAAAAAAAAAAAAAAAAGACATAAAGTTTAAAATGTTCTATTGTATGCTTAAAGTATTAATAAGAAGAAGTAATTCTCTAGGACAGAATTTAAGGGTATGAAGAAGGTCTTATGTGTTTGTGAGTTTGTGCACAGAAAGGAAGAGAGAGTTCAAATTGGATTAGAATAAATATTAAAACATTTGTCTCTTTTTCCTTTAAAATAATTTTGTTATTAAAAAATTGCTCAAAATACGCAGGGAAAAAATTAAAGTTAAGGATGGTTAAAATTACTCTAGGGACTATTTAGACAAACCTATGATTCTGACTTCTAAGGATATGACTAATATAGATTCTGACTTGTCTCTGACTTCTAAGGATATGAATAATATAAAATTTAGTATACTGAATTATGTTTCCATCAATATTTTCCATTTGGGGGATATTGTTTAACTGCCATTTTTATCTAATATATTATCAAATAATTTAACATCTAAAAATCTAAATTTAATATTTTAGCTAACAACTTATACATGAAAAGTAATATTCTATTAATACTTCTTGGTTGGTTCATATATCACTTTCTAAAGAGTTAACCAAACAACTAAAATATACTTTATAAAATTCACAATTATTAAAATCAAGTTAAGGCTCAGGAGTCTAAAGTCATTATTATATAATCTTAATTTAGCATGAAAACATGTGTGTATATAATTCTCTATTTTAGTAACTTAAACACCTTTGGATAACTCTGGCACAATTATTATTTTATAACTTCTAAAGGAAAAGCAACACATAATGTACGGTTATAAAACAATTATTGATTAGAATCTTTGTTAGGTTAAATATTCAAGATCAACTTTATCCATTGATTACTTTGAAATAGTCACCAATTCTATGAGGTGAGTCATACAGAATCAAGATGATTTTAGATGGAAATGCATACAACATAGAGATGTTATTTTTCTTTATTAAATATGGTGAAAGGGTACAACTTTCAGCTATGGATAAGGTCTTAGGATCTATAATCAAACATGGTGACTATTAGTTGATAACAATGAATCATATAATTAAAACTTTCTGAGGGTAGAACTTAAATGGTCTCACACAGATACAAGAGATAAATATGTGAGATGATGGTTGTGTTAACCCCCTAAAACCATGATTGAATAACAGAGTGTGAATGACTACCTAAGAAAACTGCTTCTATTGTCTTAAACTGATCTCTTCTTAAGATTTAAAATGACAAATTCTAGAAATGTAAAAAGTTTTTTTCCCCAATGCAAGAATGTTGCCAACAAATTTAATCCATTTAGGGTACATGAACCATTAGGGAGTAAATTGGTCTCTCTGAATTAGTTAGGTTTTTACACATTTGAACCTAGTCTGAAACACTTTATTAAAGAAAAACTTTAAAAAAATGACTAAGTATGAAAAAATAGTGATCCTAAAGAGTACTTTTGAAATAACATCTTACCAGAAAAGAAAGAAAAATTCATGTGCTATATTATCAAATCTTTAAAAAATGTCAGCTATGAACATGATTCTAAATATATATGAAGTAAATTGGTTTATCATGCACAATACTTTATTCACCAGTACTTCTGAACATCTATTGGATAATGATAATCAATATTTGTGATGATCCTGATGATAATCACAGGGGCCACTCACTTGAACAGCCACAATTTTCTAAACTTTGAGAGGTTATATTGTATAGTGTTTATGATTATTTATCTTTTAGTCAGAATTTGCACTCAAAGCCTACTCTGTCACTTACTACTCGTGGGGATTTAGGAAGATGATTTGTGTCTCAGTTACCTTTTCTGTAAAACAGAGACAATAATAGAATCTACTATTCTTGTGAGGAAAGATTTAATAAGTTAATACATTAAACTCCTTAGATCAATGCTTCGAACATAGTAAGTGCTCAATAAATTTTGGTTAGTTATATTTGACAGTTTATGTATTTTATCATGACTTTTCCTAATAGTTCTGGGAGAAAAGGTTTGTTATAATTATTTTATAGAAAAAGAAATGAAGTCTAAGAGATTTTATGCAAGTTGCCCCAAGTCATATAGCCAATAATAGAATTAAAAACTCTCAAGTCCATGCTCTTTCTACTATATTGCACTGTCTTCGAAAGTATGTGAGACTGAATTATTTCCTAAATTACTAGAAAATAATGTAAACAACAGCCATAATGTGTGTCCAAGAAGTATATTAACTCAATCCTCACATTTACAATAATAATATTATTATGAGGAAACTGAGACATTGAGGTATGTCCCCTCTATTGCCACTTTGCTGAAAGTTTTTATCATAAATGGGTGTTGGATTTTGTCAAATGCTTTTTCTGCATCTATTGAAATGGTCATGTGATTTTTATTCTTCATTGTCTTTATGTCTCACATTAATTGATTTGCAGATGTTGAACCAACCTTGCATCCCAGGAATATATCCCACTTGTTCATGGAGTGTGATGTTTTCAATGTAGTGTTGAATTCGGTTTGCTAATATTTTGTTGAGGATTTTTGCATCTATGTTTATCAGGGATAATGACCTATAATTTTTTTTTTTTTAGTTTCTGTCTGGTTTTGGAATCAGAGTAATGCTGGCCTTATAAAATTAGCTTGAGAGCCTTCTCTCCTCTTAAATTTTTTGAAATAGTTTGAGAGGATAGGTGTTAATTCCTTTTTGAAAGTTTGGTAAAATTCACATATGAAGCTATCTGGTCCAGGACTTTTGTTTTTTGATTACTAATTTAATTTCATTGGATATTAACACCTTATCAGATGTAGCATTGGTGAATATCTTCTGGCCCAGAAAATTTCTGTTGAGAAATCAGTTGACAGTCTTATGGGAGCTTCTTTGTAAGTAACTAACTTTCTTTCTCTTGCTGCTTTTAAGATTCTGTCTTTGACTTTAACCTTTGCCATTTTAATTATGATGTGTTTTGGTGTGGGCCTCTTTGGGTTCATCTTGTTTGGGATTCTGTGCTTCCATTACTTGTATGTGTATTTCTTTTGCTAGGTCAGGGAAGTTTTCTGTCATTATTTCTTCAAATAGGTTCTCAATCCCTTGTTCTCTTTCTTCTTCTTCTGGTACCCCTATGATGCTAATGTTGTTACACTTGATATTGTTCCAGAGGTCCCTTAAACTATCCTCAATTTTTAAAATTCTTTTTTCATTTTGATGCTCTGATTGGGTGTTTCCTGCTACCTTGTTTTCCAAATTACTGACTTTCCAAATTCATCTAATTTGCTATTGATTCCTTCTAGTCCATTCTTGCTTTCAGTTATTGTATTTTTTATTTCTGAGTGGTTCTTTTTTATGATTTCTATGTCCTTTTTTATGTTTATTACCTCTTTGTTGAAGTTCTCATTAAATTCCTTGAGCATACTTATAAACAGTGTTTTGAACTCTGCATCTTCTTGCCTCCATTTCATTTAGCACTTATTCTGGAGATATTTTCTGTTTTTTGTTTGTTTGTTTGTTTTTTCATTTAGGACATATTTCTCTGGTTCCCCATTTTGGCTGCCTCTCTGTGTTTGTTTTTACGTATTAGGTAGATCTGCTACATTTCCCAATCTTGGAAGGATGGCTTTATGTAGTAGGTGTCCTGTGGGGCCCAGTGGTGCAGTCTCCCAGACCTGAGCTGGGTGTTCAGGAGTGCCCATTGTATCAGTGTGTGTGCCCTCCTATTGTCGTTGAGCCTTGGTTGCTATTGGCATGTCAGTGAGTGGGATTTTCCTTCAGGCTTATGGCTATGAGGGTTGGCCATGACCACAGTGTACAAGCTGTGAGATTTGCCCCAGTGAGGTCTGGTGCCTGCCAAGACCTCCCTTTGGGTGTGCTACTTGTGGAGCTAATTGGATGATGTTCTGTTGTGGTCTGAAACTGGTCACCAGATATATTTATTCTAGGGCTTCTTGGGAGAGACTCTGGTGCAGGTCAATGTCAGATGCTGCCTGTGTCTGGCTTTGGGCTACCTGTTAGGAGATACAAAGTGATTGATCTTCACTTTAGCTGCTTGTGCTAGGCCAGTTGCCACCAGTACCTTGCCTGCTCCAGGTCAGCAAAAGGCCCATCCAAGGTCGAACCTTGGGTGGAATGCAAGTTGGGTGAGGCAGGGTCTCAGGGAGTCCTCAGGGTGGAGCCAATGGAGTTCACCAGGCTAATGTAGAATCAGGTTTGGCCATGTGGGGAGAGGGCCCAACACAGGGACATTGGTGGCAGATCCTCCAGCTCTCACTTCAAAGCCACATAATTTAGTTTCTCCCGGTGTATGTCTCTGCCCATGCCCCTACTCCCAGCCCCCAGCCCCATGTTTGACTGGAGTTTTTCAAGAAAGGCTGCAATGTAGGCCCAAGCTGGTTGCTGCCAAAAGAACCTGAGGCATGAGCAAGTTGGGTAGGGTGGGGTCTCAAGGAGTCATCAGGGTAGAGCTAGTAGAGTTCACCAGGCTAATGCAGGTTCAGATTTGGTCAGTGGGAGGAGGGCTTGACACAGGAAAGATAGCGCTTAGCAGCACATGGGAGGACAGTGCAACTCATGGACGTTGGTGGCTGCCCTTCTCCTCTGAAGCCACACGACTCAGTCTCTCCCTGTATGTCTCTGGTGTTCCCCCCAGCTTGACTGGAATTCCTCCAGAGTTTTTTAAGAAAGACTGCAAAGCATGCTTAGGCTGGTTGCCACCAAAATATTGTGGGTAATTTGGGTGGAGGAATGTCTCAGAATGTCATCAGGGTGGAGCTAGTAGAGTTCACCAAGCTAATGTAGATTCAGATTTAGCTGGTGGAGAAAGGGCTTGACACAGGAAAGATGGCACTTGTCAGCCATATGGGAGGACTCAACACAATAACATTAGTGGCTGTCCCTCTAGCCCTTGCACCAAAGCCACACGATTTTGTGTCTCCCTATATGTCTCTGGCATCCCTGGAGCCACTGTCCCTCCAATAGAGCTCAAGGTGAGTGCTTGTGAGAGAGGGTTTGTGCATTGGCCCTTTAAGAAAACACTTGGGATTCTAGCAGCTTACCATCTTACTGGGAAGGGTGGAATCCCCACTGATTTTCACAGCCAGATGTTATGTGAGCTTCTCTTTCTATCCCTGGTGCTCCTGGCTGGGGACTCCCATGTGGGGCTGACTCCTTGCTCCTCACGGGGAACCTCTGCTGCTGAAATACCCCTCCTGATTCTCAGCCGCCACACCTGGATAGGGGGCCAGCCCTGTTTTGTGTCTCTACCCCTCCTACCAGTCTTGATGTAGCTTCTCTATATTTTTAGTTATTGGACTCTGTTCAGCTAGTCTTCAGATGATTATCCAGGTTGGCTGCTCTATAATTTAGTTGTAAGTTTGATGTGTTCATGGGAGGAGGTGAGTACAGTGTCCACCTACTATGCCTTATTGACCCTATTACTTTAGTCTGTACTTTTTTAAGATTAATGTTCCTGAACTATATTTGAAACTTAGTATATTTATGATACTGATACACAAGCCAAAATATAATGTGGAAAGATAGATACCATTATTATATTTCATATACATAGAAAAGTGGTTATAGTCTTAGATATTTTATGAAATATTATAATGTGTTCTTATTAAACAATTAGGTGTGTATATATAATCAACATAGTCAGTTGCCCACAATTCATTTATATTTTTCTCTCTCTTATGATACTAAGTTATCCAGCAGCTTATATTTTCATATTATTGAGGTCAACTTTTCTTCCTTAGAGAGTGGACAATATGTTTTTGTTGTTCAGTAACACTTCTGGCAAAATAACTCATCTCCTTTTGGTTGATTGAACTGGTTCCATATGGTTTACATGAGTTGAGCCACCCCTGGCTTCAGATTGGCATGTCACTCAGACCTGCCCAATGAACACATACTGCATTCCTCTAGTCACCACTTTGATTGGTTTAGGACTGAGTATGCGATGCAAATTCTGACGGTCAAGATTCTAGGACTTTTGCTGAAGTTATTTAGAGTTCTGTTAAGTCCAATAGAGCCACTGTTGACCGTCTTTGTCACTACATAGGAAGAAACTACTTGACAATGAAGCCAACAGAGAGAAAAGCCCAACAAAAGAGATGTCTTGAGGACACTGACTTTTAGATATGGGACTTTAAATATACATATGTTTTTATTTATTTTAAAGAGAGAGAGAAAGGGAGAGGGAGAGAGAGAGAGAAACATCCATTGGCTGCCTCTTGCACTACCCTACTGAGGATTGAGCCCATAACCCAAGAATGTACCCTGACCCAGAATGAACCAGTGACCTCTTGGTGCATGGGATGACACTCAACCAACTGAGCCACACCAGCCAGAGCTAGATATGGGACTTTTTAGTTATGCAAATCGATACCTTCTCTTTTTTCTTTAAGCCAGTTGAGTTAGATACTCTTATCTGAAAACAAGAGAGTCCTGATTAAGAGAGAGGAAAAGTTTAGAATTTTAAATGAACTTTACTAATGCACACTTAAAGGAAAAGCTTGAATCTCCCATTGTAAAGTTAGCCTTGATGTTTTACCTTAAAATTTTTTAATCTGTAACTTTTGTCTTAATGTTATCATGCCAATGATAACTTTTTAATTAAATGTAACAAAAATATTGCTGGTATTCTTTTTCTTTTTTTCTCTCTCATTCTCCTTCTTATTTGTTTCTCTTTCTATATATCATATTTAGAGAATAAAGAAGGTTAAACCCCTTCAATAAGAAAGGCTATCTAATACCTCTCATTTTTATGATATTAAAATTTTAACAAACTATCCATTCAGGGGAAAAAAAAAAGTCTGTAAAAATATTGTTTTTTTCATTGTCATTTTTTATTTTTGGGTAACGTTGGATTGCTGCTTGATTGTCTAACAAAGCATTATTTTGCCAAAGCCCAGTACATGATAGCAAGTCTCAGGCTAGTCTTACCTCTTAATACAAAGTTAATTGCTCATTACTTATGCCTGAATTTTGCAGACTCAGGAATTTATAAATAGTCTGAGCTGTATTAAATAACCTGCAGTTATGACACCTAAACTATTTGAGTCCACAATTTGACATTAACGTGTTTCAAAAGCTTCTTAATTGTGATATTATGCTCTTGGTTTCTATTGAATCCTTTAAAAATATTTTACTTAGAAGTGTCTGATTTTGTCTCTCAACCTTGTAAGTCGCCCCTGCTGAAAAAGTCATTTCATGCTTTCTCTTGTTACTGAAGCTATTTAATCTAGAGTTGAATGCGGGTGTATTCCACTTTTAAAATATTAAAATTATGTATTTAATTACATGAAAATTTGTTTATAATGTATTGTTTGAATTCCAAGTGAAATTCCTTAAGAATTTACTCAAATGGCAAGTTCTTTGAAGGATTAACTATTTTATAATACTTCTGCTTTATTTTTCTCTATATGCACATATTAATTTTATCTGTTCCTGTGAAAAACTATAGATCAAAAAGGAAAAGGGACATTTTGTTTTATTTAATATTCAAACAGAGTTTCTTGAATGTTGACTGTGAACCAGGAATTTTTCTAAGTATTGTAGCATCTCTTAACGAACTCACAGCGTAGACAACGATACAGAGGAATAGGTAGATATTAGTGACAGTGTCCATGGCATTGCTGAGTATGTGAAGAAAAATAAATTATAATATGATCTTCCAAGAAAATTAAAATGTAGTTTGGGAAAGAACACATACAAATAGCAAGTGATAAACAATGCAAATTTAAATGCTATTCTATGGTTTTGATGATACTATAGGGGACCAGAGAAAGGTGATATCACTTTCAATTGAGGAGAACAAAATTAGTAAAATAGAACACAAATGCAGGAAGCATATGGTAGAGTGTTCCAAATCAGAACAGAAGTGTATTAAAATCCTCAGAGATGTGGGAAACCAGAAGAGTTATTTAAGGGAGAATAGTTTTAGTTGACTCGTACATAAGGCAACTAAAATGTAAAGTTGAAGTGTTTCTAAGATGAGAAGTTATGGAAAATGAGTGGCATGTCAAAAAAATTAATCTGCTGGTAGGTATATAAATAAAAAGAGATAAATTGCTCCGAGAGAGGTTATTTTCTTTGGAAGCTATTATGGGAATATTAGGGATGATAATAGGAAGCAAGACAGGGTACTGTAAAAGGCATACAAGGACTTAATTGTAGGGAGTCATTATTATGATGCTAGAGTTTATGTAATTTTCTGGCTAACTAAATATGAAAGAAAAATAGTAGAAATTACATTACAAAGTCTTTTCCAATATTACCTAGTTTAATGTGTTAGAGAATGGTGGTTATGAAGCTATGGCTAGAGTTAACTTCATGCTTTTAAAACTACCAACTGTATTCTTAGGTTTAGGTGTTCCTCATCTATACATGCCCTTTTTCTCAATGAGAAGCTATGGTTTGGACAGATCTAGCCAAAATGCTAGAATAAATATGACACCATTTGGATAATAGAAAACTATGTCATTTCACATACAGAATTATATAGTTGGTTTATTTCACTAACTAAAGAATTATGTTTTCAAAAAACAGGGTACTAGGAATATTACTGTTTCTTTAATGATAGTGGAAACACAATTATTATGCCAATATATAATTATAAATTAATGAAATATGAATGAATTATGCAATATTCATATAGCTCTTAGAACTCTGTCACTGGAAAATATTTTTAGCCTATTGTGCAATATAATTTTTCTTTATAGAACAATGAGATAATTATATAATTGTCATTAAAGAGTTGTTTCATTTTGAAGCATGGAAGAGTTAAATCCTTAAAAACACTCTAGATTGAAATTTCTTAAATATTCTGATCACAAAGAGTACTTTCCAACATATCTTGAGGAATTCCTCTTGGGGCCTTTTTACACCCAAAGCAAAATTATTTTTCTCACTTGAATTTTTTTCTAATCTTTTTTTTAACTCTTGAAAAACTTATCTAATGACTTTAATTTAAAAATGGTGACTTCCTATTGGGTTTTAATGACAATGTCAGTTTTAGAATAGTTCTTGGTTTCTTAAAAGAAGACAAAGGTTAATGAATCCTGTAAGAGCTAAGTAAATGAGTTTTGCTAATTTTTTAACAAGTAGAGAATTTCTGAACTGTAGAATATATATAGCTATACAGCTATAGTTATATAGCTATGTAGATTATAGATATTGTGTGCGTGTGTGTGTGTATCCTTGAAAGGCCACATGTGTCTGGAGCTACTCTATATAATGAAGCAAATAAAGCTGTATGGAGTGGATACATAAACTAGCTTTATGTTTATGTGACTCATGCATGCATATATTTATTTCAGTGTGTGATTATGTGAATTTCAATTCCCACATTGAAGATTATTTTCTTTTAAAAATATGTAATAAAATGTAGTGCCAAGAAACATCTACTTCTACAGTTTTAAAGTTTGCAATATCAAATATCCTCTAAAATGTTGGAAAATATTAATACTCTGGAAAAGTTTTGTCTTTGACTTTGGATCAAGTTATTAACTACAATATTAAAGCTAATATATAGCTACATCCCATAGAATATGCTGTTTGTGAAAAATTGCAGTCAAATCCTGATTTTCTCTTTGGGTTTAACTCTTTAGCCTCTACTGTTACACCAGTATCCTGTAAGCAGGTTGAAAGGTGCAGGAAAAGCCCTGGCCCTGGATATGGAGTAAGAATGCAGTGGAGGAGCAGGGAAGGAGAAAAGGCAGAGGATTTTTCCCCAAACAAAAACAGATTCTGGGTGTATTGTGAGGGTAGGTGAGGAAGATTATTTGACAATGAGAGGGATCAGTTGCAGTACTCAGCATTATAAAACATTTCACTCACTCACAGACTTACTTATGGACAACTGTGTGTTCCTACCATATGCCCAGTTTTGTTCTATATACTTGGTGAATCGTGGTAAACAAAGTTGACAAGGGAGGGCTTCAGTCTCATTGAAGGGTCAAATGTAAACAGATATTTTACATTTACTAGTAATAGGACAAGTCACTTTTATCACTTATGTACTGTGATGTGAATGATGCTTACTCTTTCCAGCAACCATATGAAACAGGCACACAGACCCCAATTTATAGATGAGAAAACAGCCCAGAAATTTTAAGTAAATTGCTCAAAGTAATGTGATTAGTAATTGATAGACTTGGATTTAAGTTTATCAGTCAGATTCAAAAAAGATGATATCCTTTTTTTTTTTTTTTAACCACAGCACACATGCCTCTGGGAGTTTGTGGAATACTATGAGCATATGTAGTTCTGCACAATCACTGGAAACATGGACATTGGAGGGTCAATCTTTTTGTCATACTGAACTTTGCCACTTAGATCTGTGGCCTTAGATGGGTTTCTTAAAAGTGTTAGCCTTAGTGGGGTAATCATATATGTGTCTCATCATATTATTGTGAGGATAAGTATAATAAATAAAAAGCATAGAGCACAGTGACTGGGACACAGTAAATTTTAAAATATGCTATCTCTTATGATCATGATCACCATTATGATTATGTTATTTTATTATTCTTTCCTGGTGAGAAAAGCTTTTTGTCCTTTAAATTTGTAACTAGAATTAAGGACCATGGATTGGAAGAGCAAGAAACAATATAAGTATAGATTTAAAGATCTAAACTTTGGGAGATGAAAGACCTATAAAAAGTGTACTACTGGTTTCAACATTATATTAAAAATTTAACTGAATTGTTGCCATATAGCTGGATCATTTGGTGTTTTCCAAAATTAAGTATTAAATTAGATGTATATTTTACATTGCTGTATTATTTTCATGTGAGAAAAAACAAGTACATTTAATGATGGCATCATTAAAGACAGCATATTTAACTGAAAACATAAGTGAGTTATTTTTAATATTTGCATATATACATTTGTGCCATATACATTTCTCTTTTCTAAAGTAATGCTGTATTGTAATTGCATATTAACCTTATAATTATACACCAGGTATGCAATTAAATGCTCACTTAAAATTAGCAATTATAAACTTCCTGCATATATAGTAGCTCCTAAATAATGTAATGCAGTTGCAGTAATATCTACTATATTGTGTGTTGGTTTTCTGCTGTTCAGCAAAGGGATAGAGTGGGGAAATAATTTCACACTGCATATAATGCATCTGATATGAAGGGAACTTGAAAATTATTTAGTTACAGATTTCTCTGACCAGGCTTGCAAAGTGGCATATATTATGTTAATGGGCAAGCATTTGAAAATGAATTTGAATATTAAATGCACTAAGTTTGGGTTCTGACATGAAGGAAGGCATAGTTGATACACAATTTACAAACAGGTTCTTGTTAACTCTTTTGTTGCTATGGCTCACAATCATGCTTTGTGCTTAAAATTATGCAGTCTTAAAATTTTTTCATCACTGCAAATTCCATAATATTCAAAACTATTAGACTATACAAATGAAGTTCTATTCCAGTATTAGATTTTTCAGCCGTATTCTATGCTCAGTTGTGCTCCATGTTGTTCAGTGAAAAATAGTTGCTTATTCATTGAAAGTTGTAAGTAGAAAAGAAATGAGCAACATCAATCACTGTATTAACGGTATACTATATTTTCTAGCTTTCATTTGTAAAGTAACACATTTGAGTTGGCATATATCGGAATGTATGCTACCAAGCCACCATTATATATTCAACTAAAATATCTTGTCTTCAAGTCCAAGCAGAGATCAAAAATTTACTACTACTGAATTCATAGTGTTTAAATTTACAGAAAATGAATAGTTAATAGTAAACCTTTCCACCAAAGCATATTTTTATTGAAAGAGCAAAGCATTACAGTACACCGGATGTTTTAGGTCATTTATTTTGTTTTTGCTCTGGGTCATTTTACAAAAGCACTTCTGCTCTCTAGCGTTAAAATGAGAGCCACTCTACTCCCCAGATATTACCCAGCAGCACTTGGGGGCTCTTAATGATTAATACCATCACCGTCCAGCCACAAACCTTTCTGCCGCAGATAATGCCAGGCAGCAAGTGTGCTTGACACTTTTAATGTATAATTAAGTAGGAAAAGTCAGCACTCAGTATGCAAATTTTTCAAAATGATAAATGATGCCATACAGCAGTAGGGATTGATTTGGTGTAAATGAAACTAATTAAGGAAATGTCAAACATAATTAATAAAACAGGTTTAAGCTGCAAAACATTGTCAATTGAATGAATGAGGAGGCATTGGCTCCCATTGTTTCTGCTTTATTTAGGGCTTGTGTTTAGCTTGTACTCTGTTCCTAAATGCACTTTCGCTACCTCACACCCTCCACTACCTATTCCCAGAGAGGGGGAAAATAAATTTGCTTGTCTCTCCACTGACTGCAGAAATTAATTGCAGAAATCTTGTCCCATCCAAGTGTTACATTCACTCACAGGACATTAACATAACTAATTTGAAAGAGCCCAAATGACTGCATAATAGAGCACTGTCAGTATGCCTGACAGTCTTTGGTCATACCAAATTAGCTTGGTTTTCTAATTGAAATTTTTTTCCTTGGACTCTTTTTAGAATATTTTCCTCAGCTATTCATTTTTGATAAGAACAAAGGTTTTATAATTTACAAAAGAGTGCTTGACCTATAATTACTAAGAGGAAATTAGGGGAGGTAGAAAAGTCAGATTTAGTCCTGGTAATGATGCTAGAGACCTTGCTCCCTCTAGGGAGCCTGAAGAATAATGGAATCTTCTATTTTTACGGGCGACCTGTGCACTGGTGCTGACTCTAACTGTGAATCCACTTTACTTTGCAGATCACTTGCTTAACACTAAAAGTGCCAGCAGAATGGCAGGCCATTACTCCAAATGCCATTCAAACCAGGGCCACGTCCACATACCCTTCCAGCTCAGAGAGTGAACTGGAGAACATCTGCCAGTCCTCTTACCGCACCCTTACAAATCTTCCATGTAGACTTTTATGCAACTTATTCTGTGAACCATTTGGGTAAATAAGGGTGGGAGGGGGTACGGGGTTTGTCAAGCATAGGAAATTTGAATAGTGCTAAAATGATTTATTTGAACTAAAATCCAATGGTTCTGGATTTTAAGATCATGTTACCTGCATGCTGTGGATGTAATCTTATCACACTTGACATGGTTTTCAAAAGTCTGCTAATACTCTATCCTTAATTTAGAGACCTCTTCTCAAAAGGATGGTTTCCTTTTGAGTATTTCATAAAATGACTCAACACATAAGAATGGAATCAGCCCATTCTTTTTACATTTTAAATTATGAGTTGTACACTCAATATCGTATTTCAGATTAATTGGAGAAATTGTATAGAACTGAAGTTATAGATTGCACAGGAATATACAAGGGATATACATACTCTTCAAAATCCTTTAAGTTTCTGCTGAGTAGATGGGTGGAGATACAAGTGCAAAGACAGTTTCATTTACTTAAAATCTTGCTTCTAGGAAACACTTCAATGTCTTCTTTAATTTGGTTCTACAAATATAAGTAAAGTTTATTTATATCTTATATGAGATTATAAATATTCTTGACTTTGAACTTTCTAAGTCTTTTGGAGCTCATTTCTAGATGCTATCCAGTATATTCTTGAGTTTTTAAATACTACACACACAGGTATCCTTTTTTAAATATATTTTCTTTTAGAGAGAGAGGAAGGGGGAGAGAGATAGAAACATCGATGTGAGAGAGAAACATTGATCGGCTCTTTCCTGCACACCCATTACCAAGGATCAAGCCCGAAACCCGGGCATGTACCCTGTCCGGGAATCGAACCAGGACCTCTCAGTCCATGGAACAATGCTCAGTCCACTGAGCCACATCGGCTGGACCATAGTTATCTTTTATAGCATTGATTGATTGCATTGTTCTTTACTAGGATACATATCTTGAGCTCTTTGTTATATCATCTCTGTTGTGAGCAACTGAAAGGCAAGGTGAGTTCTCTTTGTTATATCATCTCTGTTGTGAGCAACTGAAAGGCAAGGTGAGTTGTCATTTTATACTTTACCTTTAAATGGAATGGGTATGGAATAAATCAGTAGGGTTCAAAAGAAATCATTTGCTTCATCTCTGGTCTAAAAAGGATACAAATAAGTACCTCAGGTTTATTTTAATCAACATCTATAATTTTGGAGGACCATTTGGATGCACATTACATATGCCTAATTCTAATTTCCCCTCAAATTGCAAAATGTTAATTAAGGAGTTTATTGTCTCATAAAACTGAAAAGTCTTGGTCTGTTTTTCAGAAAAACAGTCTTTAGACATAGCTAAGTAAAGTGGCTTAAATAATGTCATCAGGACCAGGTATTTCTCTTTCTCATTCTCATCACCTCTTGTCTCTTCTTTCTACCATGTGGATTTCATCTCCACCTTGTGGCTCCCAGTAGCTCCATGAGTAAGATGATATCAATCATAACAGGTCAGTGTAATGAGAGACATTCATTTTCCGGCACTTAAAAATCATCTCAGGATTAGCTCTGATTGCACCACGAAGAGGGATGCACTCATTCTAGAATCCATCACTAGCAACAGGCACAGGGAACACTGTGAAGGTCCAGTCTTGCATTTTATACTTACCCTGAAACAGCCCCATCCCAAACCAAATGAACTGAGAGTGGGGGAGAGAGATCCTCAAGGAAAAGCATGGTGTTCTATTTCAAAGGAAAGAAAAACTGAGACAACAATGGCAAAAGCAATAGATAGACACTACAGGAGTAGACAATACAGTTTCTAACAGCAGAACATGTACCGAATGTAGACTTCCTATTCACTTCTAGAAGTTACTGACTTAAAAAAGAGGGAAAATGTGAGTTTCTTTGTGAGTGAAAGGATTGTTTTATGCTATGATTAATTCCTTTCCTAGAGGTTATGAACAAAGATAATGTTAATTTTTTGGTTGTTAATGCTTTGGTATTTATAAATGAACAAAGGGAAACATGGCTTTATACTTTTTGTTTTGAAGTAAATTTAGGTTTACAGAACAGTTGCAAAGATAGTACATAGAATTCACTATACCCTTCACATATCTTAACCAACGTAACCATGGTGCAGTTAGTAAAACTAAGAAATTAACATTAGTACAATGTCATTAACTAAAGTGTAGACTTTATGTGGGTTTTAACTTTTTTTTTCATGGTGTTATCATTCCCAGTATTTAATGCAGAACACCACGCTGCATTTAGTCATAATATATCCAGAGTCCTGTGACAGTCCCTCTGTCTTTTCTTGTCTTTAATGACTTTGACACTTTGGAAGAATCTTGGCTGTATTTTATAGCCATTTGCATTTGTTTGATCTTTTCTGGAGATTAGATTGTTATGCATTTTTGGAAAATATATCACAGGGGCAATGTGCCCTTTTCACTGCATCCTATCAGAGTACTTAATATCAACATGATTTTTTGCTGGTGATAATAACCATGATCACTTGGTTAAAGTGCTGTCTACCAGGTTTCTACACTGTAAAATTATGATTTTACCTTTCCATATTTTATCTGTATAAGTAAGTCACTAAATCCAGGTTACCCTTGAGGAGAGGAGAATTAATCTCTACCTCCTTCAGAAAGGGGTATCAAACAATTTGAAAATATATGTTAAAACCACTATATTAACATACATATTTTTGGAGGATACCTAGAGACCAAGCAACCATCCTGTTTCTCCTTAACATTTTGCTCACTAACAATATTAGCATTCATCAATGAATATTGCCCATTGCAGTTATTACTATGGTGGTCTAATGGTGGTTTTATATTTTCCTCATTCCTCATATATTATTTTTAATTCTTCTGTAAGAGAGGTTTAGTATTTATACCTTCTTCTCAATATATTTATTTAAATATTTATTTATAGCAGTGTGATGAAATCAAATATATTTGGAAGAATCAAATTAACGTGTTTTTAAGACTTATTATATAGCTACAGTGATCAAGACAGTGTGACATTGGTAAAGGGACAGACTCTTGGACTAAAGGAACAGGAAAAATAAATAAATGAAACTCAGCCTAAACCTCACACCTTCTACAAAGACTCACTTCAAAATAGATCATGGATCTAAATATAAAACATAAAACTTTTAGAAGAAAATGTAAGAGAAACTCTTTGTGGCTTGGCAGTAGACGAAGTCTTAAATATGACACCGAAAGCATGATCCATAAAAAAATAAATTAGACTTTATCAAAATTAAAAACTTGCTATGTGAAAGACACTTTAAGAAAATGAAGACAAGCTACAGATTGGGTAAAAATATTTGTAAATTTCATATCCAACAAATGAAATGTATTCAGAATATGTGAAGAACTCTCAAAATTCGACAGTCAGGAAACAAATTATATATTTAAAAAGTGATCAGAACACTTCAACAAACACTTGTCGAGAAGAAAAACAATGATGGCAAAAAGCATATGTTCAACCTCACTAGAATTAGGGAAAGGCAAATTAAAATAAGATACCACTCTACAACTCATAGATTGGCTAAATTTAAAAAATACTAACTCTATGGAGGGCTGGCAAGCATTCAGAGAAAGTGGAGATAATATATTGCTGGTGGGAATGCAAAATGGGATAGCCACTCTGAAAAATTTGGGCAGTTTCTTATGAAGTTACACATAACACTTACCATATGACACAGCAATCCCACCCCTAGGTATGAAGCATAGAGAATTGAAAACCAGTGTTCACACAAGTATCTGTGCAAAAATGTTTGTAGCAGCGCAATTCATATTTATGCAAACACAAAACAAAAAACAACTGAAAAGAACCCAGATGTCCTTCAGTGGGTGAATGGATAAATAAACTACGCATAGTCACACAGTTGGATACTACCCAGTGACAAAAAAGAACAAACTGCTGATACAGTAGAGCCCTCTTATCTGAAAGAGATACCTTCTACATATACTAAACTACGTTTTTTCCTATACATACATACCTATGATAAAGTTTGTTAAGCACAGTAAGAGATTAACAGCAATTATTAATAATAAAATAGAACAACTAATAGCCTGTAATAAAAGTTATATGAATGGAGACTCTCTGTCTCTCTCAAAATGTCTCATCGTACTGTACTCACCCTTCTTCTTCCTGTGATGAAGCGAGATGATGGAGTGCCAACCTCTTCCTGAATCTGTGTGACCCTTTCTTGCAGTGAATGTCTGGGTGTCACTCGTTCCAGGGCTCCATTGCTGAAGTCTCTGTATAGGCTCATTGCTTTCTGGCTCAACAGATTGCTGTCAGTTGGAACATGTTTTCTGTTCATGTCTTCTACCCCAAAATTTAATACTTTTTCCATCTTAACTAAGCACTTATCATGCACTGTGGCTGTAACTTTTGCAGTTTGAGGTGTGATAGAAAAACTAGCACACATTTCTTTTTCCTTCTTCACAATTTCACAGATAGAAGATTCGTTCTTACCATAGATCTTAGCAACCTCGGCATACATTTTTTTTTCCTTTTCTTACATTGAGAACTGTCTTCTTTTTCACTTAAAGGAAGTGCTTTACAGCTTCTTTTTGGCCTATTTGAGTTGCCAGCATCTCTACTATTGCATTTTGGGGCTGTTATTAAGTAAAATAAGGGTTACTTGAACAAAAGCACTGTGAAGCTGAGACAGTCCACCTGATAACTGAGCAGCTACTAAGTGACTAATGGGTGGATTGCATATACAGTGTGAATACACTGGACAAAGGGGTGATTCACATCCTGGGTGGAGTGGCCTGGCACTGTGAGATTTCATCATGCAATTTAAATGTTATGAATTTTTTTTTTCTTCTGGAATCATCCATTTAATATTTTCGGAACTTCGTTGAGGATAGGTAGCTGAAACCAGGGAAAGTGAAACTGCTAAGTGTGAAATCACGGATAAGGGGGGACTACTATATACGCAACAACTCAGGTAAATCTCAAAGGTATGAGGCTGAGTGAAAAAGCCAGTTTCTGAAGGTTATATACTGTATGAGTCCATTTGTCTGACTTCTCAAAAAGAAAAAAAAAAAAATTATAGTTTCAGAGAATAGGTTAGTGGTTGCCAGATGTAGGGTCAAGGAGGGAAGTGACTATAGAAGAACAGCACAAGTGAATTCTGTGTTGTGATGAAACTGTTCTGTATCTTGACTGTGGTTACACAAATCTATGCATATGTTAAAATTTAGCGAACTGTACATCAAGAGAAAAAAGTCAATAATATTGCACAAAAATTCTAAGTATAAAAATTTAAAAATAAATCAGTACAGACTCAAGGATAATGATCTTATTCCTCGTTAAAACCCAATACTATTGTTATTTATTTATATTTGCTCAAATTGTTTCAGCTGTGACTATTGGGACCTCTTTCAGAGCTCCTGTGTAAATGTGATTTTAATTGGCATTGTTTTATGAAGATTTTATCAATGAGATTTTAACCTTAACTGAAAGGTCAAGGAAGGGCGATTAATTGTATAATTGTTCATTGAAAAATGATTAAACTTTCAACTATTCAGTTCTTTGAGAGATAGCATCTGATTGGTCTACATTCGTTTCTAATAGATTACTTCCTTTGATAGACATTATTGCTTTGTAATAATTGATTTATATTTTCCATTTTAAGATGATATATATTGATTTGTACAATTTTCTTTTTTAGCCTCACAGGACTCTTTTTTTTTTTTAACTGATTTTTGCCCCCAGCTGGTGCCCTGAGTATGTGGATGCTTATTTGAGATCCAGAGAAATACATTACTGAAAATTACTTAACATTATTTGATTAATTTATCAAAAGCAGAAAATATCTTTGTGTTTTCTACCAGGAATTGATACCAATATTTTAAAGCATAACTAAGGACTACATAATGCATTTAGTTAACATTAGTTTTGGTAATTAAATTATGATTTCCTTTACTTAGTAAGTAGAATACTTAATGACATACCTACTGAACAATTATGTTACAAGTAATATTTATAAGCAAAACATTTGACATAATATGACAGAACATTATTTGATAGAATATTTTAAAAGAATAATAAAACATCCTGTGCTCTTGGGACTATATCCTCTTGGAAATAGTGTTCCCAATTCTAAGTATAATCAAAAGGCATTTATTTAAAAAAAAAAAAATTCATTTCAGACTTGCAAATAGATTTCTGTTGCCCTTTTTAAAAAAATGTAAGCTAATTCTTATATATACCTAACATTTTCCCTAAGAAGAAAAAAGGAAAAAACATTGATGGGTATGTGTGAAGGACTGTGTGTGTGTGTGTGTGTGTGTGTGTGTGTGTGTGTAAAAATGCTGGCCCCTCATAAAGTGAACTTGTATGGCCTAGATGCCATATATCTTTTGGACCTTTAGAAGGACTGTTATTTGTGGGAATTGAACATAGTATGGTTGCTACAGGCTTTGGACAAAACACACACACAAACAGAGAAATAGTTTACATGATGCTGATAATAAAAAGAGATTGACCCCAAGGCTGGCAGAAAATAGCAAGGACAGAGGCTCCGTTTTTCATACAATTGTGAATGTGTTGAAATGTGGATGCTTTCGTTATCCATTATAAACAAAAGTAATAACAGCAATAAGGAATCAAAATGAGCATTGTCTGAGTCACTTCTTACCCTTCCTCCCTCCCTAGTGTCACCATCTTGATACAAAGAGGGGTTGTTTACTGTTGTGTGGAAGTCGCTTTTCCTAGTGATTTGGTATGAATATAAACCTACAATACCAAATTATTGGTCTTTTCAATCCAATCTTCCCAACTTTGAAATAAAGCCCAAGAAATGTTTGTATTTGCCTCAAGGAAATTCCTCTTTTTATTTTTCAGGGAAAGTGAGAATGCAGTGCCCCCCCTGCCACACATTATGCAGTGGAGTGTCCCACATTTCGGGACATCGCGGGGTTCAACACACCAGAGTGCATGGAAGAACCTCAACCTGTGAAAACCACCGTTGTGATCATGGTATCTTTCCTGTTAGGTAAGTGTTCATTGAAAAGCCTTAAAGCTGGCATAGCTCTTACTCGAGGTTTCAAAGCCTTAGAGCAATTTTGTTTGGGGCTGCGATACATGAGAGAAGCCTGAAAGTAGCTTAGCAAAAGATAAAACAAAATCCTTCAGTGATCATTTAGTCTCACAACTGCTAGTGAGCACCAAATTTAGGATTGGAATTTCTGTCCCCAGCGCCCGTCCCCCAGCTCTTAGGCCTACGAATCCCATTATATGTACCAGAAACAAAGATACAATTGAGAGTGGTCAGGGAAACAAACTCTTCCTGCAGACCTGCAGGTAGAATCAGGGAAGATTTTGCATTAAAAAATGTTTCAAAGGTTAAATAGGAGTTTAAGACACTGACAAGATGAAGAACACTTTACCTGTAAAGGTTCAGAGGCATGCTTACACATTTTAGAGTAATTCAGAATATTTTTCTTTGTACGTTTTGAAATATAATCCATAATTGAATTTTTATGTAAATAAGAACCAAGTAATTTAGTTCATAAAGCATAAGCTATTTTAAGTAATTTCATAAGTAGGAAAAATTGTAATAAAATAAAATCAGAAATGAAATACCAGATTCCAAAAGCATGCCTTTGTTTAATGTTAACATTTTTCCTCATTTTTTAAAATTAAATTTATTGATGTTATTACTGGAAAATCAGATTCCTCCCTCACTAATGGAAGTGGGGTTTTTGGGGCACAGTCAGAATAAGCATATTTAGAGGCCCCAAAGGGAGGATGAGAGGTGGTAGAAAACTTTTTTTTTTTCTTTATTGATTTTAGAGAGAGGAAGGGAGAGGGAGAGAAATAGAAACATCGATGAGAGAGAACATCGATTGGCCGCCTCCTGCATGCCCCCCACTGGGGATTGGGCCCACAACCTGGGCATGTGCCCTGGCCGGGAATTGAACCGGTGGCCTCTTGGTGCATGGGTCCACGCTCAACCACTGAGGCACACTGACCGGGCGGTAGAAGACTTTATATGCATGAAATTATACTCTTCGGTTTTCAATGTCCCATTTTCCCCAAGCCAATCCTGGAAGAGGGGGAGCTGGGGCTTTAGCAAAGTGAAAATCACCGTGAATCCAGAGTTTCCCTTCCATGGTACAGCTGTGTCCAGATTAGGATAAGTCCAGATTTAGTCCATTCATTTATTGCATGCGTCCCCTATGGCTGTGGGCCACGTGGCAGGTGCAGGGCATGGGAGCCCTGAAAGCCAGGAGTCTGGCTTAAGCGGTAAGAGAGAGAGAGAGTTGAGGATAGCTCTCCTTTGTCTAGGTCACAGGAGGGGGAACCTTTTTTCTGCCAAGGGCCATTTGGATATTTATAACATCATTCACGTGCTATACAAAATTATCAACTTAAAAAAATTAGCTTGCTATATTTGGTCAGGCTACTTTGGTGAGGTGTGTGATGTTAGCTGGTATTGATTTTGGGGGCCTCATAGGGTGGGCTGGACATTCCCCACTCCTGGCTAGGAGATGAAATATTCAGGTTTCACACACTTGCAGTGGCCATGCCTATTCTGGCCACTGACTTGCTTCCAGGTGTGAAGGACAGGTAGGCACCTCCCACGTCACTCAGACCCCACTGGGAATGAGTCTAAACTGCCTTTGTACAGCTCCTTCCCGCACGTGAGGAATAGATCTGGAGTGTTAATTAGCTAATCTTTCCTTTAATCCTTTCCTCTTAAGTAATAACCAGGTTATTGCTCTGGTAACAGGGTGACATTGGTTAATACATTCATATAGTTTCAAGTGTACATTTTTTTTTCAGTTACAGTTTATATTCAGTACTATTTTGTACCAGTTTCAGGTGTACAGCTTAGTGGTCAGACAGTCATGTACCCTACCTACAAAGTGCTCCCTCTGTTCTCCCAAGTACCCACCTGGCACCGTACACAGTCAACAAAATATCACTGACTGTATTCCCCATGCCGTACTTTACATCCCTGTGTTTATTGTGTAACTACACATTTGTATTTCTTAATTCCTTCAGCCTTTCCACCCAGTCCCTGCAAAGCATTCTTCTGTTTATTTGCAGCCACAACAAGGGAAAGGGCACTCTGTCTTCACAGGCTGGTGTTCCTTGTCAGCAGTTGCACAGATGGTTACTTTTCCTCATGGTTACTTTTATAGTTGGTTATAATTTAATTTAATACAAAATACAGAGTGGGGTAAAAGTAGGTCTACAGTTTTGAGTATACAAAGCAGAGTTTATTCTTGTATTATTATTCGTTAATTTTTGTGTTATTTTCCATATGAGCAATTGTATACCAACTTTTGTCCCACTCTATATAATGAGACTATTTTCCACTAGACGTTCCCTAGGAAAAATTTTCATGTGATGTTTGTCTTTTAGGACCATTTCTTTACCTGCCTTTGATGTTTTCCTCCCTGTGTTCCTTTAAAATAACTTCTTGAAATGTCTAGTGTCTCATCCTACATCAATACTTCCTTGTTCCTTTTAATGACAAAGACATCTCACTCATCTCACTGATGTAGATAATAATTCACCCATAAAGGTGAAGATTAAAGTACTCACATTTGAATTCAGTTGCTATTTTTAAAAAGTATTTTATCATGAACAAATAGGAAGGAGATTTTTTCCCCTTTAGAAATTTAAGGATAAATATCAATATCTGAAAACATTTAACATAATACCACATCAACAACTGAGAAATTAACATGAATAATTTAATAAATATCTAAAAAGTAATTGCCAAAATTTATAACCAAAACTTAATAAACATATTTTATAGTATAAAAAAGTTCTTTTTTGCTAAATAGAAAAAATAGTATTACAATCAATAGCAACATTTATACAAAAACCTCTGTGTATATGTGTATATCTAAGTATACATGTGTACATTTTTTTGGGGGGGAAGGGTGAGAGAGAAACATTGATTGTGCCTCATACACGAGCCCCAACCCGTGGCAGAAAATCAAACTCATAACCCAGGCAGTGCCCCAACCAAATGGTACCTGCAACCCTTTGGTGTACAGGACAGTGCTCCAACCAACTGAGCCACACTGGCCAGAGCTTTTTTTCTTTCTTTTTCTTTTCACATGTGTGCATTTTTAAAGAAAATAGACACATAGCTGTTTTGAGACTCTTAAAAGGAATGGATTAATTTTAAAATCAGAAGTAATGTTTCCATGCTATTAATAAAGCATTTAGGATTCTTGAGAAAGAAAATATTGAGGAAAAAGAAATAAAACGTAAATATTGGCTAGGAGTGTATTTTAGTGTGTGTATACATATATGAAATTATATACTTAGAATATACATATAAATTCATCATAAACTAATAAATACCTAGTTGTAATACAAAGATATAATATATCTTATATTTCTATATTCCAATAATTAACAATAGCTAAAATATATAATTTTAAAAGGGGAGAGATTCATCTGAGTAAGAAATGTGTAAAATATTTAGGGATAAAGTTGAATTTTTTTATGTACAGAAACTATATATCTTTCATTGAAAGACTTAAATGAAAATTTGAATAATTGGAGGTATAGAACATATTCCTGAAAAGGACTATTTTTTAATACTAAAAATACAAGTTCTACATAATGTATATAAAACATTCCAATTTAAATAATTATATCAAAATGTGAACTTGTTATGATTCTTCATAAAAAGAAAACTTATAAAACATTTATTTAGAAGAAAATATAAAAGATTATTAAATAATAAAAAGTGACTTGCCCTATTAGACATTAGAAATATTATTTAGCATCAATAAACAAAATTTTACACAATTTATGCAACATTTTAAACACTGAATGGAATAGAAGGTCAAGATCTAAAATATCAATAATTATATACCAACTCTTGTTATATACTAACGTAAACCTTCTATGGCAAAAAATTTAAACATAATTATTATATAAAATTATTATA
Organism: Tadarida brasiliensis; assembly: GCA_030848825.1. Classification (NCBI taxonomy): domain Eukaryota; kingdom Metazoa; phylum Chordata; class Mammalia; order Chiroptera; family Molossidae; genus Tadarida; species Tadarida brasiliensis. Next base: position 61,517,955 of record CM061258.1, read on the forward strand.
TAAGTATGTTTGGAACAATTGTGGAAAATGTTATTTCTCCCTTACTCTTTGAATTTAAAATACATGTCAGGTGGTCCTGGCTGGGTGACTCAGTTGGTTGAATGTCCTGTACACCAAAAGTCTGTGGGTTCAATTCCCGGTCAGGGCACATACCCAGCTTTCAGGTTCGATCCCTGGTTGGGGTGCATATGGGAGGCAACTGATCAATGTTTCTCTCCCTAGCTCTCTCTCCAAATCAGTTCTAAAAACAAACATATCCTTGGGTGAGGATTAAAAAAATGTAAAATACATGTCAAGTGCATTAAATAGTTAAAATGAACATTAAAAAATTAGGAAGTAGTGGAAAAGAATAATTAATAGCTGTGGTGGAATAACATTTTTCTCTTTTGGAATTAATAGGAGAAATTATGATGAAATATGTGTGCATATTAATCTCTGGAAAATAATATAAATAAAACCTAAATAAAAGGATAATATTGTTATATCTTATAGATGTTTTTCTTATCATGATGATGATAATTTATATTCAAATTTGTAAGAATGATTCAAAATTCCAAATAAGTTAGTTGGCAAGCAATATGGTAGTTTATGAAAGGGGAAATAAAATTGATAAATGTGGTGAATATCAGCATCTCTAGTTATCAGTGAAATATAAAATCTTAAGATATTGTTTTACACAGTAAAATTAGCAAACAAAAACCCAAATATCCAATGCTAGTGATACTGCAGAGAAATTGCTTTATTCACTCATTACTGCTAACTTAGTAATTTAGCACAGACTTTCTGAAAAGCAACATGGCAGAGAAATGAAGTTGCTTTAGATTTAAATACTATATTTTCATTTCCAATTTTGTCCCAAGTAAAGGCAGTTTCTTTGGAAAAGACAATAATGCTGGGAAAAATAGCAGCAGCAGGAAAAGAAGACCAAATATGAGATGGAATGATTCCATAAGGAAGCCATAGGCATGAGGTGAGCAGGGCTTTTAAAAACAGGACATTGTGGACATCACTCATTCATAGAGTTGCCATTTGTTGGAGCCAACTCAACAGCAAGTAACACACATAAACATTAAAAAAAAAAGCCAAGTATCCTCAAATTAGAGCAAATCATGAATAAAAGTATTCAGTACTAAAGTATTTTACTAAAAAATACTTCTTACTAAAGTATTTTACTATATAGTATAATCAAATAGAATGTTCATACATATATATGAAATGTAGAAAAACTAAAATGTTTATGACAATCTAGGGAAAAAGTGTTAAATGCATTAAATTAATATTGAAAATATAGAAACATATGTGTCACCAATCATTGACAGTAGATAGTAATAGGTTAATCTCAACATTAATAGGTTAATGTTGGTTAATAAACTAACCAACATTAATTCATTGGTTTACTAATCTATTAACATAACAAGGTAATATATTCCTTTACTCTGATCTCTGCCTTTCTGCTTATCTAAACTATTTGCTAGAAAACTACTATTATTTATATCCTGACTATATACAAAAGCAATGTATTGACTTAAACTGAATGAATAAATTTTGAAAAATAATGACTTAATTGAAAATTATAGTAACAATTTTGGACACCATAGTAGGTGATGTATGTTTCAATCTGGTGGGCTTTTCTTTATATGCAATTGTTATACCTGAATATCAATGCATTAAATCCAAATATAGGGCTTATTTTCATTAAGATGATTGTGAATTTTAAAGCAGGTGAAATATTTTGTTAACTGCCAAATAATTCTATTGATCCATTTATTTACCCATTCTTAATATAAATATTTCTTGAGTCTCTAGTATGTGCTTGAAACTGCCTCTGTCATTATTGAGCTTATACTTTCAGAGAAGAAAGAGTTGCCACAAACTCACTGGTGCCCTGTGTAGATCCTTTGGGAACCTTTTTATTGGTTTGGTGTGCCTATCCCCAACTGCCATAGTAGAATTTTGTGGTAATGACTTACATCTATAACTTTTCCTAAAGTTTTGCTCTGAGGAGACTGGAGTCCTCTTGCTTGGAGGTGCCCGGGAATTAAGCCTCTGTGTCTCCACTGCCTTGCAGCAGCCTGTATGCAAACACTGACTGCTGCTGTGTATAAAAGTCCAATAACGTTACTTCAAGGCAGGATATACTCTGTGGGACAATTTATGTTTCAAAACTCCCCTGTATGATAATGGCCGAAGCTAAACTTTACCCCAACTACACCTTTGCTTAACTTCCTTCTCTTCTCTGTCCCTGTTCCCTTACTCCCATACAGGCTTCTTCTGAGAGCCCCCTCTTAATAAGCTACTCGCCTCATGAATCCCAGGTCAGGCTCTGCTTAGAGAGAATCCAATCTAAGACAATGATTAAACAAGTAATTACAATTATGTATTATGTATGCTATGAACGGTGAAGAAGGGTGAAAAGTAGAAAGCTCTGGGTATGCAAGATAGGAGTTTTATCTTAGATTAGAGGGTCAGGATGATCTTCCCTGAGGAAAGAACATTTAAATTGAGACCCTACATCTTTTTTCTGCCTTGTTTTAGAGTAGCATGGCATGCATTTGTGAAGCGTCTGCCATGACTGAGGTCTGTAGTCTTTGATCATGACCATCAAGAAAATAATCAGTCCATCTCATGACTGAGCCCTTTTTCTCATTGGCTTCAAACTGTAAATAGTGGTCACTGATAAGACTGAAACCACCACACAGAGTAACAAGTTACTCAGGCACGATACCCATCTCTGCATATTAGGAACTGTCTTAGGAAACATCCATGAGACTGTACCACTGAGCATGTCTTTCAACCTGCTTATATATACACATGTACATGTAGTTTTCCACATGTGCACATTTATCATTAACATACTCATTTTGGTAATAAAACCTGGCAAGTAGAATTTGAGTGATGACCAAAATAATACTATATTTAGTACAGTTCTATTCTGGGCCTCTAGAGCTATGTGTCTGTTTAATGTCATAGAAATAATGCTATTCTTAAACCAAATTGTGGAGTTAAAATACATATGATGAAACAGAGAGATAGACTATTGATACTCACTTATATAATATATATCCTATTTAAGGCATAGATGTTAAGTGTAAGATGTACCAATCACTAAGATCTTGGAGGAGAGAGTGGTTACCACTTTAAAGAAAAAAGCCATCTGCTTGGCAGTTATGATGACAGAAAATAAGAAGGTAAACACTCCTAATGCTTTTAATTGCTTATGGTGCACCAGATACTGGAAAGCACAATTATATATAATTTTAAAATAGTTAATTTCACACCCAAAATACATTAAATATTATTGATCAAAGGCCAGTAATAATAAAGCTAATGATTCCTGTATTTCAATGTTTATAAGACAAAATCAATTTAACAGACATGATTATATTTGAAATAATTCTGTTTTAAGGTATACCATATGGTTTATCTATTAAAGGATACACTTATTTAAAAGTTCTCTTTATGTCTATAAAGAAAAAGACTTAAAAGTATTAAAGGACTTATTGAGAATAGCACAGGGACACTAATTGCCATTGTACGAATCAAATATATTTAGGTTCTTATATTCAAACATTATTTTAAACAGTAGATTTTTAAACTTTTGATACAATAAGTAAAATATTCCCAAGATTCTAGGACAATAAATTAAGCATCCATATATGATGTTTTCAAGCCCCTTGGGAAAAATTATGTTATAATATTAATAGTTTTTTCAGTATAAAAACTATTAATTTTTTTAAAATCATAATATTTGGTTGATCTTTATTTTAGCGACTTTAGAATTCCATAATTATCCATACAAAGTAATAGTCTATTATATGGCAGAATTTGAAAAAATATTTACAATGTTGTCTTTTTTGGGGGGACTTAAAGTAGATAAAAATTTATATCACTGTTATTAAGAGCAAAAGTATAATGGAATGCATTTTCCAAACATTTATAAAAGAAAATAGGGGAAGGAAAGTATTTTCACTAAATAGTGGTTTAAATACCGTTGTAAGTGGGAACTATGGTAGGTGTTAAATATGTAATTATTTTACTAAAGCTTCTTTCTTTCTTTCTTTCTTTCTCCTTCTTTCTTTCTTCCTTCCTTCCTTCCTTCCTTCCTTCCTTCCTTCCTTCCTTCCTTCCTTCCTTCCTTCCTTCCTTCCTTCCTTCCTTCCTTCCTTCCTTGCTTTCTTACTTACTTTCTTTCTTTATTTATTTCTTTCTTTCTTTCTTTCTTTCTTTCTTTCTTTCTTTCTTTCTTTCTTAAAATCAGCTCAGCTAAAAGCTCTGTTATACCTCAACAGATTGTAAAACTGAAGGGCTCTTGGGTCCACAGTTCTTTGAAGGGAATAGACTAACCCAATGTTGTACTTAGCCCCACAGTAAATTAATTACTTAGGGCTTATGTGGTTTTATGAAGGATACAATCATTCAGGAGATGAGAGTTGTTTATATGAAATGGTATATTAAAGTAAAAATCTAGGCAAAAAAAGTAGTGAGTAATATACAAAACAAATGCTAAGCACAATTAATTAACAACTTAAAAATTTCAGAATGTAAGTTTAGGTTCAATGCTATAGGGATTAACATTGATTGGTACAATACTGTTAACTAAACTACAGTTTATTTGGATTTCACCTCTTTCACTAATGTCTTTTTTTTTTAACGTATCTTTATTGTTGAATGTATTACAGATGTTCCTCATTTTTCTCCCATTGCTCCCCTCCTCCCCATTCCTGCCCCCCTCCTGCCTTTCCCCACACTGTTGTCTGTGTCCATTGGTTATGCATATATACATATAAGTTCTTTGGTTTATTTCTTCCCATTCCCCAACCCCCCTTCCCTTTGAAGTTTGTCAGTCTAACAATCAAATTGTACTTCTTAATCCCTTCACCTTTTTCACCCATTCCCCCAGCCCCCACCCATCTGGTAACAAACAAAAGTTCTCTGTATCTATGAGAATATTTCTGTTCTGCTTGTTCATTTTGTTTGTAGTTTCAATTGTTGATAGATATGTATTAATTGCCATTTTGTTTGTTCATATTTTTTTATCTTTTTCTTCAAGAAGACCCTTCAACATTTCATATAATAATGGTTTGGTGGTGATGAACTCCTTTAGCTTTTCCTTGTCTGGGAAACTCTTCATATGGCCATCGATTCTAAATGACAGCTTTGCAGGATAGAGTAATCTTGGTTATAGGTTCTTGCTTTTCATCACTCTGAATATTTCTTGCCACTCCCTTCTGGCCTGCAAAGTTTCTTTTGAGAAACCAGCTGACAGTCTTATGGGAACTCCCTTGTAGGTAACGAACTGCTTTTCTCTTGCTGCTTTTAAGATTCTCTCTTTGTCTTGAACCTTTTGCATTTTGATGATGATGTGTGTTGGTGTGGGCCTCTTGGGGTTCATCTTGTTTTGGACTCTCTGTGCTTCCTGGACTTGTATGTCTGTTTCCTTCACCAAGTTAGGGAAGTTTTCTGCCATTATTGTTTCAAATAGGTTTTCGATTTCCTGTTCTCTCTCTTCTCCTTCTGGCACCCCCAAGATGCGAATGTTGGCACATTTGAAGTTGTCCCAGAGGCTCCTTACACTATCCTCATTTTTTTGGATTCTCTTTTCTTTTTGCTGTTCTGATTGGGTGTTTTTTGCTTCCTTATATTCCAAATCGATGGTTTGCTTCTTGGCTTTACCTACTCTACTATTGAATCTGTGTAAACTATTCTTTAGTTCAGTTAGTGCCTCCTTCATTTCTAACTGTGCATCCTTCATTTCTGACTGGTCCTTTTTTATGTTCTTGAGGCCCTCACTAAGTTCACTGAGGTTCTCACTAAGTCCATTGAGCATCCTTATAAGCAGTGTTTTGAACTCAGCATCTGTTAGGTTGCTTAACTCCATTTCACTTAGTTCTTTTCCTGGAGTTTTGTTCTGTTCTTTCATTTGGGACCTGTTTCTTTGTCTCCTCATTTTGGCTGCCTCCCTGTGTTTGTTTCTATGTATTACTTAGCGAGAGGTATGTGGCTAGCTGAGACCAGATGCTGCTTGTTTGAAAGAATTTAGGAAAAGCTGAAGCAGGATCCAAGACAGGCCAATCCTATGGTAAAGCAACTGGCAACAGCTTGGGTGGGCCTGACAGTTGGGTGGGGTGGGGCCTTAGGGAATCACCAGGGCGGGGCAAACAGTGTGAGCCAGGTTGCTGGAGTCCCAGATATGGCATTGTCTGCCGGCCCAGGGAAGGGCTCATCAAAGGAACAAAAGCCTCTGATAGCAGGTCTGTCCAGGAGAAAGCTGCCTCTCCGGCCCTCGCTCCAATGCCAAACAGCTCAGTTCTTCCCCATATGATTCTGGTGCCTTTCAAGCTGCCTCCCCAACACTGGAGCCTGGAGGGTGCAGTCCGAGTAAGTCCGTGTGCGGGGCCCTTTAAGAGGAGCTGCCTGGGGCTCCAGCCGCCTCAGCCTCAGTTCCCGCTGGTTTTGCAGCCAGAAGTTATGGAGACTTCTCTTCCTGGCACCGGAACCCTAAGCTGGGTGCCTGGTGTGGGACGGGGACCCCTCAGTCCTCTGGGAGGACCTTCCCAGCCGAGGTATCCTCCTAAATTTTTATCCGCCACACGTGGGTGTGGGACCAGCCCGTCGTGCCTCCGCCCCTCCTACCAGTCTCGATGGGGCTTCTTCTTTAATTTCGTAGTTGTAGGACTTCCATTCAGCTTGATTTCAGGCGGTTTTGACTGATGGTTGTTCTGTAGTTTAGTTGTAACTTTGATGTGGTTGTGGGAGGACGCGATACTGCATTTACCTACGCTGCCATCTTGACCGGAAGTCAATCTCACTAATGTTTTTATTCTGTTTAGGATTCAATCTAGGATACCACATTAGATTGAGTGGTTAGGTCTCTGAGACTCCTTCAGTCTGTAACAGTTTCCCAGACTTCTTTGTCTTTTTTGACCTTGACACTTTGTGTTATAGAGTACTGGTTAGATGTTTTGTAGAATATCCTTCAGTTTGAGTTTGTCTGGTGTTGTCTCATGATTAGATTGAAGTTATCAATTTTGGGGTGACAGCATTACCACAGAGGTGATGTGTCTTTCCAAGCATGTTGTATCAGGGAGCACATGATGTCATATATGTTATTACTGGTCATGTTAACCTTGATCACTTGGTTAAGGTGGTATTTGCCAGGTTTCTCCACTGTAAAGCTACTGTCTTTACTTTTATAATTAATGTTTTGCATGAAATACTTTAATGATGTGCAAATATTCTTTTTCTCCTTCATTTTTTGCCCACCAATTTTACCATCCAGCAAAAGATCATGTTTGGAACAGTTATTACTCTGGTATTCAAAGAGTGATTTTTTGTTTCCCCAGAATCCACATTTTATTAAGATCTTCAGGAGATTTCTATGAACTTTAAAGTTTGAGAAGCACTGGTCTGGATTATTCATTCCTAAACCTGGTGGGTCATCAAAAACTCTTTTTCTGTTAGCTTATAGGTCTGGTTATTTTGTAATTCTCCTACAAGTCTAAATTATTTCAAAATAAGAAGTTTGGAAAATATGCAGTTCTGATTCTATAAGTCGGATTCTGTAAGTCTGAAGTCCTCTGCCTTTGTTAGAAGCTCCCAGGAGAAGCTGGTGCTATTGGTCCACAAACCCCACTGAGTAGCAAGAGTGTACACAAGTGGTTCTCAAACTCACCTGGCAGGGTTTTTAAAAACACAGATTGCTGGGTCTCACCCCCACAGTTTCTGATTCAGGAAGTCTGGGGTGGGGTCCGAGAATTTGTATTTCAGCAGGTTCCCAGATGATGTTGCTGTTGCTGATGAGCTAAGACTAGTTTTTATTTTTTAAAGGATTGTAAAAAAAAATTAAAAATAGGAATATGAAACAGAAAGAAAAGAGATTTAACTGAGACAATTGCATTCTTATTATCACATATCACGCCTGAGAAGTAAATCACTAGATACTTATTCATTGAGACCCTTCATGCCCAAGAAACTAATAATTGACTGCAGCAGGCTTTAAGTCTCGTTGAGGACATGGGGCTTGATAAAATTAATACATATAATGTTAAAATAGGAGTGCATGATAGTGTTACAAATAATAATGTACTTAGTTTAATAGCATGGCTAGTTAGAAAATGAGACACCCTATAAACTTAAAATTTTATATGTGTTTTTTAATATTTTCCAAATAGCATAAATATGTGCCATTATCCAGCTTAAGAAATAAAACAGTACGGACCCTTTGAAGCTCAGTGTGTTCTCATCCCTGATCAAATTCCCCTCTTGCACTCTGAGATTATTGTTGTCTTGAAATTTGGGCTTAAATAGTCTCTCACTTTTCTTTTATGGGTTTATGATATATTATCCCTATTCTTCATCATTGAATATGATACAAATTATCCATTTTCTTGTTTATGGATATTTGGATTGTTTTCAATTTTTTACTATTTTGAAAAATATTGTTTACATTCAGTTACATTTTTAGAATAAAATTTTATGTGTGAGAATGTTTTTTAACTTTGTAATAAGAGTTAATATTTTATTAAGGAGATATATCCTCAGAATGAATTTGAAAGTCTTTCTGCTTTTCCTATCTGTAGAAGAATTTGTGAAAGATTGAAATTTTCTGTTCTTTGAGTGTTAGGTAGAACTTTCCTATGAAACTGTGTGTGGATTTTTTTTTGTAGAAAAACTTTGAATTATTAATTATTTTTCTATTGTTTATAGAACTTTTCAAATTCTATTTCAGATAAAATATGATAATGTAATTTAGAAATCTATTTTTTGTATATTTTCAGATATACTGACATAGTTCTTGTCTATTATTATTTAAAAATCTCTAATGCATCTGTGTTTATATATTTTTATTTCTAATATTATTTGTTACCTTTATTTTCTGCTTCTTGATTAGTCTTGCCAGAGGATTTTCAACATTGTTACTGTGTTTATAGGACCAACTTTTGACTTTATTTGACCTCTATTATATTTATTTTGTATTAATTTATCATATTGTTTTAAAAATTGCTTATTTCTGCTTTCCTTGGGTTTATTATACCATTCTTTTACAAATTCCTTATGTTGGATGCTTAGTTTATCAACTTCAGGTATATATACAGGGTTGTGTTCAAATTTTCCATTCTTGTTATGCACTTGTCAATTTATTTTTATAGTCATTCATTTTTGCTTTACATATTTTCAAACTATGTTTTTAGGTACATACCAATTTGAAATTATTATATCTCATTGGTGAATTAAAACATTATAAATACATGTAGTTTCTCTTTATCTCTACTAATTATTTTGCCCTAAAGTTTATGTTGTCTGAAATTAAATGGTTATATAAGTTATTCACAGTTATTATTTTTTTGTTATATTATTTTCCTCATCCTTTAATTTTCTACCTTTCAATGCCATGGTTACTGGTATTTCTTCTTTGCTTTTATTTTTATTAGCATGTATTTTATGCTGCATTTACCTCCGGGACATAAGTTTTTGTTTCTTTGGTTACTTCTGGGATATCTTTTCCTTTTGTGCAACTTCCTCTTCTGGTTTAGGAACAATCTGTTCTTTTATAGTAAGGATGCTCTCAGTGTGGCAGGGAGAGCGCGTGTGTGGGTAATCTGCCTGTGAGCTCTCTAAATTCTGCACCACATTTGGGAGCTTTGTTCACCTGGATGGGCTCAATGACTAGTGAATCTACATCTAAACCCTCATGCTCAGCATTGCTCTCTGCACTTTTAAGCATGTACAGCAAATATTCAGAACTCTGTTTTGGCCACCGACCCTGTGTCCAGCCCCACTGTTTGGCCTGGCCACACCTATCAAGTCCACCATTGTAACATCAGAATGGCACACATTGCTGCTGTAAAGTGAAGTCCTTCAGATACTTGGTGGCTTTTCAGATATGTATACCCTTGATGGTCTGGGCAGTTTCATGGTTGTTCTTTTTTTTTTTTAATCCTCACCCAAGGACATTCTTGCATTTATCTTCAGATAAAGCCGGAGGGAGAGAGGGAGGAAGAGAGAGAGAAACATCGAGTAGTTGCCACCCACACAACCCCAACTGGGGCTGGGGACAAACTGCAACTGAGGTATGTGCCCTTAGTGGGAAGTGAACCCGGGACTCTCTGGTCTGCGGGCCGATGCTCTAACCACTGAGCCAAACCGGCCAGGGATCATGGGTGTTCTTAAAGTGAACATGAAGATTTGAAACTCTTGATCTGCATGATTTCATGGGATTTACTGGGTCAAGTAAATAGTGAACCATTTTCTGAGGTCACCCCAGGCCATTATAGGAAGAAGTATTTCTTATAAACAGGATATAGTGTGATTTTTAGAACATCCAATCTAGCTCTTAAATGTAAGTTCAGAATGCTTTAACTCTAATCATCTTCTTTCTCATCTTACATGGTATTATTTTCCAGAATTTTTGCATTATTTTGATTTTTTAAAATTTTTAAACTTCAAATTAGACATTATTACTTATACCACCAACATTATTTTAGATTTACTCATTGTTTACCATTTTTTCTAGGTTGATTCCCCCCCCCCCCAAGTCCATCTTTAATATTCATTTAGTGAGGATCTGGTTCCAGTAAGCTCTCTCAGTTTTTGTTCATATAAAGATGTTCTTTTCATTATTTTTGAAATAATTTCTACGAGTGCATAATTCTAATTTATTATATCACTTAAATATAATATTCCGCTGACTTATGGCTTTCACTGTTGCTGCTAGTCAGATTTCAATTTATCTCTGATGGGTAAATTTTTTTTTCTTTTTAAACTCATCTTTAGCCCTGGCCGGTTTGGCTCAGCGGTTAGAGCGTCGGCCTGTGGTTCAGAGAGACCCGGGTTCGGTTCCCGCTAAGGGCATGTGCCTCGGTTGCGGTTTGTCCCTGGCCCTGGTTGGTCGTTTGGGTGGCAGCCACTCGATGTGTCCCTTTCACGTCGATGTTTCTCTCTCTCTCTTTTCCTCTCTCTCCCTCCCACTCTATCTGAACAAAAAAATGAAAAAAATGTCCTCGGGTGAGGATAAAATAAATAAATAAATAAATAAACTCATCTTTATTGTTGAATGTATTACAGATGTCCCCCCTTTTTTCCCCATTAAACCCCTCCTCCCCAATCCCACTCCTCTCCAGCCTTCCTCACACTATCGTCAGTGTCCATTGTTTGTGCATATATGCATAGACGTTCTTTGGTTTATCTCATCCCGCCCTCCCTCCCCACTTCCCTTTGAGGTTCATCAGTCTAACAACCAATTTGTACTTAATTCCTTCATCTTTTTCACCCATACCCCCAGCCTCCACCCATATAGCAAACAACAAAAAGTTCTCAGTATCTATGAGACTGTTTCTGTTCTGCTTGCTCATTTTCTTTGTAGATTCAATTGTTGATAGATATGTATTAATTGCTATTTTATTGTTCATATTTTTCTTCTTGTCCTTCAAGAAGACCTTTCAACATTTCATGTAATACTGGTTTGGTGGTGATGAACTCCTTTAGCATTTTCTTGTCTGGGAAACTCTTCATATGTCCATCGATTCTAAATGAATAGCTTTGCAGGATAGAGTAGTCTTGGTTGTAGGTCATTGCTCTTCATCACTTTGAATATCTCTTGCCACTCCTTTCTGGCCTGCAAAGTTTCTTTTGAGAAATCAACTGACAGTCTTATGGGAGCTCCTTTGTAGGTAACAGACTGCTTTTCTTTTGCTGCTTTTAAGATTCTCTCTTTGTCTTGAACCTTTTGCATTTTGATGATGATGTGTCTTGGTGCAGTCCTCTTTGGGTTCCTCTTGTTTGGGACTCTCTGTGCTTCCTAGACTTGTATGTCTGTTTCCTTCACCACGTTAGGGAAGTTTTCTGCCATTATTGTTTCCAATAGGTTTTCAATTTCTTGTTCTCTCTTTTGTCCTTGTGGCACCCCTATGATGCGAATGTTGGCACACTTGAAGTTGTCCCAGAGGTCCTTACACTATCTTCATTTTTTTGGATTCTTTTTTTTTTTTTTTGCTGTTCTGATTGGGTGTTTTTTGCTTCCTTCTATTCCAAATCGATGGTTTGCTTTTTGGCTTTACCTAGTCTACTATTGATTCCCTGTAAATTATTCTTTATTTCAGTTAGTGAATCCTTTGTTTCTGACTGGTCCTCTTTTATGTTGTTGATGTTCTCATTAAGTTCCTTGGAGGTCTCACTAAGTTCCTTGAATGTCTCACCAAGTTCCTTGAGCAAACTTATAACCTGTTTTCTGAACTCTGTATCTGATTGATTGCTTATCTCCATTTTGTTTAGTTCTTTTCCTGGAGTTTTGTTCTTTTCTTTCATTTGGGACATGTTTCTTTGTCCCCTCATTTTGGCTGCTTCCCTGTGATTGTTTCTGTTATTAGGTAGAGTTGCTATGTCTCCTAGGCTTCATAGGGTGGCCTATTGTTGTAGGTGCCCTGTAGGATCCAGTGGTACAGCCTCCTTGATCGCCCCAGCTGTGCCCTCAAGGTGCACCTCTAGTGTTGTAATTGAGTTTTGATTGCTCTTGGCATGTCAATGGGAGGGAATTACTCAGGCTGATCAGCTACAAGGACTGGCTATGCCCCCTGACCTCTGGCCTCTGACTATCTTGGAGGATCAGCTGTGTAGGGGCCCACCACACAGAGCAAGACTTACTTCAGCAGGGCTCTGGTACCTACTGAGTCCACTCATTGAGTGTGTCACTTGTGGAGGTGGTTGGGTGGTGGTTTTTCGACATGGTCTGGAGCTGTCCACTGGGTGTGCTGGCTCTGGGGCAAGGTCAGCCACTGCCTGTGTTTTATCTGGGGCCACCATGCTTAAGCTACAAAGTGATCTGCCGATGGCTGCTTCTTGTGCTGGGTTTGGAGGTACCCAGGAAAAGCCAAGTTGTGAACCAAGGTTGGCTGTTTCTAGTGCCAGGCCTGGGGCCACTTAACAAGAAGTATGGGGCTCACTGAGACCAAATGCTGCTTGTTTGAGAGATTTTAGGAAACTCTGAAGCAGGATCCAAGACAAGCCAATCCTAACCGTGTTTTTTTTTTTTTTTTTTTAAATCCTCACCAGAGGACATTTTTCCATTTTTGTTCAGATAGAGTGGGAGGGAGAGAGAGGAAGAGAGAGAGAGAGAGAGAAACATTGACGTGAAAGGGACACATCAAGTGGCTACCTCCCGCATGACCCAACCAGGGCCGGGGTACAAACTGCAACTGACGTACGTGGCCTTAGCGGGAACCGAACCCGGGCCTCTCAAGACAGGCCAATCCTATGGTAAAGCCACTGGAAACAGCTTGGGTGGGCCTGAAAGTTGGGTGGGGCAGGGCCTCAGGGAATCACCAGGGCGGGGCAAGCATTGTGAGCCAGGTTGCTGCAGTCCCAGATATGGCAGCTGTCTGCCACCCTGGGGAAGGGCTCACCAAAGGAACATCAGCCTCCACTAGCACGTCTGTCCAGGAGAAAGCCGCCTCTCCAGCCCTCGCCCTAAGGCCAGGGCACCCCTCTGTCTCTGGCACCCCTCAAGCTGCCTCCCTTCCAAGCTTACAGGGAGCATGTCCCAGTAAGTCCGTGTGCGGGCATTTTAAGAGGAGCTGCCTGGGGCTCCCACAGCCTCAGCCTCCCTCTGCCTCAGTTCCTGCTGGGTTTTCCAGCCCCAAGTTATGGGGACTTCTCTTCCTGGCACTGGAACCCTGAGCTGGGCACCTGGTATGGGACTGGGACCCCTCAGTCCTCAGGAAGGACCTTCCCAGCCGAGGTGTCCTCCTAATTTTTATCCGCCACACATGGGTGTGGGACCAGCCTGTCAGCACCTCCGCCCCTCCTACCAGTGGCTTGATGTGGCTGCTTCTTTAATTTCGTAGTTGTAGGACTTCCATTCAGCTTGATGTCAGGCAGTTCTGAATGATGGTTGCATTGTAGTTTAGTTGTAATTTTGATGTGGTTGTGGAAGGAGGTGATACTGCGTTTACCTACGCCGCCATCTTGACCGGAAGTCCTGGTAAATTTTTTTTTTTACTACTTTAAAAATATTATTTTTCTCTTTACCAGTATACATTTGATTTGATGTATTAACTTATTATTACTATTTTTTTACTGTGTGAGAATTATTGTCCTTCATGTATCTGAAGTTTGTCTTTCTGAATAATTCTTATTGCCTTTCTCACATTTTATATATTCTCTTTTTCTAGATTTCCTCTCTTCCTAGAAAATTTTGATGAACTTTGAAACATCTTTCTTTTTTATGTCTCATCACCTCTCTCTCTACTAAATTTTCTCCATACTCTATTCTCTGTAATTTAGTCACATCTATCTTATAATTGACTAGTTTTCCATTGACCTGATTTTATAAGCTATTAACTTTGTCCATCCATCCCATCATCCATCCATCTGTCTATAATATATCTAATGAGGCATTGCAAAAAAAAAAAAAAGTGAAAAATACAGAAAGAAGAGGAAAGTGGTTCTAATTTCTAAAATTCACTTGGGGTCAAAAAACTTGAAGTTCTAATCCTGATGTAATATACTTATATATTTATTTATCGGCAGAGAATTCTCTCCCTCAATTGGTTTTTGCTCAAGCATTAGGTTTTAATCTTTTTATCTGACTATTATATTCCCATCCTGAATATTAGTTTTTTTTTAACTCCTTTTTATGGTTTATTGAAAATAAAGTTTCTACTCCTAATAACCTTTCATATTAACAAAAGATATATTACCCAAAGTACAGATTATTTAACTAAGGACACTATGCAAATAGGCCAAAGATAATGTTCCAAGTTCCTTGCTAGTCCTCTTTTTTGTATTTCTCTGGTATAGCCATTTTCAGGCAGGCTTTTAGTGTCAAGGGAGCAGTCAAGGAAGGTAATTGGATGCTAATGTATCGTACAGTCTTATCCTGGGAACATTCCAAATACCTTTTGGGGTCTTTTTTTTTTTTTTTTTTATCATTTTGCCAGAACTGAAATGCTCCCACTGAAGATGGCCCCTACACACTAGCTCATCATTTAATCCAGGCAAGTGATTTAGTTGCTCTTCTAATTATTAGTAAACAAGTAATAAATGGTGGAATCCAGGCAATAGGGTATATCTAAAGTTGACTGCAATCATTCTTGCAAACTTGCCTGTCTGTCCATTGGGGAAGATTAAGGAAATACTCAGTAGTTGAGCTTATAGATCTATCTAAGTAAGTGGAGACTTTAGATTAACGAGACATTCCTGATCTTTATTTTTGGCTATAACATTTTGCTAATAGTTTTATTTGGAATGAGAAAGAGGGCAGTCTTCTCTGTTATAAAGACTAGCTCTTTCCAAGGCTATGTTAATTGTGCTAGTCAAAATGGCAAATTCTAATATTTGTGTTGGAAATGCATATGCTTTGCAGATTACTACATTAAAGAGACATGACTGCCACACTGTACAAATATAATACCTCCTAACAAGAACAAGAACAACAAAAACCTCAAACTTTACCTGCCCAAACCACATTTTGCCATCTGAGGTTTCCTGACTGACTGAGCCTGTGACCTTTCCAATTTATCCTCCATTCTGCTAGCAGATCTGTTTCTCTAAAATGACCATCTGATCACCTCTCTCTCCTGTTTAGTATTCTTTAATATTTTCCCTTACTGAATAGAATTAAGTTTAAGCCTCTTTGCCTTAGATACAAGCCTCTTTATGACAGGCTTCTTGTCTACCGTGTCTTTAAAATTTTTTTTTTTTATTGATTTTTAAAGAGAGAGGAAGGGAGAGGGAAAGAGAGATAGAAACACTGATGAGAGAGAACATTGATTGGCTGCCCCCTGCATGCCCCCCACTGGGGATTGGGCCCACAACCTGGGCATGTGCCCTGACTGGGAATGGAACTGGCGACCTCCTGGTGCATGGGTCGACGCTCAACCACTGAGCCACACCGGCCAGGCGTGTCTACTGTGTCTTGCCATTCTCTGACCCTTCCCCACAAGCAGTTCTTAGAAGAGACAGAATTACTGTGGGTTTCTTCGGTTTTGCACAAAGTTATTATTGTGTGCAGTGCTCCTCTTATTGTCACCTTTCCTCGCCCTTACTGCTATCGTCCCCTGTTTTGTTTTTTGTTTTCCTCTATCTCTATAATTTGTCATTATCCTGTGGGATACAGTCTGTAAATCTTCAGGGCTTGATGGTTGTTCTCTGAATTTTCTCAACACAACATAGCACGCCAGGCACATCATTACAATCACCCACTCGTTTGATTGATTGGTAAGGAGCTCACTGAAGGCAGAGGCTGTGTTTTGCTCATCTGTTCTTCCAGGCCCAACTTAGTGACAAACATAAAGTAAGCAAATAAAAAAATTCTGGTTTCATTAGTAGGCTTCAATCAATGCCTTATTAAATCATGAAATGATTCTGGAACGCATCTGCTGTAGAGCTTCTACTCTCCTAAGAAGAGGAGCATTTCATGACTTAGCGAAGTAGGAAGAGTAAAATCACTGGTGAACCTGAGTGTCAGCACAGGCACAACCTTTCTCTTCTCAGTTTGTTTGTCTTCAGTTAGGGAAGCTTATACAAAGTTAACTTGCTAACCTAAGTCAAAACATTTTCATGGTAGCAATGGTGGAATTCAGAGTAACTTATTATATATAGATTTTGGAGCTTGGGAACTGATTCAGACTGGAGAATATAGAAATTTATTATTTGCTCTGGCTCCTTTCACAATTATTTAATCTTCATTCTATTACTTCCTGGTCTAGAAAAGCTGATATTAAACAAAAAATGAAAATCTTGTTTAATTAAATAAAATGTGCACATTTTCACCTCTGGTTATTATATTTATGAAATACTTATATAATCATATAAGTAGATGTTGATTGTCTTACAGATACTCAGTTATGTCTTAACTGAAAATTTACAGAGGGCAATTCTCATAAATTCAGTTTACACAGTTCCTGGCTCAGCACCATAACCAAAGTATAATACAAGCTTTTTATAATGATGTTAAAATGTTCAGTTGCAAAGGTGGTCAAGGCTGTGGTCACATAATCTTCCTATTCCCTGTGCAATGAATAATTCAAGTAGTAGCCTTCACACTCCTCATAACGTTGAGAAGATATATCTATTCCCAGTCTTGTTTTCTATTATTGAGATGTAAGGAGCTACTGCAAATGCAAAATCTCTGGGGCCTTGTTACAGGGGCCAGCTTTAAGTTTCCTTTGTGAACTCAAAAGAATATACCAGGAGAAACTTCCGAACAGAATCTCTAGTGAAAAGGCAGGAATGGTTTCAGGGGCTGTGTCCATATAGCATGAAAGGTGTATGTGTATTCATCAAAATAATGTGTGTGTGTGTGTGTAGTGGAGGAGTTCCTTCACTTATTTTGTATTTTATGAACACAACTAAATATTGGGATCTTTTAAAGGATGTTATTTGAAAATATATAATCTTGCACACAGAAGTGTGGATGACAGATTTTAAAATTATGTTTTTTTATATATGATTATAATATGGTGCTAAACATTAATTAGATACTCGTATTAAATATTATGTGAGAATCTCTAAAAACTAAGTTTATGTGTGGGGATCAAAACAAAGAAGGAAATGTAAAGTGAAATGCAAAGCTGTATGTGACTGTCTGAATGATCCTGTAACTATTATCCATTGGGCAAAAGCAAAGTAAGCTATTCATTAGGCTCCTGAACTATAACCATTAAAACATAGTATCTATTAGATACTCTGGGAAGTAACTATATTTATATTTATTGGAAAGTGTTCTTAAGTCAAAAATTTGCATCTGTGCATTAGCTGATCCTTCAAATTCCCCTTCAAATGTGTAAAAAATGTAGCAAAACTATTTCTCAATGTTTATAAAAGATATTAAGTGTTTCATGAGAGAAAATAGCGTTAAACTTTAATAATAAATTTTCCATTATCATGGACAAATAACTTATTGGTTATTTTTTCTTAGGTGTTGATTTAATGAAACCAACCATTTTCTACACTACTGACTTTCCCATTTCAAGTGTTGCATGGAAAGAAAGTCCTAGGTGAGTATTCTCAAAAATATTGCTTCATTTATAATTTTGAATAATATCTTCATAAGAAATCTGATGACAACGACAGCCCAAACAGGAAAAACAATAGAAAAGTTTATGACGTATAAAATGAATTCTTCAAAAGAATTTTGTTTCAAAATGCCAAGGGTTATAAGTCAAATATATGCAGCACATATTACTATTTATTACCTTGCATTGGCTGAAATTCATCTTTTCTGACAACCCTGGGTAAATCATGTTACATATTTCATAAAATATGAGTGCTAGTCCTTTTCTGAAGATGCCACTTAGTGTGTGAACTCACTGCCATTGGCTGCATCCCAGTTGCTATAAGCTCCCTTAAGACCACTACTTCTCCAGAGTCCTGTGGCAGTTGAATCAGAGACGAAAAGGTATTTATAGAAAACATATGCAAAAGGTTGATAGCTCGTCCAGTTTTTAGTGCACAGACTGACAGCTAAATACAAATTGAGAAATGTAAGTTTCACTTCGAGCAAATTTACTGGGTGAAAACCTCATTTTTTCATTTCATTTGAATATGTTCACTGCTTCTCAGAATATGCAACTTTATAGTGAGCATATTTTTTATTCTTGAAGGCTCATTATTTTACAGTGAGGTTACTGAACCTAGACCACGTAGAGCAGATTACCTAGCATAATATTAATCAAAATATACATGGCAAATGGGATTCCAAACAGTGCCAAATAGGCATCTGCTTTTAACAGAGAATAAAAAAGTGCATTTAGCTGCTTTATTAAAAGGTATTATGGGCAATTTATTTTTAAGCCATCTCTCTAACACCATTAACTAGCATATAATTTAATGTACTCCAAAGCAACTTGACTTTTACTGTTTCCTTCAAAACATTAATTTCTAAAAGCAAGTTGATATAAAAGATGCCTTTGACCCTGAGAGAAGATTCAAATCATTAAGAATAAATTAAATGATCTTTTAGGCACATGTAACAGTCACTTTGGGGCTTGCAAAATAATGTATTTTCTGTTGCCATATATAATATGATGTTCATAGGGAAAAATAAAGCCAGTGCCATTTGTAATGGGATAATTTATATTCTCTGAATAAACCATATCAGTTTTGTAAGTTTGGCTTAAATTTGAACAAAGTTGCCAGATGCCCCAAATATTTCTAAACAAACAAATGAAAGGAGGTCCTCTCAGTTTTAACAAGGGAGAAATTAATTCTATTTGGTCTATTTAGGAAATTGTGGATAGGTTAGTGTACTGGATTTTTTTACTGTCTTTATAGTGTTGCTGTTTTTTATAGAGAAAAGAAACCAGTTCATGTCCATTAAAATGTAGCCTAACAATTTTATATTAAATAAGCAAAGGGGATAATGATAGGACAATAAAAAATATCTAGGCTAAGACGTATAAACAAAACAAAAATTCTGACATGTTTATTTGGTTGAAAATTTTGAATGGTAAGTGGAAAACAAACTGAGATTTTAAATGTAATGCAAGGATGCAAGCTCCTCTTAAAGAAGTGAAAAGAGTAGATAATAACAGTATTAAGTGAAAAACATCAACAAAAGCAACAATAAAACCTTGATGTCACCCATCCCCCCCGTATTTCTGCAATAAGAGTCCACTATCCTACTGTAGGTAACTATTATAAACAATTTGGGAGAGTATCCATTAAGGTCTTTTCCTATATTTACATAACTATATATTTATGTCTATATGTCTATATATTGTATGCATGTGCTATGAGGGAAGTATACATTGTATATGTTTCTATATAGCTATGTTTCACATACAATTTGTTTTATTTTCACTTGAAATAAAATGGACTTCAGTATTTTGTTTTATATGTCTTTTATTTTTCCCACTTTTTATTACTATTTTTTGGTGTAGATGGCACTGTTTTAAAACATTTTTCTACTGATAGACATTTGGATCAGTTTAAATTTTTGTTTACAAAAATCTAAAGAAATGCTTATGTTTGTGAAATAGATTTCTAAGTAATTCATTGGTTTCATATATATTGCAAAATTATCTCTGAAGTTGGTATTAGTTTGTAACCCTCCCACAAAAGTTATTAAGGGTATTACTTCTTTCACATCCTCATCAGAACTCTACATTACCAACATTTATTTTTGTTAATTTATTGGTAAAATATTTTTTATTATTTTAACACAAATTTTCATTATTACTAGTGAGAGTGAGCATTTTAAAAGATTTATTGTACACACACAATCTCACATAGTTTATAGTCTTAATCTTACATCTAAAAAACAACTCATTCTGGTAGATTTTATTTTCTTATTTTGCAAAAGAGAAAACGTTGCTCAGAAGTGTTAAGTGACTTGCCTGAGTGTTCCCCTCTAACCAGTAGCAGAGTTGGGGGATCCAGACTCTATCCAACTGGCCCCAGAGCTGGAGATTCTTGCAACGCACTGTGCTGCGCACTGCCATCTGCATCCCCTGGTCAATGCTGTCTGGGAACTGAAACAAGAAGGCAGATCGCTCTGTTGCCTTGTTTGACATCAGCTGGGAACGTGCATAGTGCAACACAAATATTTCACAGCTCTGTGCATGTCCACCAATGACTTTGAAAGCCTACTGATTTTTTTATTTGGAGGTTCCAAGAAAATATTAGGGAGCAGAAGAATTCTCAAACATGGAATTGTGAATATGAGGATTGACTGTATATATACATTCACACACAGACACACAATCCACATATAATGTACATACATACATATATATTTGAATTGCTTTTAAAAATGTTCTGTGCAGTTGTTTTCTTTTTCTTATTCTTTTGTGGAGTACATTTTTACATGGTGTGTATTACCCTTTATTAGATATTTTCCAAACATTTTCTCCCAGATTGGCCCTTCTGTTTTAAATCTTTAATCACAAAGGAGATTTGAATATCTATATAGTCAAATATATCAATCTTTCCATTATGTCTTTTGGTGTTTGGTTGTATTCACCACTTAAAAAGAAAATACGTGCCTTGTCAGGTTTGGGTTAGCAGTTAGAGAGTGGGCCTGCAGACCCGAGTCTCAGGTTCAATTCCGGTCAAAGGCACGTATCTAAGTTGTGGTTCAGTCCCCAGCCCTGGTCAGGGTCATGCAGGAGGCAACCAATTGATGTGTTTCTCTCACATCGATGTTTCTCTCTCTCTCTCTCTCCCCCACTCTGTCTGATGATAAATGGAAAAATATCCTCGGGTGAGGAATTAAAAAAAAAAAGAAAATACATAGTCCTTTTTTTTTAATCTTCACCTGAGGATATTCTTTCTCCTTCTATCTTCAGATAGAGTGGAAGGGAGGGAGGGAGGGAGAGAAAGAGAGAAAGAAAGAGAGAAACATTGATATGGGAGAGACACATCGACCGGTTGCCTCCTGCACAACTCCGACCAGAGCCGGGGACTGACCTGCAACCGAAGTACATGCCCTTGACCAGAATCAAACCTGAGACTCTTTGGTCTGTGGGATGATGCTCCAACCACTGAGCCAAATTGACCAAGGCCATAGTCTTTTTTTTTTTTTTTTATTAATTTATTTTTGTTACAGATGTTTCTCCTTTTCCCCCCATTGTCACCCTCCTCCCCCTCCCTCCCTGCCCTGTCCCCAGTTTTGTTGTCCATGTCCATTGGTTATGAGTACATGCGTACAAGTTCTGTGGTTCATCGCTTCCCTCCCCCACCCCCTCTTCTGGCAATTGTCAGTCTGTACCCTACTTCCACATCTCTGGGACTACCCTGTTCCTCAGACTGTTATGTTTATTATATTCCAGAAATAAGTGAGATCATATGATATTTGTCTTTCTCTGCTTGGCTGGTTTCACTTAGGATAATAGTTTCCAGGTCCTCCCATGTCGTCGCAAAGGATAAGAGATCTTTCTTTCTTACAGCTGCATAGTACTCCATTGTGTATATGTACCACAGCTTTTTTATCCATTCGTCTACTGATGGACACTTGGGCTGTTTCCAGATCTTAGCTATTGTAAATAGCGCTGCTGTGAACATGGGGGTACATATATTCTGTTTGGTGTTTCAGGCTTCTTAGGGTATATTCCTAGGAGTGGGATCACTGGGTCAAATGGTAATTCAATTTTTAATTTTTTGAGGTAACACCATAGTGTTTTCCATAGTGGCTGCACCAGTCTGCATTCCCACCAGCAGTGTTCTAGAGTCCCCTTTTCTCCATACCCTTGCCAGCACTTGTTGTTTGATGCTTTGTTGATGGCGGCTATTCTGACAGGTGTGAGGTGATACCTCATTGTTGTTTTAATTTGCATCTCTCTGATGATTAGTGATGTTGAGCATTTCTTCATATGTCTCTTGGCCATTTGTATGTCCTGTTTGGAGAGGTGTCTATTTAGTTCCTCTGCCCATTTTTTTAATTGGGTTTTTTGTCTTCCTTTTGTTGAGATGTATGAGCACTCTATATATTTTGGAAATTAATCCCTTATCTGATATATCATTGGCAATTATGCTCTCCCATACAGTGGGTTGCCTTTCCACTTTGATGGTTGTTTCTTTTGCTGTGCAGAAGCTTTTGAGTTTGATGTAGTCCCATGTGTTCATTTTTTCCTTTGTTTCTGTTGCCTTAGGTGATATATCAGTGAAGATTCTGCTGCGTATGATGTCCGAAATTTTGTTGCCTACATTTTCTTCTAGGATTTTTATGGATTCATGAGTCACATTTAAGTCTTTTATCCATTTTGAGTTTATTCTTGTGTATGGTGTAAGATGATGGTCTAGTTGGCTAAGGCCATAGTCTTTTAAAAAAATGTTTAGTAATCCACCTTAAATTAATAGTTGGTATATATAATCATATTAGTCTTTTTATTTATTTATTTTTAATCCTTAACCGAGGATATTTTTCCATTTGTCTTCAGCTAGAGTGGGTGGGGGAGAGAGTGAGCGAGAGAGAAACATTGATGTGAGAGAGACACATCGATTGGTTGCTTCCTGCACAAGACTGACCAGGGCTGGGGACAAACCGCAACTGAGGTACGTGCCCTTGACCAGAATCAAACTCATGACTCTTTGGACAGTGGGCTGATGCTCAAACCACTGAGCAAAACTGTCCAGGGCTTATATTGGTCTTTTTAGTTCACCTCTTTTTTATCCAAGAGTCAACTTATTTGTCCTGAAGATATCATTTCATTTATCTATCATTTCCCCTGATTTCAAATGCTCTCTTTATCTCTAAATATATATCTTTTGTTTTCGGACTGTATTCTCTTCCATTGATCTGTGTCTATTCCTAAAGCAAGAGACATACTATTTCAATGGTTGTACTTTCACAGTATATGATAAGAAAAAGAAATCCCTCCACACCTGCCCTTCTTTATCAGAATTGTCATGAAAATCCTTCAACAGTTTCTAGAGGGAATTTAATATTAGCTTTTTCAATGCCATAAATGGATTTGTTGTATTCGTATTAAAATCTATATTAGTTATCTATTGCTGTATAACAAATTACTCCAAAATTTAACAGATTAAAAAAGCTATTCTACTAACTAATTTAAAAAAACTATCAGTTTTTGTGGGTCAGAAGTCTGGGCATGACTTTGCTGGAAGCCTCTGCCTCAAGGACTTCTGTCAACCTACTGTCACGTGTCGGCTGAGGCTGCAGTCATCACAAGGCTGAGCTGGGGTAGGATCAGCTTCCAGGCTCGTCTGAGGGTTCTGTTCTGCATGGACTGCTGGATTGAGAACCTTGTTTCCTTTCAGCTGTTGCCAAAATGCTGCCCTCAGTTTCTTGATACATGGACTTCTCCATATCAGCTTACAACACGGTTGCTGACTTTCCTTAGGACCAGCCACCGAGAGTGTGAGAGTGAGCAAGACAGAAACCAGGGTCTTATTGTTACCTACTTTCAGAACTGACAGCCCACCACTTGCCATATTCTATTAATTATAAGTGAATAACTAGGTCCAGCCCACAGTCAAGGAGAGGGCATTGCACAAGGGCATTAATACAAGGAGGTGGGTATCATCAGGGTATTAGAAGCTGCCTACCACAAGTATATAGAATAACTGGGCCCAGCTTTACAATATTAACTCTTGGAGTTGGTATTGCTATTATACAAAAGTCTCTCTCTCTCTGAAATACTTATCTTATAAATTTTAATTTTTTATTTTACTTTTTAAATTTTCCCTATTAGCAGTTTTTTCTGCAACTAACGGTTTAAATTTTTGCCTTTTAAATATTGACACTTCTTATATTTCCTATTTAATTGCATTAGTTAGAACAAGACTGTGTAGTGGTAGTGGTAGTAAGCATCTTGTGTTGTTTTGAATTTCATCACCTGTTTTCTTTTTAATTTTTTTTTCTGTATTGATTTTAGAGAGAGAGGAAGGAAAAAGGAGAGAGAGAAACATCGATGAGAGAGAACATGGATTGGCCGCCCCCTGCATGCCCCCCACTGGGGATTAGACCCACAACCTGGACATGTGTCCTGACCAGGAATTGAACTGATTACCTCTTGGTGCATGAGTCGACGCTCATCCACTGTGCCACACCAGCCAGGCTCATCACCTGTTTTGTATAGTTATCAAATTGTAGTGTCTTTTTCTATTGATCTAATAACATAGTATCTTGCATTAGATTTTCTAATTTTGAAACCATCTTTACATCTCTAGGATAAACTACCAGTGTGATACTATTTTATCTAGGATTTTTCTATTGATATCAAATGTAAGATTATTTTGTGTTTTCCTTTATTCTTTCTTCATATGGTTTTAATATGGCTATAATGCTCTGGTAGAATGTTTAGGGATCTTCACTTTTTAAAATAATCATCTAGTTTATATAGTAGAGGAATTACTGTGATGTCATGTAATAATTGACATGCAGTATTATGTGAAATTAAGATATAGCATTAAGATGAAATTCTAAGTATATAAACATAAATACAACTCTCTGGTTAAGATATTAAATATTTGCCATGCATTGCTCACATGTATGAGGCATCAGTAAGAGTATATATTAAAATACCCCTTTTTAATAGTGGAACCCTAAAGAATAACTCATTAAGTCTGTTCTGTAAGATAATATTTTTTAGAGATTGAAAAATAATGTATTTAGGGTGTCAGAATTTTACTTTCCACCAAAAAAATTTGATATTTTTTAAAGACATAAATTATTTACTATTTTCTTGCTATAGGTTATTATTTTGGGTAAAGGATCTATCAGAAATATCTATTACCACATTTAAAAAGTTAACAGACTATATTTTGAGCAGTTTTAGGTTTATAGAAGCACTGAGTAGAAAGCACAGAGTGTCCATATACCTTCACACTCTTTACTCCCTGCCAAGCTTCTCCTATTTTTAACATTTTGCATTCATGTGGAACATTCATATTACCTTATTTTCAATAACCTCAAACATAATTATTAAGTCATTCCTGCTATCCTTTGTTACTATTTCTTTTTTGTTTTCTTTCTGGAAACTACTTGCCATTTCATAGGATGATAAAATTCAGGAAAAACAAAAAGATGTTTATATTTTAAAATGAAAATAGGGCCCTGGCTCAGCGGTTGGAGCGTTGACCAGTGGACCAGAGAATTGTGGGTTGGATTCTGTTCAAGGGCATGTGCCTCGGTTGCAGTTCAATCCCTGGCCCTGGGGATCGATGTGTCTCTCTAACACTGATATTTATCTCTCTCTCTTTCTCTCCTTCTTCCACTCTATCTGAAGATAAATGGAAAAATATCCTCAGGTGAGGATTAAAAAAAAAATAGGTTCATGATCTGTTTGCAACATAATATAATTAAAGAAGGTAAACATTTTTATTTAAACTATTTAGCTGATAAAGACTTTATAATAAAACAAAATACTTTATCATATTTTAACATTTGAATTTTATTATTTATTTATATTTTGGATTATATCATTATCTATCATGACTTCTTCCTCTTTCATATTTCTTCCACTACCAAAGGAGACTAAAAACACTTTTTAAAAACAAATCACAAGAGGTGAAAGCAAAAGTAAAGGTAAAATACATAAAGAGTTAATACGGTAAAAGTAGGAAAAATAGCATTGGAATGGCTTGATATTTAGTTGTTAATGACTTAGGTGAATATCTATAATCCTGTGACTATAAATAAGCCTTGCTGTTAGTTTACTCACAGAGGTGATGTGAACCTCTTTCAGAATGGTGGGATAAGGTCATCTAAAAATCTCCTCCAAAACAGAATAATGCTGGTAAAGTGGTTATCATAAAATTTTCAGAGTTCTGTAAATTAATTAAGTGCTGGCAAAAATTTGAGACATGTTTGTTCAAAACAAAACAAAACCCCTCTAAAAACAAAACAAAAAACCAGAACAACCAGCTAAATCAAAGTAAGAGCAGTGAGCTTTGTGGATGTCCTACTCCATGCCCCTTTTCTCAGTCCACAGTAGCCTTGAAAACCAACAGCCTCACAATGACAGTATCTGTGAAAACCTGCAGCTTAGTAGCCACATAAAAATTCAGAAAGTGATGGCTCAAGGAAAATGGTGGTGGAAAGAATGGAAGCTACATAGATCATCTCCCAGGACCAAACTAGAATTACAACTAAAATAAAGACAAGTCATCTGGGAAAAGCAACTGAAGAACAACTGAAGAGAACTCTTATAACCAGGGATGTAAAGCAGACCCCAAATTGAGACTGGTAGGAGCTACAGAGGTGTGAGAGGGCTGATTGGGTGCCCACGGGCAGCAGCTGAGGGCTGTCTTAGCTGTGAGCAGTTCCCTCTGAGAAGTCAGGGGTTAAAACATCAAGCTGGCTCCCCAGCACAGAGTGGCGGAACAGGGAAAGCACCCACATAACACCTGGCTGAGAAAATCATCAGAGCATTGGTTTTGTCCAGCAGGGAGAGGTGCAGGGAACACTCACACTTCCCTGAGGGACCAGTGCACTAAATTACAGCTACAGCCAATCACCTCAGGCTGCAGCAGAGGGAGGGCAGACTGGACTGGAACTGTATGAGGAGAGTTGGGGATTCATGGCAATGGGGAAAAAGCTAGGAAGGAGACCATCAGGAGCTCTATGCTGAGTCACTCCCAAACAAGACAGTAGCCATCTTTCTTAAGAAGCCCGTTCCCAGAGTGGCTTTAGTCCAGGGGAGAAGCAACTGCCCCTCCCTTGGGAATTTAACACCATCTGGCCCAGAAAAGTGCAACCTGAGGCTCAATCACAGCCAGAGACTACCTGCCAACCAGTGGACAGAGAAGAGCCTCTGAAAGCTTTGAGTTTTGGACCTGGCTCTCAGTGTTGGGGGTCCTGGCTCTGGTGACTGAGCTGTAAGGCTGAGGCCTGAGTTCTGATGCTGAGCCACACCCCCATTCTTCAGTACCCATCTCTGTCAAGTAGCCCCATCAGAGTGGCTTTAGCCTGGGGGAGAAGCAACTGCCCTCCCAAAGGAATTTAACACCACCCGGCCTGGAGAAGTACAACATGAGGCTCATTAACAGCCAGAGACTATCAGCAAGCCAGTAGGCAGAGACGAGATTCTGAAGGCACTGAGCTTTGAGCCTGACTCTCAGTGTTGGATGTTGTGGCTCTGGAGACTGAGCTGTGAAGGCTGAGGCCTGGGTCCCTGCACTGAGCCAATAACCCACACTGCAGAAACCATTTTCTTCTCAAAGCAACTTTAGCCCAGGGTAATGCAATTGCCCTATCTGCTGGAAAACCTCTTACCTGGCCCACCTGTGGGATTTTTATGCAGCTGAGGGATACAACCTGAGGCTCATTAAGTAACTGAGACTAATAATCAGCCTGCAGGGAAAAGTTCTGGGATAATTGAATCTTTGCTTGACCTGGGACTCTACCCAGGAAAGTAAGACTAGACATTGGAGTTTAGCATGGCTCCTTTCATACTCATCCAAACCCAGCAGAGGGAGCCATGATCAGTGGAACACTGGCACTCACAAGGAAAATTTGGCAGGCTCCAAACCCTGCTAAGATAGCCAAAATGGTGAAACAAAGAAACAAATCCCAAATGAAAGAACAAGAGTAGTCTATAGAAGAAGAGCTAAATGAAATGGAGTCAAACAAATTGTCAGATGTAGAGTTCAGAATAATGAGTACGAGGAAGCTCAACAGCATGAATCAGGATATAGAAACAATGAAAATCAACCAATTGGAAATGAAGAGCCACCAAGTGGAAATGAAGAATGGCATAGCAGAAATAAAGAACACATTGGAAGGAATAACCAGCAGAGCAGAGGAAGCCAAGGATCAGATCAGTGAATTAGAAGACAGGGTAGAAAAAAATCACCCAATCAGAGAACCAAAAAGAAATAAACAATGAGAAAACAGTAGGATGGTTTAAGAGAGCTGTGGAACAATATGAAATATAACAATGTCCACATGATAGGAGTACCAGTAGAAGAAGAAAATGAGCAAGGGTTAGAGAATATATTTGAAGAAATAGTGGCAGAAAACTTCCCTAACTTGGTGAAGGAAAAAGACATACAAGTTCAGGAGACACAGAGAACCTCACGTAAGAAGAGCCCAAAGAGGCCCACACCAAGACACATCATAATTAAAGTGCCAAAAATTGAAGACAAAGAGAGAATCTTAAAAGCAGCAAGAGAAAAGCAACAGGTTATCTACAAAGGAGCACCTATAAGGCTATCAGCTGACTTCTCAACAGAAACACTATAGGCCAGAAGCTCTTTTTATGAGGCCAGCATAATCCTAATTCCAAAACCAGATAAAGACACTACAAAGAAAGAAAACTACAGGCCAATATCCCTGATGAATATAGATGCCAAAATCTTCAACAAAGTAGTAGCAATTCGGATCCAGCAATACATTAAAAAAATTATTCACCATGACTAAGTAGGATCCATCCCAGGGATTCAAGGCTGGTACAATATTCACAAATCAATGAATGTGATACACCACATAAGCAAAATGAAAGATAAAAATCATATGATCATATCAATAGATGCTGAAAAAGCATCTGACAAAATCCAACACCTATTTCTGATAAAGACACTCAGAAAAGTGGGAACAGAAGGGTCATATCTCAACATAATAAAGGCCATATATAAAAAATCTACAGCCACCATCATACTTAATGGACAAAAACTAAAAGCATTTCCCTTAAGAACAGGAACAAGACAGGGATGCCCACTTTCACCACTCTTATTTAACATACTACTGGAAGTCTTAGCCACAGCAATTAGACATGAAGAAAAAATAGAAGGGATACAAATTGGAAAGGAGGATATGAAATTGTCATTATTTGCAGATGACATGATATTGTACTTGGACAACCCTAAAACCCCATCAAAAAACTACTAGTTTTAATAAATGAATTTGGCAAAGTAGCTGGATACAAAATTAACATCTAGAAATTGATGCCATTTTATACACCAATAATGAACATTCAGAAAGGGAAATTTAAAAAACAATCCTATTTATCATTGTGATGACAACAAAATACCTAGGAATAAACTTAACCAAGGTGGTAAAAGACCTATTCTCAGAAAACTATAAGGCATTGAAAAAAGAAATAGAGGAAGATATAAAAAAAAAAAAAAATGGAACCATATACCATGTTCATGGATTGGAAAAATCAACATTATTAAAATGTCCATACTACCCAAAGCAATCTACAGATTCAGTGCCCGAATTCCTATTAACGTACCAATGGCATATTTCTCAGATCTAGAAAAAATACTCCAAAAGTTTATATGGAACCATAAATGACCCCTGTTAGCTACAGCCATCTTGAAAAGGAAGAATAAAATGGGAGGGATCACAGTACCAGATATTGAGTTATACTACAAAGCCATCGTAATCAAAACAGCCAGATACTGGCACAAGAACAGGCATATAGATCAATGGAACAGAACAAAGAACAGAGATATCAACCCAAGACAATATGTATAATTAATATTCGACAAAGGAGGCAAGAGCATACAATGGAGGAAAGACAGTCTCTTCAATAAATGGTGTTGGGAAAATTGGACAGCTACATGCAAAAAATGAAACTAGACCACTAACTTAGCACCATACAGAAGAAAAAACTCAAAATGGATAAAATACTTAAATGTAACCCATGAAACCATTAAAATCCTAGAAGAAAACAGGTAGGAAAATCTCAGACATCATATGTAGTGGAATTTTCCCTGATACATTGCCTAGGGCAAGAGAAACAAAAGAAAAAGTAATAAATGAGACTACATTAAACTAAAAAGCTTCTGCACAGCAAAAGAAACCGGCATCAAAATGAAAAGGGAACCCACTCTCTGGGAGAATGTATTTGCCAATGATACATTGAATAAGAGGTTAATATCCAAAATATATAGAGTACTCATACAACTCAACAAAAGAAGGACAAACAATCCAATTAAAAAATGGGCAGAAGACCTGAATAGACACGTCTCTAAACAGGACATACAGATGGCCAAGAGACATATGAAAAATGCTCAACATCTCTAATCATCAGAGAGATGCAAATTAAATGACTATGAGATATCACGTCACACCTGCCAGAATGGCAGACATCCACAAATCCTTAAACAACAAGTGCTGGTGAGGATATGGAGAGAAGGGTACTGTAGCACATTGCTGGTGGGAATGCAGACTGGTGCAGCCACTATGGAAAACAATATGGTGTTTCTCAAAAAATTAAAAATGGAATTGCCATTTTACCCAGTGATCCCACTTCTTGGAATATATCCTAAGAAGCCTGAAACACCAGTCAGAAAGCATATATGCACCGCTAGGTTCATAGTAGTGCTTTCAATACAATAGCTATGATCTGGAAACAGCCCAAGTGTCCATCAGTAGATGAGTGGATAAAAAAGCTGTGGTACATTTACCCAATGGAATACTATGCAGCTGTGAAAAAGAAAGATCTCTTACCCTTTGAGATGACATGGAGGGACCTGGAGAGTATTATGCTAAGTGAAACAAGCCAGTCAGAGAAAGACAAGTACCACATGATATAACTTATTTATGGAGCATAATGAAAAGTATGGTGTGTTTCTTGCCTACAGGACAATCATAATCACACTGGCGAGATGAAAATATGTGAAAGATGAATCAATAAATGAAGTTATTGTCACTGTTAAATAGATGAAGTATGTAGGAATGGAGATAATCTCTATATTTATATATAGAGAGATATGTTTCGATAACCACTGTGATGTACAAATCACTGCCTATAAAATAAAAGTAATCAATATATTCATATAGTCACATAAGTAAGAATATATTCTATTCTTACTTTTCTGCTAATACTCCTCTCTGGGAGATTTCTAAATCTAAGTTGATAAACTAAATAGAGATTTTTCATGGTGCCTTGGTTAGTCAAAATGTTCAGCATCTGGAAACCTTCTATTCTTTTTTCCACTAAAAAACATAAATATCACATCTACATTGTATGATAGGACATGAAATGTCATGAAAGGTCTGAAAGATGGGTTTGGAACTAAACAAATTATAAACTTAGATTTATATTTGGGGGGGTTATGAGTGCATTGCATTTTTCTTACAGAGCATTTGTCAAATAATATTCTGGTGGTAAATTATATAACTGTCACAGTATTATTTGAGATATTAAATATATTAAATGCAACAGAGTCTTCAACCAGAGTTCTTTCTCTTCGACAAGTCACATGCAGAGAAAAAATAACAATTGATAAAGAGATTTCAAAGTGTGGGTCTTAAATATTGATAGACTTTAAGAATAGCAATATTTTCCGTTCTCAACTTCACATATTTATGGCTTCTCAAATTACTCAATTTATTGATATCTACCCCCCTGTTTTTCTAGCTATCAAACATACAGTAGAGAAAAGAGAAATTGTTCAAGAAGCAAGTAAATTTTAGCAGTAAGTAAATTTTGCTACTTGAATACTCCTTTTAAATGGATAAGATTCTTGTAGAAGTATGAAACAGTATAGTACAATAAAGTACATATATTTTCTATGTAAATTGCAAAAGTGGAAAACATTTCATTTCGTGGTATTAAGGTCACAGGTAAAAATCAAGAGTTTATTGCCAATTCAGAGGAAATTCTCTTTTCAGTGACACATGGTATGACCTTCAACTTGTATTAGTTGTGGAATGGTGAAGGTTGACTATTTTTACATTCAGAAAATCTAAATGATGTACATGACAAATGGTAGAGTCTGTTGTAACTGATTTCTGGGGCAAACACAGTAAAATATTGCACTGTGGATGAAAGGTTACTGACCCTGTGATGTTATGTTTGACAGTAATCATTATTTCCCAATTGAGCTATTTGAAAGGAAAGTCAATATTTTGTTTGTTAGACTTCTCATTCTAGTTTATATGAATTGGGAAGATGCTCAACCCTCCCTATATTCCATCAAATGGAATATAGATGTTGGGATTTTATTAACTAAAGACAAGTTTTAATAAAGTACAAGGTATTTTTCTTTACTTTTCTTTCTGTACAGCTTTTCTTTATTTTTGCTTCTGTTTTAATCAGGATCTTTTTTCACCTTGTTCAATGGAAAAATTATAAACCTTCATGTAGAATTAAAATTTTAATGCTAATAATTTATTCCACTATCTGGAAGGAAAAAGAAATATTGACCATTCATCCTTTATATACTATATACAACACTGATTTTTTCCTTAAAAAAAAACAAAAACCTCAATGGATACTAATTTACTGATTTAGAAATACTTGATCTGTCTTGTCTCTAAAATGTGCTCCTATTCTGTAGCTCTACCAACTGATATTTTTCTTCTCTTAAGTTGATATGTTCTCACCTGTTGTCCCTTTCTACAGCTATCCTCCAGCAGTCCAAATGCTAATTAATACTGCTACCCAGAGATTCTTCTCAAAGAACACTGGATTAACTCTCTTGCCCTGCTTCACTATATGGCCCATTCATTATAGCACTTGTCTATTCTGTGTTTTAAAAGCTTAATGCATCTGAGCACCAGATTTGCATTCATCTATTGCTCTTTTTGTGTAAACCATGGTCTAAACACTAGAAATGCATCAGAGATCACCATTAGATTTTATTTGAGGCAATCAGAGATATGAAGAGAAAGAAGTATGTACTACATAAATTAATTTGATTTCCAAATTCTTTGAATGGTGGGGATTGTGAAAGTGTCATTCCAGAACCTATAATACCATTGCCTTACTTAACTTCTCTATCCATCCCATCCATAATTCTCACAGTTTACACAACATGAGCTACAACAGTAAACTTTAGCTACTCAAGACTTTTTATAATTGAGGAAAAATGGGCTCACTCTGGGCCCACTAATTTTGGGGCTACACATATAAAGAATCCAAGAGTTAGAATAGCAAAAGAAAACCCTGCTTTATCTTCCATTATGCAAGGCTTGTCTTTAGTCATTTTCACATTATTATTTTTTGTTATTATGTCTATTTCCATGCTTTGTATTATTATTTTTCCTGTTGCTATTACTGTCTATTAATATTTCTATTACCCTGCAATTATTATTACTATCCACCTATCTTTGAAGTGACAAAAACAGATTTTTCTATGTGACAACCAGTGCTGAGAAGGCTCTATAATAGACTGTAAATAATTCAGATGTGGGACAAATATCATAAGAACCTTTCCAGCTAACTTTGGCCTGAGAGCTATAGGAAGTTATACACATTTACTAGCCAGATAGAGTGATGTATAGTATATTTATAAGAATATACTATAAGCCAGGCTGGATTAAAGGCACTATTTTTTTTTTTAGGGAAGTACATAAGAAAGGAACTCAAAATGCCTGGCTACTTTCTTAAGAAGAATGAGCCAAAAACAGAAATATCACAGGCAAGAGCAGCAACCAATCCTCAGCACTTTTTAAAGATACATCCTAGTGCTTTCCCTCCATTACAGCATCATTCACCCTGGTAGGATGTTTTAAGAAGCATCTCTCCCCCCTAAAAAAAACAACCCCTCTTTATTGTTATTGGTTAATCAACCCATTAGAAGAATGGTCTTAAGTGATAAGCCAGGACATTAATGATACTTGAAGAAGGGGCATATAGGCAGCCATGACTGAGTTGTCATTCTTTGCAGCAAATTCTCTGCTTCTTGAGAGCAGAGGATTTAGTAAATAAAAAAGGGTTATATTAGAAAATTCAAGAACATCCAAAAAGTATATTTTTTAAATTTTGCTCTATAGCTAGCCTTGTCTATTCTATCATTACGTCAAAGAAAAAATATTTCCCTTCTCCCCACATATAAACATCACTATTTGAAGAGTGCAACTTCCATTCTGCATATTTCTGCATCCATCTTTATTCTCAGGGTCGCTGTTACCTTAACACAAGGAAACACTAGGTCCCCTCATCTATGTGACATCATCTGTACTTTGTGAATGCCTTAAAAAGAATTAGTTCTTTCCTTTCTTTTGGAACCAGGCATCTACATGATAGATGAGTTGCTGTAGGTTCCACATGTAAATCTCCTGTGAAGTCTCTTGACCCACTTCTTGTGTGAAAGAGATAACCTATCTGATTGAAGACTCTAGTGACTACAGTGCTTTTAATCCAGAAGCTATCTGAAATTACAGCTGAGAAAATGAGATCCAAAAATTTTGTTATTGCTCTCAGCTCATAAAGCAATCATTTGATAAAGCTGGAAATGACAACTGAAATATTAGATTCTTAGATTGGAACTCTAGCCTCAGTATATCACACTGTATTTTCAGACTTAGACCACTCTCTTACAAATACCAATTTCTTCATATATTAAAATGAGGAAATAATTCTTGAGTTTTGTTTTTGTTCTGTGAGGAATAGTATAATTATTTTTATCTCCACTTCAAAGATGGATAATCTGAATCTTAAAGGGAAGTTTCCAGGCCACACATTGTACATCAAATTCTAGCCTAGGAATTTCACAGGGAACTATAGACAGTTCTTAATTTTCACTCTCACACTATACTCATACTATATGTAATGAAACTGGCCAAAGATCTAAATAATTTATGCAAGTTAATAAAGAAGGATAATATCAGAATCTGGGTAGATCCCCTGTGTCCTGTCAGTTTCATGGACTCTCTACTCTTGGTTTGATCCAATCCTATAAGGAAAGTGTCAAAGTCTTGCCCAAATTCAATGCATATGAGTTGTACCCACACAGCAGTTAGTTAGAAAGAAGAGGTAGAATCCAAGGATGATGCAATATAGTACCTTTCCACTTGAATTAATCATTTTCAGAAAATAAGACTAAAAGTACAGTTAAGAAGCAACAAGGGCAAAAGGGAGATTTATTGCTGATAGAAATGGACTAGTAATTCTTTGTTCATCCCCATAAAAATCATGCAGTGCAGCAGGAGGAAGAAATTAAAGGAGCATTTAGAAGGCCAGTGGCAATGGTATATCATTGTACAGAAGAAAGAATGAGAGTGTATTAGGTGAACCATAGCACCAAGGAAGAGATGTAGGCGTCTGCTGTCTGATCTTGTATTATTCATCACAGGGGGAATTTGACCACATAGCATAGAAAGTTTCTTCTTGTAGGGAGAGAAAAATATTTTCAAAGAGACACATATAATCTTTTCTATGATATTTTTTATGTATATGTAAAAATATATTTCTGATGCCAGAATCAGAAGGAAATCATATTTGTGGTATTTGCTAAAATGTTTAAATTTGTGTTGACAGCAGAGTTGACAACAGATATAATTGATTTGGGTAGAGAAGCCTACTTTTGTTGTAACTCTTGAGAAATAAATATTTGTATAGATATTTTAATTTCTATAGATACTTTAACTTTCCCAAAGTGCTTTTGTATCTTTAATCTCTTTGTCTATTTGTGTACAGACATTTGTTAAGTTTCTGATGTGTGCTGGGTTGTGTTCCAGATGCTGATGATGCATTGGTTAATAAGACAGACTTCACCCCTGCCCTGGAAACTTACTTTCAACAACCTGTTCATTGTTTTTCTTTCTACCATAGAAAATGAGCTTTTGGATATTTATAAAGAAACTAAAATCAGATCGATAAGAGAGTGAGTTTATAGTAGGGGCCAATTAAAAGAGAGTAGTCCTGGAATGCCACTGTGATGAAGGGACTCTAAAGGTATTTTGACCCTGCATCAATGTACCTATTTTACAAGATAAGAGAGTGAGACACAGAGAATAAATGACTAATCCAAGGGAGACCAGTGCATCAGTGCATAGTCAAAACTAAACCTGGGCCTCCTCATTCCCAGGTCAATACCATTTTTGTTATATGAGAAGTAAAGGGTAAATGAAGATTTATAGTATATTCAGGTTGGTAAAATAAATGCAAAACAATGAGGCTCACTATTCTAGAGTGATATATTTTTCTTATTCAGTATTATTGGGTTTGTTTTCTATTCTTTGTTTTAATGTAGCTTATATCTGTGTATTATGAACCAGTGCTTTAGAGTATTCACTTCTAGAATTAAAAAAAAAAAACTGCTAATAAACTTAAATGAATAATTATGTATCTTTAAAAATATATATTTTACCAATAAAGAAGGAGATTTCAAAGTAGTTTTATATTAGCAGGAACTCAAAGTCAAATACGCATACTTATTTTTTATCCAGAGCCTGAAGTGTAGCCATCATCTAAACTATCTTTTCTGTATTTTGAGAATTCCCCCCAAAAGATGAAACTTCCAGATACTCAGTTTCCCAGCATTTCTTCTGGCTTGCCTGGGTCAATTAGATATATCACCTAAGATTCTGAATTAGGAACTAGTAAACCAAGCAGTGAGGGTGAGAATCTGTTTCTGTAGTCGGTGGCATAGGGCCAGCACCGTTCCGCATTCCAGGTGCAGCAAAGGAGCAGGGCCATCCTCATGCTGAGACCCTGAGCCCCTCATGGTGGAGTGCAAGGGGCAGCCTCTGACAGTCAGTGACCAGCAGTGTCCTGTTCTTTTGGGATTGGGGGTCTGATTTTTTTTGCTGCCCTGGCTTTTGCCTCGCTTATTTTGGTTTGCCCAATTCTGAGTCTGCTAATCAGACTGTCCAGTGATTCTGTGCGCAAGTCAATACACTATCAATGAACATCTTTTCTGGTTAAATAGTTCAGAGGTGATTTTTGTTGCTTGCAAAATTAAAATAAAATCATGTCTGGATACAATTTCTCTGAAGAAAATCATGTTGTTGTTTTTTTATAGATTAATTTTATTGAAAATTTCAGGTTGGGGACAGGGCAGAAGGAGATAGATATATGAAGTTAAACAAATCTCCCCAGGTAATTCTGCCCCTTTTGAGAATCTCTGAATGAAGCCATCTTTCCATTGTTTTAAATGTCACACAAATGATTATTAATTCATTGAGTCCTGAGGCAGGGACTTGGGGGAAAAGTCAAGGGAACATTTGATTGAATCTTGGCTTTTGTGGGTGCATGATCCTGAGCATTACAGAAATGCATTTTGAGAATGCAATTGAGGGAATGGAGACTCATGGGCGATGCCACAAATACAAATAACATTTACAAGTTAATATTAAATATATATAAAACCATAAGTGTAAGCATTTTAAAAAGTTTATAAACATGTTTGCAGCATATGTTTTGTGAAAAATATCTCAAATATACTGAAAACATCAGTTTTTCTACTGGTTTTGATCTCTGTAATTAACAGAGTCTCATGTTTGGAGAAAACAATAAAGCCTTTCAATAAACAAAATGGATAAAAAAATTAATGAAAGTAAACAAACAGAAAACAAATAATTTACCACCACCACCACTACCCCCTAAAAAGGAGAAGAAAAATATTCACTAGCCATATTCCGGATGTCAAAAAGCCTAAACTTCCACACAGATGAAATAAATGTAATAAGAATAGTGTCAAAGGATGAAATGGCTATTTCTTAAATAATAATCTACTTAGGAAAAGTGGCACTCTTGAAGATATGAAGTGCATTAGGAAAAATTTTAGTTTGGGGCAAATAATTGAAGATCACAGCTTGAACTAAATGCAGGGTGTGCAGTAAAGCTCACAAGGCCCAGGGAAAAAGTGTTCTGGATATGGAATTTATTTTTCTAAACCATCTAAACATGCTACACTCAAATTGAATTAGAAAAATGAACTTGCCATTTATACAGCGCAGCATCAGATACAAATTTAATACCACTTGGCCTAGGATTTTGCTTTAAAAAGGTAACATAATTAACCATCTGAACACCTCCATGGACCAAGACAATAGCTTTGCTCTTGATAGGTGGTTCTGCTACGTAGGTTAGAAATGTTACATGTTCAGAAGACTTTGCAGCATTGTCATTTCTACCTCATCACTGTTTCGTGTTTATTTCTGTACACTTTTGGTCCCAGATGATAATGATTTGCCATTCAGTATATTAATCATCAGACTTTAAGAGTCCAGCCTAAAGCACAGGTATAAATTCAATCTTATTTTAAAAAATATATAATATGCAATCACTTTGCTATTAAGGGGTTTAGTGAAAATGTACTCATAATACATTACAAATTTATGGATTCCATAATTTCAGCAGATTTGAGGGTCAAATAAAAACAGAAGGCGCTCAACAGATATCAAAGTTGAAGTGTAATTAATATCCTCTTCTGACCCACAGGTCAAGAACTAGACTTGCATTACTCTGGTATATTAACAAAGGCTTATCTTGTGAGTTGCGGGGAATCCATCAGAATGCTATAAAGAGCTCAGCAGTGTTATATGGAATCAAAGGTATACTGGTTAAGTTGCATGTGCCCAGTCCTGGGAACACCAAGGTGGCCTCTGACTGCTCTCAGTACTGCTCTGCAGCAGGATATTCCTGCACCTGTTCTTACATGGACGTTCCCCATGAGTGCCACGGTTAAGTCAGTGCAGCCACAGGATGGGAGGGAGACCAAGGAAACCCTTCTGTTATCCACACAGCATATGGACACTCTTCTAAAGTAATGATCTTATCTCTTGGTAACTTAAAATTTAATTTCTTTACTGATGCTGTTCCATTTACCTAAATGTAGGAATTTCATCAATATAAATTTACCCTTATTAATAAAACTCAGATTTAAATTGTTCCAGAATCCTGTAAGGAATCACATTCAGAGGAACAAACAATTTACCACTACCTCCAGAAGTAATAAAAGAATGAAATTCTAAACTTCAACTTGCATCTTTCAAGTAAACCCAATTCAAAGCACTCCCAATGGCTCGCTCTTACTTCTTTTCTCCCCTCCTGAGGTTCTCATATGCCTCATGGACTGAAACCACCCTTGTTTTCCAAGTTCCACCCAAATGAGCTCTGAGCGCAGCCTTGGAAGGCTGTTTTCTCCTCTTTCTGTGGTCCTCTTCTTCCTCTCTCATGCTTTGTTATATCGACTTCACCTGTGTGCAGGTTTCATGTGTTCTGCACCAGGTCTGTGTTTCATCTTTTCTCTTCCAGTTTTTAATTTCCAACTTTTATTAATTAATTAATTTATTTTATCCAATTTATTTTTGTTACAGATGTTTCTTCTTTCCCCCCATTGACACCCTCCTCTCGCCTCCCCCCCCCAGCACCCCTCCCACCCCAGCATTGTTGTCTCTGTCCATTGGTTACGCATACATGCATTCAAGTTCTTTGGTTTATATTTTCCATTCCCCCCACCCCCTCCTCTGAGGTTGGTCAGTCTGAACTGTACTCATTTGTATGTCTCTGGGTCTATTTTGTTCATCACTTTATTTTGTTCATTATATTCCACAAATAAGTGAGGTCATGTGATACTTGTCTTTCTCTGATTGGCTTATTTCACTTAGCATAATACTTTCCAGGACCCTCCATGTCATCTCAAAGGATAAGAGATCTTTCTTTCTTACAGCTGCATAGTATTCCATTGTGTATATGTACCACAGGAAACAGCCCAAGTGTCCATCAATAGATAAAGTGTATTAAAAAAGCTGTGGTTTATTTCCACCTTTTAAAACATCAGGAACTCATTGAGTTGAGACAATCCCACCTCAGAAGGTGGAGGAAGGTGAGGAAAACTTGACTAAACTGAACAGGCCAATACTGGTGTGGGTTGAAGCTTCTACTGAAGCTAGATAAGTGGAGATTGAAATAAGCAATGGGTAAAAATATTTTTTTTACCCTATTACCCCCAAAATGCATGTGATGATGCTGTATGGAGCAAAGCTGTATTTATTTTCTTTGATTCTTTAAATATCTTATAAGTACCACTTTGTAGGCAATTTTATGTTTCTATTTTTTTCTTTATAAATTCCACCTTTCATTTTATTTCCCATTTCACAAGAAAACTCCATGAAGTCTGAACAGTAAAATGAAGTTACATGAAAGCAAAGTGTCTGTAGGTTTGTTATAATCCTAAATTATGTGTCATCCAAGAAATGATATAACTAGTGCAACCTGGGTAATTGTACATCTGCATGTCTTCAGAGATCCTGACTCTAGAGCACTACTCTCTTCATTTAAATGTCTAAGTTTTCTGTTATTTCTTCCGTTCAAGTTTATAGAAGTATCCTGAGAAAACCTAAGTGATGGCCATGCCATTTTAATTTCCTCTCAGTGAGATCTGATAGACTTTTCTAGAGTATATAAATATATTTATAATACATATATATGTATTCAAATATATAGCCCATTAGGCACTCTGAGAACAGTTGAGACTACATTTGTTTCTATGCTTCAGGTTGAACTAGTGGAAGACACAGTGTTAGTTTTGGTTTTAAGTTGGGAGTGTATTTGCCACTTACAGAGAAGGGACTTTTGGCAGTTTGATTGTTACTATTAGGTGGTTGCTACTGGCATCTAGTGGGTAAAGGACAGGAATGCTACTAAATACTACAATGCACAGGGCAGCCCCCAAAACAATTATCCAGTCCAAGATGTCACAGTGATGAAGTTGAGAAATCCTTGATTAAAGCTTTGTGAGGTGTCAAATTTTTTTCTCTATGCCTTTCACAGCAGCCAATATGTGAGACTTCAAGTTTGAGATTTTGCTGTTCAGCATACCCTAGGAGCATTTTATTCAACTATAGGTTTTTAAAAAAATGTATCTTTTAGGCATCACATCATAATGTAAGCTAAGAGAGGTCTAGTTAAATATATATTTAATCCAAACTATTATGGTTAAATAATAACAATTAATTTAATATTATTATTTTTTATTTTGATAAAAAATATTTCTCATGTGAACATTATTCTATATTTCTCCATTTTTTAAAAGATTACATATTATTCCAACATAGTTTAGTGATGAATACTGTGAAACACAACCTGAATATCAGATGGTCTCGGAATATTCATATGCTGACGAAAGATTCTAAAATGTTTTAATTGATTACTTTTATCACATAGACTAGATTTTTACTTTTAATGTCTGTTTAAATAAAATCATTTGATGCTGGGAAGTTAACTGTTGCATAATTTATTATGATTTTAATTGCTTTTCCAAAAAGCATTTATTCTTTCAAATAAAGACTTTTTCCCCCAGTACTACAATCAAATCAAAATACTGGCAATGAAGGTATATTGCCTTCACTAAAAACTTATTTAGGTATTACATCTGGTATATATGTGTATATATAAGCTTTTATTATATAAGCCTGCTATGGATAGTTTAATTCAGTTTAGTTGATTGAATTATAGAATTACAGTGTTTTATTGAGATTACAGAAGTTCAACTTTTCAATTTAAGTAACCTCCACAAATGAGTTTAATTTAAAATATTTACCAAGCACGTTGCATGTATAAAGTGTCATGTAACTTGCTACAGAAATTTATTTAGTCATTATCATCAAAAGTCAAAAATGACGTCTTAAAATGTTTCAATTTAAGTGTTTCTGTTGGGACACAGTAAGCCACAAGGGAATGTTACTCCCATTCTAAGATCAACTAAAAACAAACAAACAAACAAAAAAATCCCTGATGATCCACAAAGTCATAGTGTGGGGGGTGAAGAATTAGAGAGCTGAAGAAATAAACTGAATTTTGCCTGAAACGGAGGCTTGAGAAAGAGAAAATCCTTGCCCCTGACATTAACCTCACCCCAAGTATCAAATAGCAGCAGTAAAACATTGAGGAGATAAAAATGTGAAGAAATTCCCCTCTGTGGTGCAGGAATGTGTGGTCTTCTGAAAGCTTAAGGTGGAACAAGAACGCTGAGAAAGCCCTCTGGCATCTCAAGCTACACACTAAGTGCAAGAAACCAGCAGCCCACTGAAGCAAGATTTTGAAGTAGCAGGTGTATTCTACTAGTAACAAAGGGAACTGTACCAATACCAAGTTCCAAACCCAACTCAACTACTGACTAGATTGACTCAAACACTCATATGGATGGCCTAACCAAAGAAAAGGCATGTTTTCTTTTCTTTATTCTATTCTATTCTTTTTCTTCTTATCCTTCTTTTCTTTTCTTTCTTTCTTTCTTTCTTTCTTTCTTTCTTTCTTTCTTTCTTTCTTTCTTTCTTTCTTTCTTTCTTTCTTTCTTTCTTTCTTTCTTTCTTTCTTTCTTTCTTTTCCTTCCTTCCTTCCTTCCTTCCTTCCTTCCTTCCTTCCTTCCTTCCTTCCTTCCTTCCTTCCTCCCTCCCTCCCTCTCTCTCTCTCTCTCTCTCTCTTTCTTTCTTTCTTTTTCTTTTTTCACCACTGCTTTTCTACACACAATGGCTGACATTTAAACAAAACTATAAGACACACCAAAGAAAGCAATGAAGAAATGATCCATTGTCCAGAGATGAAGCAGTCAACAAAACAGACTGAGAGATATTCATTGAGCTTTTCTGTGTTGTGATACATTTAATCCTGTTATCTCTAAATAATATTAGCATTGTCTGTACTACATCTGTTGTACATATGAGAAAACTGATGTAAAGAGATAAATAAATATTCCTAATCCACAGAACTAGTATATGTTGGAACCAGGATTTGGATACATGCCAGGCTGCTTTTTGAGCCCAAACCATAACCACTATACTATAGAGACTTACAAATATGGCAACAAAAAGGAAGTCATTATACACAGAAATTTATCTAGTAATTCTTTTCAAAATATATATAAAACTTATTTTTTTCTAAAAATAAAATTAGGAGAGGAAGGATGTTGAACAACCCTCTATGTGCCATTTTATCTGCTTCTATATCAGATCTTAAATTTTGTCACTTAAGTATCTGTTTACTGGGAGGAGATTCTATTTATATGGTTTATTTTATTAAACAACACTATTTTAAATATTTGGGTATGTTAATATAGAGCCTTGATGGTTCTGACTATGAGGGGAATCATTTATTGGAGAATCTGCTGGACTACTGGGGACACTACTTTTAAATGTTACCCCTTCACTCTTTCCAAAGAAGCAGGTTCCAGAGTAGATATCATTTCAGATTAACAGTGGTATATCAGCCAGGTAAATCTTTTCTCTCCACCCTAACACCTGAGCCCATGTAGCGCAAAGGGGGAATCAAGGGACTTGAGGAATTTTAGTAATGTGTACTCAGTTACTTGGAAGAACAAATGGTCAAAAGATATATAAAAAATGTTCAACTTCACTAGCTATTAGGGAAACAATAAAAACTACAATGAGATACCACCTCACACTTGTTAGAATGACTATTATCAACAAGATAGGTAATAACAAGTTTTGGAGAAGTTGTGGAGAAAAAGTAACCCTCATTCACTGCTGGTGAGAGTGTAAGCTGGTAGAACCACTATGGAATACAGTATGGTGGTTCCTCAAAAAATTTAGAATAGTTACCATATGACCCAGCAATCCCTCTTCTGGGTATCTACCTGAAAAATTTGTAAACATTTATATGCAAAGAAATATGCACACCTATGTTCATTGCAGCATTATTCACAGTGGCCAAGACATGGAAACAACCCAAGTGTCCTTCGATAGGTGATTGGCTAAAGAAGAATACTACTCAGCCATAAGAAAAGATGAAATACTGCTGTTTGCAGCAACATGGATGGACCTTGAGAATGTCATGATAAGTGAAATAAGTCAGTCAGATAAAGCTAAGAACCATATGATTTCATTCATATGAGTGATATGAAACTGAAACTCATAGACACAGACAACAGTATGGTGGTTATCAGAGAGAAGGGGGTGGGGGAGGAGTAAAGGGCAAAGGGGGTCAAATATATGATGACATAAGATTATTTGACTTTGGGTGGTGGGCACACAATGCAATGTACTGATCATGTATCACAGAAATGTACCCTTGAAACCTATATAATTTTATTTACCAACATCACCCCAATAAATTTAATTAAATAATAAAAATTAAAAAAATAAAAAGTAAAAAATAACACCAACATAGAAATATGCTCAGATGATTTGAAAAGACACATCATCAAAGAAGATATACTAATTGAAAATAGGCAAATGAAAAATACTCAACATAGTAACCATTAACAAATTGCAAATTAAAGTCTTTCCTCAAAGAATGGAAAAAAAAACAACAACCCAAAAAACTAATAATATCAG
This sequence comes from Tadarida brasiliensis, assembly GCA_030848825.1. Classification (NCBI taxonomy): domain Eukaryota; kingdom Metazoa; phylum Chordata; class Mammalia; order Chiroptera; family Molossidae; genus Tadarida; species Tadarida brasiliensis. The sequence continues at coordinate 61,562,332 of CM061258.1, forward strand.
ACAAAAGTATATGGAACAATGAAAATTTCATCCATTGGTGGTGAGAATGAACTAGTAGTAAAATGTGTATCTTAGAAAGTTACCATAGTCTTACCACAACCTAGCAATCATGTAGTGAAATCTTGTGTTCACAAGAATGTTATGTAAATATTTATAGCAGTTCTATTTGTCATTTACACAACTGTGCCGACACACCTTATCTAACATTATTTAAAATAGTTAAAAATAAAAGAATCAACTTCTGCTTCTGACTATAATCAACTCATAAATTATGGCTTTAATCTTCCAAGATAAACAACTAGGAAACAGGAAAAGTAAGTGAACCAACTATTTTCAGACATTGGACAGTGACAGTAAAAGACTTAACATTAAGAAAAAACAAAGATGGTGAGCCCTAATATCACCCAGGATTACTGCCTGGGGGCAGTATTCATACTGTGAGCATGGCAAGGAGAGCCTAGAATCATGGATCTTTGCTGCGTTGAGGAGCTGGAAATGGAGTTCAGACTAAAACCGGATTCCACTGAGAACACGCTAGGTGTCCTGGAGGACTTGAGGAGAGAAAAAAAGGGAGATCTCTCTCACGCTGTATATTTCCAGAGACTTGGGAAAGAAAGAATTGGTATGAAAGTAGATTAGCAGATATTTGTGGCAGCTCCCTGTAGACTGAGTACTAGGTTCTAAGAATTGAAGCAGTAGAAATAGCAAATCAAAAGGGACTGTGAGGACTGAAAATGAGAATGTTGTTGCGGTAGTAGGTGCTGACTGATGACTATGGGCATTGCTCCCATCTTGGAAGGAAGCACAATAGAATAAATAGAGCTGACTTGCTCACATTTCAGTGGGATGGGGGAATATAAATTATTGATTGAAAGAAAATAATGAAGTGATTTTTATTCACACACCTGAACTTATGGCCTTAGATTTATAACCACTACAGATGTAAAATCTTCTTCCTAGTTTTTATTTTTATTTTTTTCTCATTTGGTTTTCAACAAATTTGAAGGAAAGTATAGATGATGTGAACATAACAAATGTCCATTAGTGTGATCCAGGCCAGGCTACGTTCTCTAAGGACTGCTGTGCAAGTGGCAATGGTTTGTAGATGGGCCTCAGATGGCTTCAAGCCCCTCCTTCTCATCCTCTGTCTCCATGCCCCTCCTCTTTGATTCTTTTTTAACTTTTCATATTGAAAAAACTCAAATCTACAGGAAAGTTGCAAAAATGGTACTAATATACTAAAATGAATTCGATATACTGCTTAGCTAGATCACTAATTTTGTCACATTTGCTTTCTCTCTATGTATGTGTGTTTTTGTTGTTAAAAATATTAATTCAAAACAAGTCTTAGAGAAATATAGGAGAAATTCATTGCGTGCTTTGGGAAACTTTGTTAAATTTAGTTTTATTTTGCGTTTTATCTGTTTTCTTTTAAGGACTTATTTGGCCCTTCTCACACATATAATTGAGGAATGACATGCAGAATACAATTTTTAATAGAAATGAGAATACTGTGACCCATTAGCATAATATTTTGCATGCCTTTTGCTTCTCTAGTTCATTGCCTGTTAATAAAAATGTATGCAAATATTTATTCAACAAACATTTAAGGATTATGAACTATGTGCCTGCTGAATTCTGATACAGATTTTCTAGTTTTTATCTCTTTTAGGGAAATAACAGAATAGAAATATATTTGATATTGTGCCTGAAGACACAATTATCTAAATTGATATTTGATAAAATTCCAACATGGATTTTGGGGTGCCCATTAAGTTTCCAGGGGCTATCTGTTTATCTTCAGTGATATGGGAGAATTTCTGGGAAAGAGTGGATACCTATTTTCAAAGTTAGATCTATCACTCACCTATGACACAGTAGACAGTGATATATTGTTAGATCTTCCAGAAACATGAGCTGGAATTCTGAAACAGCATTAAATCGGTTTGAAATGTAATTATCTTTGTCAGCAGACATAGCATACTATATTGGGTAGCAGCTCATCAGAAACAGTTACTGTAAAATGTGTCGTCCCTCAGGGCTCTATTCTTGTCCTTTTATTTTTATATTTATATGCTTCTCTTGGCAGTGTCATTAATAGATCTAGATTTGATTATCATATCTATGCCAGCATTATTCAGATTTACTAACTGGTTCTTGTAGAATCAAGTGATATAACTTCCCAACTCCCTTTCTGCTTTATTAAGAATTGAATGATAAGGATAGTTTCTTTGAAAGAACGTTCATAAGGATGCATTTATATTGACTTATCCGAATTATTTCATGGATATTTTTTCCTACTTTGCACTTTCCTTTAGCTAGAATACACAACTTTTATTGGAAAAATTATATTAGAGGATAGTATGCTGCCCGTATTGGCAGTGTTCTTATTTTTATGTGGCACAGGAATTTCACAAAATATTTTTTTCATTGTATCTTTAATGGAAGCTGTACATTATGATTTCTTTACTCTGAAATTCTATAATTTTTGAAAAAAATGCAGAGTTATGTAAATCCAGTGGGACATTCCAATTCTATCACATTATAATAGAGTCACTAATAGAAATGTCCCTACAGCAAATTTTATCATTTTCAAGGTTTGAAGTGATTGCAGAAGTGTGATGGGGAATATAATGTGTTTTTAAAAATAATCTCACAGTTAAATTCTGTGGTAGTTCTGTTCAGTTTATAGGACCAAATTACAGCTCTTCAGAATGATCGTCAAGTCTCCAACCTCCCTTTTCAAAGGCTTTATCTCTTTTTTGTTTGTTTGTAAGAGTGCATGAATCTTATGTTTCCATCAAGGTGGTTATTAGGTTATCTTCAAATAGAGGAGCTCATGATTTTGAATTATACATTAACCTTGTTTTTTTTTTTCTTTTCTCTAAAATGTGATAATAAATGAGTATCTCTTCTCATTTTATTTGAGGCCACAAAGGTTATAACTACATGAGGAGTCAGATATTTCTTCATCCTAAAGTGAAGTGTTTCAGAATTTATGACAAATTTCTCGCTCATATGTAAAAACACAACAACAGAGGATCTGGTTGAAGATGCCTCTTCCTGTTGATGCCACAAAGAGAAGTAGCTGTGTTTGGATGAGCTTCAGTTCAAGAGTTTGAAGGGAGCAAGGTGAATATGGGACCCACAAAAGATATCCAGGTTTATGTTGTCTTAGAAATTCCACTCAAGGGGACTGCACAGAAGTGTACAACTATCTCAACAGAAGCATGAGGGTTGGGGGCGGGGAAGAGGGAATAGGGAGTTAGTTGTAAGTGGCTAGCCATTGCCAGTACTATGAGAGCTACAGTATGAGAGGTCGGGCAGAAGCATCTGTGTGAAATCCACAGAAATCCCCCACTGTGAGAGCAAACAGCAACAATTCAACAGCCATCCAGAGGCTATCAATGCCACATTACAGTGCTATTCCCTATATCAGACTAAGTTCTTTGTCCCTAATTTCTCTTCCCTAATCCAGGTTTCTGAGGCCCTGGAAGTAGTTTGAAGTGGATAGTAGTTTGAAGTTATTAAAGTATATAGGACTGGCTTGAAAATAAAGGGTCATTAGAATGAACTGAGCATCTCGATTATCTACAAGTGACTGGAAAATCTATGGGACCTGTTTGAGATTTTATCTTACGGACAGTCAAAAATGTATCCACATAGAGTGAGTTTGCAAAACCTATATTGCTTCTTTCAATGAAGTCCAGTTCATACAATAAATGAGTTGTATTCCTTGTAGTCCTTTTCCCATTATCTGTGCTAGCACAGATCAAAATGAACTTTCAAACTGAAGTCGTTTCTGACTTTCTATGATGAATCTTTTCTCAAGGTACTTTGAACTTCTGTCACACTGTTTTTATGGATTGGACTGCTCAATAAAAATAACAGGCATTATAACTGCAAACAGAAGTATAATGAATGTATCAAAGGAATCAGAGTGCTATTGGACTTTATAATAAAACTCAACTGGATGTAGGACTCTGAGGAAGTGACCTTAAAGTGAGGGGTAAAGAGAGTAGATATTGACCACCTGAAGATAGAAAGATAGTATGAGTCAGGCAAAAGGAGGAGATTGAGAAATTGTGAGAATTTTATTATTGCTAAAATAGAGGAGGTAAAAGAATGAAAATACAAGAGAGACAGTCATGAAGTTAATAGTTGAGAGCCCTGTAATCCCTGTATTATAGAGATTGGGTCTCTTCATATCTCTTCATTTTTCTTTTGGGTACAGAATACCCAATTAGTAGCTGGGCATATAAATACCTGGCAGAAATATTACATTTTCCAGTCTCCTTGCTCGGTAGGTGTGGCTTTTGACTAAGTTTAGGACAATGTGGTGTGCAGAAGTGAGGTGCATTATTTATGGAACATGTCTTTCAGGGGAAAGGATGTTTTTCCATCTCTCTCCCCTCCTCCATTCTGCTTTTTGGAATGTGTTTGGGGTGGTGAACCATCTTGAATCATGAGAGCAAGGGCATAACCTAATAAATAGCTAAGCAGCAATGTAGAAGGGTCCTGGGTCTCTTAATAATACTGGAAGTAGTGCTGCCATTACAATTGTTGTTATGTTAGGAAGAAATTTGTTCCATTTAGTTTGTCACTCTTATGTTGAGTTTTGATACTCACAATTTTGCCATCTACCTAGTCAAACAGCATATTAAAGAGTTTTCACTTTATCTTATAGGCAAGCTTTAAAGTGTTTTATGTGGATGAAAGACAAAGACTGAAGACTGGAGAATGGATAGGCAGGGCAGAAGACTAAGGACTGTGTTTTTCAAATGAATGAATGATTTATATGGTACAACAAGCAATACAAATTTATATGAGGAATAAGTAGTGTGGACTTACATAATTGCAGAAATCTTTAAGAAATGGAACTTGGACAGGGACATAGGAAATGAAGAAGACAGTTTTAGAAAAACCTCCATTGTGTGGTGGAGAAGGGGGGGCAAAGAAGCAGGTCTTTAGTGTTGAGGAGTAATGAGGTCTGAGGGAGAAAGATGAAAGATGAAATGAGGGCAGATGATATTAAAACTATCAATGTTAGGCAGAATAAAATGGATTTTTACAGTAAATCCATAATGAACCACAATGTAAAGACTTAAGAGGACTGACACAACTTTAGTAGTTTTATGGATATTGATCTGGTAGTATAATACAGTTATTGACTCTATCCTGTGTGTGTGTGTTGGGGAGGGGGGGAGGCATTAACCACAGAGGAGTGACCAGCACAAAATGTTAGAATGCTAGAAGATGCTACAACTTTTGTACCAAGTAATTTGTATAGGAACTCAAACTTTATTAATATTTAATATATAAGTAAATGCTGGCACCCACTCTTGGACAAAACATCAGAGTCATAGATTACATACTGTATGTGAGGTAATCTGAGGGTATTTAAGGTGCTCCACATTATCTCATGTTACATTCAGTTGTTCATTTGCTTTCCATGTCTTGCTTCACAGTACATTTCATAGGTATCCAACTAAAAAGATTAATATATTTTATGGTTTTATCTAATTTAACTTTCCAAAAATTATTACTGAATTAAAAGAATCAATAGAGAAAGTTTATATTGAAGGCCGTACTAAAAGTACTAGTACAAGTAAACTATAAGAAAATTGCTGATTCTTTTACATTTAGTTCAGGTTTTTTGTCTACCACATTATCAGGTGGAAACAATGAAAATCTTGGTATAATCAATTTGAATCTATCATTAAGTGTTAAAGCAAGACTATAAAAAATGACTGTATTCAATCATATGTCTGTCTCACATATTGGTAGTCAGTGATAAACAATATTTTTGAGGAAGGTTAGATGTAAGAGGCTTGAGGACTAGCTGAGCAGCTCTTTTTAGCTCTTTTTGTGTCTTCTAGTTATTTTTCTAAAATCAAATGCATTTGTGTAAGTGGGTGATGTAATAACCCAGAATTATTAATAAAATGAAGAGAGCAAGAATTAGAATGAGCATGGAAAACTGGTAGATCTGAGATATCCTTTGAGTATCACTCATTCATGATGTTCAAAATGTTTCATAGACCATAACTAGCAGTTTCTTGGACTGTGAATATATTATTTTAAACTTTTACCTTCCAGTCATTTTCTCTATTTGAAAACCTTCTGTGATTTGAGTCTTGGATTCTGGACTTTTCCTAGGTTCTCCTTGGTTCTTTGAGTTTAATAGAGTATTGTGACAGGTTCTTAAACAATACAGGAAAGCATTAGTCCTTTCTCCACCCAACACCCACCCCCATGTTTATGAGGCTTTATGATTTTTCACTCTCATGTCTCCTATATATTGACTTTTTATAATTATTTTTGAATTTGTCATGACATAGTAAGAATTGTGTATATTCAAATATCTTAGACCAGCGATTTTCAGCCTTTTTCATCTCATGGAACACATAAACTAATTACTGAAATTCTGCAGCACAGCAAAAAATATACTTTTTTGCCGATCTGACAAAAAAGAGTTATACTTTTCATTCATTCACATTGGACAGCTATTGTTGTGTTGGCTGTTGTCATTTTTTTTTTTTAATTTGACAATCCAAGGGAAAAGAGGTCAGTGCTCCTGACTAAATTAGTCAAGTATTGCATGTTCTAAAATTTCTTGCGGCACAATGGTTAAAAATCGGTGCCCTAGACAAAAGAGGCAGATTGTAGGATCAGGTTTTCCTTACAGAGGAAAGTATTTCTCAAAACTATATATGAGTTAAGTTATGGCTACTGTCTTAGTCCATTCTGGCTGCTATAACAAATAACCATAGACTGGGTGGCTTGTAAACAACAGAAATTTATTTCTCACAGTTCTGGAGGCTGCAAGTGGAGGATCAAGGCCCTGGCAGATTTAGTGTCTGATGATAGTCTGATGATATGGCTCAAAGACGCCTATCTTAATGCAAAAGAAACAAGGGAGCTCTCTGGGGTCTCATTTATCAGGCCACTAATCCCATTTATAAGGGCTCCACCCTTATGACCTAACTATATCTCCCAAAGGCCTACCTCCCAATACCATCACATTAGGGGTTAGGATTTAAATTGATGAACTGGGAGGAGGGGCAAACATTCAGTCTATAGCAGCTACCTTAATTTACTCACTACCATTTTGGTGTGCAAGGAGTTAAACTACATAATATAATCTATTATGGTCTTTTATGGCCATGATATCACTTACTTTGGCTACCTTTTCCTGCCTTGTAGATGCTGAAATTGTAAGTAGAGAAAATGATTAAATCATAAATATTTTGTATCTATGTTTTGTTGACAATTCTTTATGAAATCTATTATACAATATTTAGAGAAATATATAATACCGACTCCAAAATTCTAATGTAAAATCTAATTGTATGTTTATTTTACATTAAATAAAATATCTAATGGCTTTTACTTTATAATAAACAAAAGACAATCTGGTCATGAATTTGAGGTGTATGAACACTTCCAAGACAGGAGATTGGAAACTCCATTCCAACCTGAAAATCTATTCATCTTCAAATTTGGGAAATTAATTTTCTTTTCATAATCTATCTTATGCAGAACTAAAAATGATGTCAGAGACAACCAAAGATAGACTTCTTTTGATTTTTAGCACATTATTGAAGAAAAGTTTGTGACATCAAGTGAAAACAAATTAAGTGTAACTAGAATCTTCAGCGAACACTTAGGAGCCAAGCAGCCTCTGACCTCTGTGATCAAGTCATCATATTTGTGGTCTCAGTCTCAATTTTACTCTCTGACTTACATGTTTACTTGTAAATTGTTGTTTTAATTTTTTTTTTAGGACTATCTTATAAAGGCCTTTCCTAAATTACTTTCATGACTCTGTGTGTGTGTGTTTGAGACCAAAATGAGCATGTTCCTTCCCACTGCCTGGGAAGATCGTATTCAGTCATTAGTATTTACATACCACTTGCTTCCGTTGAATTCTAAGAGCAGAGGGATTCTGTTTTAAAGTCATTGGTAAGACAGTTTTTTTTTTTTTTTTTTTTACATGAACATACTGAAATTATGCACTGGGCAAATTAGTGAATTTTACCAAATATGTCTCAAAGATAAATATAGCAATTTTCACAGTGAATGTTTTCCATCTCTCAGGAAATCTATGTTTGTCATGAAATGACAGTTTTTTTTGGAGGGTTGGGGGAATGGGGAGATTGTCTTTGCACACTGATTTTGAATTTCGTTAAATAACAAGGCAAACCTGAAAAATATTTTATATTTAATGGATGTACTTAAGCATGATCTTTTGGTGGAAAGCAAATGGAAAGAATTTTTAACACATCTACTGAAGAAACAGATTTTCCTTTCCCACTCCAGGGTGATCATTATAAACTGTAACTTTAAAATTTTAAATTATGGAAAATATCTCATTTTGGAAATTCATGTGAATTTATACCAATAAACTAGTCTTGTAATGTTGAAAGTGAGAATTAGTGTGCTTTTATAAGTTGATAACTACTATTTTTTGTGCAATAATGCCAAAAATAATCAGGTTTAAAATATGACTTGACTTACAGTGTATCTTGGCATAAAATATTTCTTATATGTATCTCTACTGCTACATATTTTTATAAGAATGAAATAAATGAAATGCTAGATTAAATACCTAAGATTCTATGCCTACTAAAAGCATTATAAATAAAAAGAATCCAAAGTGTGCGGATGACCTAAATTCTTTCTGTATCTCACCAGTTAGCTCTCTGAAAAAACCCATATCTTTAATACAGTTATTAAAGCCATAGTGAAGGTTAACTTTGAGAAAGCTAATATGCTAATTATATGATAATACTATAGGGATATGAGCTGAGAATTACTTGAAAACAATAGCTGTGACAGAGGTCTCACAATTATTTCAGTAAAAGGTGTTCTTTCTGGTGGAACTTTTTTTTAAAAAAAGCAACAAAATAATATTGAAGTGTTTTGCAAATTGTACCCCAAATGAAATGGATCCGGCAAAGCTTTCATTTTCTTTCCATTTCTTTTGTTTTGTTTGATCATTATAAGGAGGCTTTAACAATTAAATGCTGTCATAGAGACCTGTTGCTTTTCTTTTTGCCCATTTCTCCTATTTACATACAAATCATGATACCTGGCTTAGTGGCACCTTCCATGGTAGCTCTGCTTTTTTTCATGCCAAAGCTATGTGAATTTTACTGTAGTTAACTTTTGACATCATAGTTTAGTAAATTCATGATTTAAGTCAATCTCCAGTTAGAAGATCTAATTAAGACAATTATTTTTTTAAATTTGTTTTTATTGATTTTTTAGAGAGAAAAGAAGGGAGAGAGAGATAGCAACATTGATGTGAGAGAGAAACATCGATCAACTGCCTCCTGAACTCCCCCCACTGGGGATGGAGCCTGCAACTCGGGCATGTGTCCTGACCAGGAATCAAACCAGGACCTTTCAGTCCATGGGACGATGCTCAATCCACTGAGGCACGCCAGCCAGGCAAGACACAATTCTTAATGTAGAAAGGGAGGGACAAGACCAGCATTTTTGTTCTCATAAAATTATAATGTCATCACTCAGAAATCATGTTATATGTGGCTCTTTTATTATCCATGTATAAATGAGGTTTGATTGACCAGAGAGTTTTCATAAATTTCTGTGATTTGTGATTAGATTTTAATAAGGTTTTCTGGCTGACAGCTTAACCAAAGTCCAGAGAAATCTTAATAATTGCCATTTTTATACAAGACTATAATAGGATAACCCACTACAAATACAGTAAATTACATATTTTCTCTTACTAATATACTACCAATGTTTAACTATCTCCTATAAAACTGATCCTACCTATATAAATGTAATTGATCATGATCAGCAAAATTCCACAATGATTGTCTCAATAATTTATAAGCGAAGGCATTATTATTTCCCTCGCAATTGGCAAAATTTTGTTTGCACCTGGAGGATGTTTGAGATTATGCATAACCCAGGTTTATTTTCTGTGTATTGCAAAACGCAGGATGTTTCCTTTAATAACTTGAAATTTTAATAAGGGCCTAAGAAATAGCTGAAAAAGTGAGTGAACTTGTATTTAAATTAGGTCTTTGAGAGCTTGGAGACTCTAACTTGGTGAACTCTAATTAAATCCCTTAAGGCCACTGGGTCTGCCTTCGTAGTTCTTGATGGTGAAAGTAAGGTTTTCAAAAGAGTCCCTTGGCAGTATACACGTGCATGGAAAAAAATTCTGCAACCCTTCCGTATAGCATTTTACAAAGCTAGAATTCCAGAAGGAGTGCTAGGCAAGGGGAATGGTAGAGACTAAAACCTGAGAACTAGTAAAGTAAGGAAAGTAGAGGAAAAAGAATTTGGAAAGCACAGTAATTGAAGAAGACCATTACTCACTCAGCCTAGAGTGTGGAAGTAAAGAAAGACAGAGGAGCAAATGAGATATATTTATGCTGGTAATGACAGAACAAATCTTAGTTGGCACATTTTGCAATTAACATTTCCAGGAAGAAATGCTCAAATACAAAATTGTATTTTTTAGTTCTGACATTATAGTGGCTTTTTCCTCAGGGCACATTTTCCATATAAATATCTAAGCATTTTTTTCCTTTCCAACTAGATTTCAGTACTCAGTTGTGTGGGTGATTTTAACTGTGATTGTGAGAGCAAAACAGGTATTAAATATGCTTAGGGCCAAGAGGAAATAAATTACAGGTGATCAAAACGTGGAACTTAAACTTGACTGTATTCTTCGAGGCTTTTCCTATTCAATAACACAGACGTGAACCAAATAAACCACTGAGTGGATGCTTCTTGATGTTGTCAATATGCTAGAGGGTGGAGGTGGGGAAAGATTTTGTACTTTCTCACATTTAAAATACATTCAAAAGTATTATCTCTTGATATTATAAAAACTCACAGTTGGATTTCCTTATCCCACTATGCAGTGAAAGCTCTAAATCAGCTTTTAAAAGAAATGGAAGCATCAACCTTCCAGAAAGTTATTCCCCCTCTCCCCCCCGCCTCCCGCCCCTTAACCATTTAGGTGGAATCAAAATATCCAGTTAGGCTGCTAGCGTGTGATCATCCCTTCCCATATATACCTCTCTTGTTTCTTTTTACTCTTTAGCATGTACTTTCCCTTTTACTAGTCTGTGTTTCAATAGATTAAGAGAAGATGAGGACCTACCTGTGGTGGCAAAAATTTTTCTCACCAGTGGATGACTGAGACTATCCACAGAAAATTAATTGAAGAGGAGAGGCACGCTGCTTGGTTCTCATCAGTCTCTTCCTATGTCATGGCCATGTGGGCTGGTGTATTCTTTCACATCTGATTGATAGCTGATGTTCTAGGAGCCCCCATCCTGACTAAATGTTCTGCAAAGTAGGAGTGATGTAGGAAAACTTAGAATGTATACTTTGGTATTTCACTCTACTTTTTATTTCAAAAAGGTTTTTAAAGCCCTATGAATGCTATTTAGATCATGTATACATCTAGATGGAAATACTGATTATTTTATTTTTTAATTTTAAGGTCTTTTAAATTTTTAAAATTTTTATTGAATTTATTGAGGTGACATTGATTAATAAAATTATATAGGTTTCGGGTGTGCATTTCTATGAGCAGAACTCATAATTAAAACAAGACTTCATCACCACTATGATCATATGACAATCGTAAACTTGTAAAAAGTAGAATAAACAAGATCTATGTTAATTGAAGTGTTTATAGTTTTTTTAGTCTTAAATAGAGATGATTTCCTCCAAATGACAGTTTTACACTACAATATTTTTGTTTCCTCCTTTAGTTGAAAGAGAAAATTAGAAGGAATTGTACTTTGAAATTAAATATTATGTACCTTATTTGACACTCCTCACCTTCCAGACCCCAGAAAATAGCTTGAATATTATACAGAAGGATTCTCCAGTGACTAAGAATAGACTTAGTTCAACTGTAGATCTATTATGTCACATGAACTAGAACACATTAGAAAATTCTTCCTACATTTGTTTTCTTCTGGGAAACTTCTAATAAGGACAATAAGGAACTATAGTTTAATAAGTACTGATAAATTGAGGTACACAGGGCATTTTAAAAGAAGACTTTGATCCTATGTTAGTATCAAAACTAAAGATTTTTGAATAGATTTAAAATATGTCTGGATAGCCCAGCTGGTGTCGCTCAGTTGGTCTGGTGTTGTCCCATGCACCAAGGGTCGCTGGTTCAGTTCCTGGTCAGGGCACAGGCCCTGTTGTGGGCTTGATCCCCAGTATGGGGTGTGTAGGAGGCAGCTGATCCAAGTTTCTATCTCTCCCTTTCCCTTCCTCTCTACAATCAATAAAAACATATATTTTAATAAATATATGTCTAGATGGTTGTACTTCAGTATGTCACAAAAATACTGAGTAAATACATGGAATTGGGCTGATACAGCTTCCCTATTTCTTTGGAATACTAGTAGTGTTTGATAATACATTAATAGGTATTCTTTGGGGGAAAAAAGGATACTTGTTGAAATAAATGTGAATTTATTTTTCAGTCTTGGTGATTTTAAATGTAAATTGGAAAATTAAAGACTCTGAGAAAGGATGCAAAAATAAAGCCAGTGTGCTTCCCAAACCTATTTGCTCTCATTATGGTAATTAATGTAAACTTTTATTAAAAATTTTGTCACTGTTGCAAATATACATTTTGGAAAGTAAATTTTATACTGGCAAAAATACACATTTTAAAATCTCATAACACTTGTGAGATTTTAACTCTAATACTAGGGGGAAAATATTTAGCTTTTTAAAGATGTTAACCCTTGTTTACAAAACAGGCAAAATACTATTTAGTCTATAATTGTTGAGTTTAGAATATATGGTTTACACAATATATCAACTTACTGAACATTCCACTTCTTTATTTTAGTTTCCCTATTTGGGGAGGTTAAAGTCAATGTCACTGTTGGATAAGTTCCACATGGAAAATCATGGATTTCAAGAGGTTGTCAATGTGATACAGAAAACTAAGAGTCTATATCCATTAATAACACATTTGGCTATAAGTGTTAGGAAACCTAACTACAATGGCTTAAACAGAGTTTTTGTTTGTTTGTTTTACCACGTTGCAAGAAGTCCAGAACAACACTTTGTCTTTCTACGCCATTGTCATCTGCAAGTTGACTCTTTCTCTGCTTATTTATCACTGTATGGTGGGCATATGGCTGTTGAAGCTGGTGGATAAATGGCATTGCACCTCCAGACATCAAGTCTACTAGCAAGAAGGGTTGTGGAAGAGTGAGAAACCAAGCCAGCCCTATATATTCTTTTTTACTATTTTTTTTCTTTATTGATTTTAGAGAGAAAGGAAGGGAAAGGGAGAGAGAGATAGAAACATCGATGAGAAAGAACATCGATTGGCCACCTCCTGCATGCCCCTACTGGGGATTTTGCCCACAACCTGGGCATGTACCCTGACCAGGAATGGAACTGGCGACCTCTTGGTGCATGAGTCAATGCTCAACCAATGAACCACACTGGCCAGGCCTTTTTTTATGATTAAAACGAAGATTTTCAGACCCATCTGATCAGAGCTGAGACAGGTAGCACCTCTTGCTTCAAGGGAGGCTTGGAAATTTGGGAACAGTGTTGTCATAACCGAATTAGACCAATCAGTTCATTGCCTGGCTCTAAACACATCACTGACTCTCACACAATTGTAGTTTTCTTAGCATGGAAGAGGAAAACAAAAGCTTACTATTTGGGAAAATCTCTTTAAATGTATATATTAATATGAAACAAGGATAGAATCTGGAATTAAATAATGACCCAGAAAAGTTTCCGTGTTTAAGTTAGAGGAAGTCAACATTAGGGAATCTGTATTTTTAACAAGTCCATGCAGTAATTCTTACATTCACTAAATGGCTTTGCTTGTCATTTTCACTAGAATATGAAGGCTGAGGTGAGGATTAAGTATGAGTGCTTTATTTCTTATGTGCAAACCTAACAGGGAGCGTAAGGAAGAAGGGCGATGAACCGAGGAAAAGACGTGAACATGAATGAAATGCTGTGTTTATATGCCTGACTGCTGCTTCAAAACGAGCCATGATGTTGCTAGGCAGATTATCTACTCGACACACATTATATTCTTCAGCATGCTGCATGTAATGATCCACAGTAGGTGGTACAGGACAGATGATAAAATGTATCAGCTTGGCTTCCTCCTGTCTTTTCTTTCCCATTGGTTAATGGTTTTACCATAGCAAGGTAACCCTCCATCACTTCCAAGTTGTGTCATCCAGTTCCTTTGGATGCAGAACATGGTGTGCCAGCTCCCATGTTCTGAGATGAGGTATCCCATTCAAACCTAAAAGTAGAGGGAAAGGATAAAGACTCCAGACATGCAGCTGGTGCGCATAGGGGTGTGGCAGTTGCCGAGGGGGTAGGTCTGGACACTCCTAGAGTGAATGATCTGTTGGGCCTCCCAAACAGTGTGGTAGCAGTATGGTCCTGGAGATTGGAGGACTGTGGGAATTTGAAATAGATAACATTTTGTCTGATACACCAAATTTGAGAATCAGTGACTAGAACTTTGTCTCTGGAGCCTAGGCTAACTCCAAGGTTAAAAGAGCCACATGCCAGATTGAGTTGCCCTGCAGTTTTTATAAAAGTTTTAAACATCTTCATTATAAACTGTATTTTTTGTAGACAGTAGATCACACTAGTTAAGAAACAGACTTTGGTTTCATCCACAGTGGGACTCGAAATGCAGGCTGTGCTGTTGTTTATCTTTGTCACCTTGGGAAAATCATTTTGCCACTCAGACTCAATTATATTTTTATCTAAAAATGTGAAAGTATTAATACTAATTTCCCTTTGGGGCTTTGGGGATAATGGTATCTGATAATCTGCTTAGTTGACTTGGTATAGAATAATAGCTCCTTATATATAACTTTTCCAATCACTTCCTTCCCCCTTCTTGAAGACCATGTCTAAATTTTCAGGAATCTTTATTTGTCAGATGGATTCACACTTCAGCAGTCCTGATGGCCAAGATGGGTTGGGGATTTCTATGTTTCATCCTGTCTGCTAGTCGAGACAGGCCAGAATAAGCCATAGAACTCCCTAACCAATTCTACTTTTAGACATGCAAACTACTAAGCACATTCTGCTTTCCCTGGGGAAAAGGCACAGGTAACATATGAGGGTGTTGAAATAACACCACGCCCACCACTTCCCAAAGCAGCTAATTTAAAATCACTTGCAATATGGGAGAATCTGTCTCAATATATTCTTGTAAGAACCTGCAGCTAACTGTTTACTGGAAGGTTTCCCGAGAATAGGATTTAATCCAAGGCTTGTGACAGTGGTAACTTAGAACAAGGCTACAGAGATCTAATTAAAAAGGTGATTTCCTAACATATGGAGCTCCTATGTGAAATCAAGAGGATGTGCTGTGCTGGGGGAGATGCTGACCCTGTAAATTCTTATGACATTAGGCTTAAATCTTAACTGCTAAACACCTTTCAAATATTTAACTCTCCCCAAGTAAACCAACTCCCTGCAAAGCTCTGTTTGTTGACTTTTATCCCAGTTGGACTGACTTTGGGGACTGTATCACTGAGACCTGTGCATTAAGTGGTACATATGTTGAATAAACAGCCAGACAGCTACCAACTGTCAAGTTGCTTTACCAGAATAAAAAAAAAAGCACATATGCCACTGTGAAAAGCAAAGGAAAAACAAAGGTTCATAATAGAACTAGGAAATCGTTCAGGTACAATGCAACCGCATGCTTATGTACATGGTTATTTTTGTAAATATCATTAGAAGTATTTTGGAGGAGAAATCATTACCTTGAAATGATCTCAAATGTAGCATTAGAAACAATACTTCCTCTGGTGGCTCATAATTCATTAGTGGGTTAATAAATTGAAAGGGGGACTGGCCCATTTAATAGAAGCTAAGGCTGGAAATGTGCTCAGTGAGGAAACACAGGTTTGATTTTCTCACAAGCAGCAGATGGAAATAAAGGGACAGGTTGTTCTTTACAGGTATGGCTGAAACAAGAGAACACAGCAGCTTTTCTGGCAAGAAAACCGGAAGTACTTATGGATAATTTTCAGCCTTGCTGCCTCCAGCATTGCTCTCCTTGGATACTAGGGTAGAATAACACTGACTGCACGTCCCAGGTGGCCACCTGCTGAGCAGAAAGAATCCTGGTCACCAGTGAATGATTTGCATAGAGACATAGTAGCCTTGTTATTTGAAAGTGTGTCTTGGTTTAGTTTGGTAGGGAAATGGACTCCTGATTTCCTCCTAATCATAGGAGTTTGAGTTAAGGTGCCCTGGAAGCAGGTGCCAAGACTGAGTTAGAAGAACAGAGGAGTTTTAGAGATAATATGCACTGAAGATAAAGAGTAGAAAAAGAGGGAAAGGCTTCAGACTATGATGCAGGTCTGACCCTTGTGAAACAAACGAGGAAGGAGAATTAGTCTAAAAGAGCTTCAGAGGACAGTGCTGTTTTGACACAGGAGCTCCAGAGCAGAAATTGCCCACAGAGCAGTACTGTAATGGGCTAAAGGGGCTGAGTCCCAGAACTCATCTGCCATCACTGGCCGGAGCTGCCTGCGGAATGTATGTGCTCATATTAAACACCAGGTGGACCCCAAAGGTGCTGCAAAGGGAGGCTGTGGGCCGAAGCATTCCTATGGCAGGTCCCTTGACAGGGGGGTGGGGGGGCAGGGAAAAGATAAACCACAGAACTTATATGCATGTATGCATAACTGATGGACATGGACAACAATGCTGGGGATGGGGCAGGGGAGATGGGGAGGAGGGTGTCAATGGGGGAAAAAGGAGAAACATCTGTAACAAAAACAAATTAATAAAAAAAAAAAAAAAAGAAAGAAAGGAGATCTGCATGGAACAGCTCTGTGGACGACACAGCAGGCTTTCTGAAGATGGCATTGAACTTGACTTCTAAGAAAGAATGACTTTTATACATTTATCTGTCACAGAGGGTAAATGTGACTTGGCCTATGTGGATTCTTTTTTATATCCATATACATCTTCAAAAGCTCCAAAAACACTCTGCTTGGCCTCTACTCATTTTCCTACCCTTTCTTTTATGCATGACGTGGAAATAAAGTGTTCAAGACAGTCGAGGAAATGTTTTCTGTACGAGAAAGTCAGGTGGAAGAATACTACCGAATTTCAAGAGAACAAATATACTTTGTCCAGTAACGAAGAGCCAGAGGGATCTAAGTTCAGATCCTGGTTTTTCCTCTCACTAACTTTAAGATCTTGAGTAACTAACTTAATATCTTTGTGTCTCTTTTTCCTCATAATAAAGAAGTAAAAACAATATCAAATATTGTTTATTTGAAAGTGATTTGTTGAGAGATTTCCTTGTTCTGAAAAGTTTTTTCTTATAAGGCAAATTGCTATATGTGTGATACTGTTACACTGTCCATTTATGACATTTTCACTGCAAATATGTGACAGACTTTGGAAGCATCACAGTTCAGAATCAATGAAAATAAATATACAATTGTTGATTGGGCCCTTACACTGATAAGGCAAATGTTAAAAAGGAGAACAGGAATTTAAATAGAGAATTATTAGTTTTATTTGTGGGTAATATCCACTCTTTTAAGCATTTAGATACCATACTAGCTTCTATGGATTAAAACAACACAAATTTATTATCTTTCAGTTATGTAGGTCAGAAATCTAATACAGGTGTCACTTGGCAATCATCAAGGTGTTAGACTAGGCTGTGTTCCTTTACGGATGCACTAGGGGACAGTCCATTTCCTTGCCTTTCCATGTCTAGACTGCCCATATCCCTTGGCTCACGGCCCCTCTCCTCCATCTTCAAGCCAGAAATATTGCATGTATCAGACCATTCTTCTGTGTTTGTGACTCCTTCTGACCACAACTGGGAAAGTGTCACTGATTAGAAGGATCCATTTAACTAGATTGGGCCAATCTAGCTAATCCAAGACCATCTCCCCATAACAAGGCCCTTAACTGAATCACATCTGCCAAGTCCTTTTTGCCATGTAAGGTAACCTATTCACTCTTTCTAGGGATTAGAAATGGATATGGTTGGGGTGTCAAAGAATTTGGGCAGCCTCTAGAAGCTGGAAAAGGTAAGGAGAAGGATTCCTCCCTATAGTCTTCAAAAAGGAAAGTAGCAATAGAAAACTCACATTACACTTAACCTACCTGAGTTTACTTTTCAGAGCACTATGGTGCACTTTCTTGAGAGATATTGCAATCACACCCTTTATCCCTATGGCTGAATCTGCTGATCGGGCTGGCTGGCAGATGCCCCATTCAATTAGTCTAGCCCCCAAAGTATCCCTTGCATAGGTTGTTTGTGTCCTATCTCTGTTCCTTTACTCATGCTCTTTCCAGCCTTGGAAATGACCTCGATCATTGGCTCTGCCTTTTCAAATTCAGGCAATTACTCAAGGTTTCGTTTGACTCAGTTCTTTCCTGAAGATTTTTCTACCTACATCATCCCACCCTGAATGCTTTCAACTGAGAATTCTAATTATATTGGAATCACAGACTGGCAACTTAGCACAAAGTATTTCATATTAACAATATTACCTACAACCCAAATATGTTAAAACTCTTCAAGACCATGGACAATCTGTTATATATCTTTTGTGTCTCTTTCAGCCAATGCTACACAGCCAATGCCATCAGTGCTAAATTACTATTTAATTGAGAAATAGTCAACATTTAAAATATAAATGCCTCTAGGAGTTGTGTAGTAACTAATAACTGAACACTTTTAGTTATTAACATCTCAATGTAATTTATGTAATAAACTTGAGTACATTCTAAATTGAGGTCTAATTAGTGAGTTTAAAGAGAAGACTATATAGGAGAGATATAACCACCTTAGAACAAGTGGACATAGGCCTGGAAGGGGAACAAGTGGGCTTTCTAGGGATCCGTAAGAACCTGAGAGCATCAATCATCAGGGGAGTACGTGAAGACACCTATCTGGCAGACAAAGGTAAGGAGAGGAGACATTTTAATGATTTCACAATTAAAGTTTTAACGATTTCATAATTTTGCCTTGACCAGACATATTAACATGTCTCTGCATTCAAGGAGCCTATGATGTAAGAAATAAGAGAGTTGATATGATCAAAACTAGGATAAAAATGTATATTTCATCATGAAACAGATGGGTTTCAGAAATTCTGTAAAGAAAAAGTGGTAGAATTTGGCACAGTTTGAATGTTTGAATGTAGAAGGAGAATATTGCATCGTAGAACTTCCCATTTCTTTTTCCATTTGAAATAATAGTGAATTTATATTCACATCTCTCTTTCTCTCTCTCAGTCTCTCATTCTCTGTCTCTGTCTGTCTCTCTCTAGACACACACTTATATATACACACATTATCTGTCATTACATTCTTTCAATTACATTGCTAAAATATGATGGACAAGTTAAATTTTTGTTGTTGTTAATCCTCACCTGAAGATATTTTTTCCATTGATTTTTAGAGAGAGTGGAAGGGAATGAGGGAAGAGAGACAGAGAGAGGGAGGGAGAGAGAATGACACACATTAATGTGAGAGAGACCCATTGATTGGTTGCCTCCAGCGTGCACCCCGGTAGGGGCC
Organism: Tadarida brasiliensis; assembly: GCA_030848825.1. Taxonomy (NCBI): domain Eukaryota; kingdom Metazoa; phylum Chordata; class Mammalia; order Chiroptera; family Molossidae; genus Tadarida; species Tadarida brasiliensis. The sequence goes on from CM061258.1 coordinate 61,581,934, forward strand.
AGGGATTGAACCCACAACCCTTCAGTGTGTGGTCCGACACTTTAACCACTGAGTCACACTGGCCAGGGTGACAAATTAATTTTTTAACATTGGTACTTAGAAAAGGATAACTGCATACAAGTGAAATTAAATATACAATGGTAGGTTTATGTTTTCATATAGAATTTGAGAAAATATATGTGCTACATTATAATACACTTATTAATTCACCAAATATCCTAAAATTCTTCTGACTCTAAATCATTAATATTGTGTCTTCAAGATTGAGCTCCAGGATAGTTTATTAGTAAAAGAAAGTTTACATTTCACTGTCCCTTTCATTGTTCTATGATAAATTACTTAAACATAACTTTCAATGAATAGGTAGAGAGTAGTATTTATATTTTTTCTACAAAATTTCCTTAACAAATTGGAGTGTGATTTATATCTCCCATTTTCGTATAATTGGTGAATACATTTGTTTTAGTTAATTCTCATCTTCCTGTAATTGAATAGCTTTGAGAAATTGTACTACTCAGCTTCACCAAAATAACTTTATAGATTCCCTGTTTTTATATCAAGTACTTTTTAAAACAGCATTTTTGGGGGGTCATGTTTGTGATTCACTATATTATGCTAGATTTTGAGTACATAGAGATGAATAAATAGCACTTGCCTTGATGAACCATGCACAAATTCTGACTTTTAACATGTAAGCTAAGTGTTATGAATTTGATATGAAGATGAATGGCAATTCATGTGGACTATAAGAGTGAGGTTCTTAGCATCAGGAAATAGAATGTATGCTTCACCCAGAGTATGTTAGTGTCTATCACCTACACTCTCTGTATTTGTCAACTAACAACTCAAGAACTTATATGTTGTTTAGTTAACTATGTGTGTGCTTCTCTGTTTGTCATATGTATTTCAAACTCGGAATGAGTTTCATATCTCTTTCACAAAATGTGTAGAGCATGTGGTTCTCATTAAACACTCTACTGCTACAGGTATGGGCCCAGTGCACCATGAGACCAGGCTCTGTTAGCATCTCTGGACATCATTACTAAACCAAAGCATTTGGAAAACTCAAGTTCTTCTTGTACTTCCCTTGAAGACCTCCAGGAAAAGGATGATGACTCCATGATTTTCTGAAATAATCTAGTGTAATATGTATTTATTACATCAGAAATAACTTTGAGATGAATTTTTATTTCTACAGATTCTTTTTAATCTGTATCTTACTTTTCCTCTCCTTTGGGTGGTTACTATGTTATTTCTGGCATCAAGCATAATGTCAGCTACATATTGGGGGCATCAATAAATATTAAACTAAGAAATAAATGATATATTAATGTCAACCATGATCAACTCAAAAGTTAAACTATCCAAAAGATGACTGGCATTTGCCAGAGCAGTCTTTGAGGATAGCCTCCAGTTACTGCGGGGAGGGCGATAAGGTCACCACACTTCTTGACCCTCTTCCATCATTCTACAGCACTTAAGATTTTCTCTCTGAAATGTGTGGACTTAAAAACTCAGACTTCCTAGAAGTCTTTGTACTATAAAAGAGAATCTCCAGTAGACTCTGAAATGTTTCTATTGGTGGGCATTTAAAGCTCTGGACTTCATGGATACATTTTGTATTATGCTTGCTTGTCTTCAAAGGCAACAGATTGCGCCACAAAAACATATAAATTAATTAGTTCCTGTGAGAGGGTTCCCACCACAGTAAGTAGTTGTTAAGACCATAGTGGGCAACTAAAATCAAGTTGCAGCTGGGATTGGGGTGTGCATTTTGGTTCACAGTAAAATAATGTATATAGTGTGGTTAGTGTGTGGTGACATTACATTGATCTGTAAACTTAAGTAAAATTAAACTATAAAGATGAGACTATCTGGGCCCTTTCCAGTGGCTTTTCTAAACCATAGGATTTAGCAGCTTTACATTTGGAATTGTGGAGAATGGGAGGTGTAATATATTGCGATGAATAACGTGTGAAGGTTAAGTTTACAGTGACAGTAGTGGGAGTTCTCAAAGCCAAGCTGCAGTGCTCTTTCCCCGGACTACAGACAGAGACAATGAGAGTAAGAATATCTGTATTCCCAAAGGACGCTGCTTATGTCTTTCTCCTCTTTTTCAAAATTTCAGGGCTTGGGTCTAATATTTTTTAATTCTCAAATTTCATTTATAAATGAAAATCTGTAAACTTTTAATAATCTTTATCTATAAAAATAAGGTTTAGAACAAGGAAAAGCTCACTATAGGAGTGACTTCAGACATTTTTTATCCTATCCTTTTACTTTGAAATTCAACAAGTATATAAAAATAAGTTCACACTGGGGAGTGAAGACCATGTGCTATTCCATTGGCCACTTGCATACCCCTTCAGTTCCTTGAAGTGCCCTTCTAGTATACGTAATTAAGAGGATATTCTCTACCTCATGAAATTCTCTAAAATAGTGGGTTTTGGCTCTTTTGCCTTTGTGATTTTTTTCTCCCTAACAGTGGGTATTGCACATTCCAAATCTGTATCCTAGTTCTTCAATGGATCTGACTACCCACCTTTCCAGGTTCTTTCTGGTGAAGGAGATCGAGACTCATTTCATTGGTAGTTTGAGAATTCACACTGCTGCATTACATTTCAGAGAACACAGAGACCTTTTACCAGATAGTAAGATTCTTTGGGAATCTTTGGTACTTTTGGGAATCTTATGTACTTTGCCAAAATCAGGCACTGATAGTTCCATTTATGTTTCCTCTCTTTCAGCCACCCCCTTGGGCTCCAAACTGAAAACACTGAACATGGTGTCTGAGTTTGAGACAGGAAGGGTCTAACCACCTGGGGGTCTAAGCCTCCTCCATTCGTTTTGAAAACAGGATCACAGAAACTGTGCTACTCTTGCTTGTTCCACCAAGCACTGGATTTCCTAGTTCTTAGATAGTTTTACAGACCATTTTCTTACATATTCAAGCTGTCAGCTATTGTTACTTTTTACAATCCAGAAGAATATGCTAATTGTACTGACACATAATACAATATGCTTAAGAACATGCCACTCAAAAGTGTGGCTCTCAGGAGAATTCTACCTTCAAGAAACTTCATCTATAAGGAAATATCCCCTTTGGAGTAAAGTCGATTGTAATAACACTGGGGAGGTAAAATGTGATTTATAGCCTACCACAACATACTATAGTCAAATGATTTAACTGTTTTATAAAAACATAGATTTAGGTTGAATTTAAATAGGTGGGTGACACACCACACACACACACACACACACATACACAGAGAGAGAAATCATATAACTTCCAACTAAAAAAGTTCTCTAAGAAATGACAGAATAGATAATGCATAGATTTCAAAGAAAATTACTGTTTCATGCTATTAAGTATTAAACGTCTAATTTCTATAGAAATCTCTATTTTTTTCACATATTAAGTCAAGGAACTAAAAATGTCTTCTGTGGATATTTTTATAATAATATTTTCTGTTATAAAAAAGGCTTGCCAGACACTACCATCTGCCGTGTAGACTGACAGTGTATGAATCTGATGTCTTTCTGTGACTATCTTATATAATTGGAGGTTTTAGCCCAGAATGATGCTTTATTTCCACCTAAGGACAACCATGTTTATGTTCGCTTGGAATATTTTAATCATTTTCCTGCTATGCACTGATAAGACCAGTACTCTGTATAGTTAAATGCTATAAATGTGTCTATGGAGAGGGTGTTAAAAATTCTCCTCTGTGCTTCTGGCCCTCATCCAGAATTCCATAATACCTTCTGAAATGAGTCAGAAAACATAATGCATTACAACTGATAAATGTTTCATTTGTACTTACTTTATTTTGGAAATTTGAAATACTCAGAATGTCTGGCTATGTCAACATGGAGGTTTTTGTTTGTTTGTTTTTGAGATGAGAAAGATGTCTTTGTGAACTGTTTATGTAAAGATATTTGTCTACCATGCTTTAAAAAGATTTCAAAGACACTATAAAAGTACTCTGTTGACTCAGATATATGTGCATGTGTGTGTGTGTTTGTGTGTGCTTATAGGAGTACATTATAATTATCCCAGTCCTAGTCAACGGGACAAGATTACTGAATACTTTCTGTAGTTGTTTATTTAAAAAATATCACTGTTTTCAATAGGAGAAATCCTTGTAGTTAAAACTTGTTAATTGGAGATAATGTCTGTGTAAGTGAACATTGTCAAAGGGTAATGACCTCCTGCTGCTAAGCCCTGGAAATGTTGACTGTAAGCCAACACATTTGTTTTCAAAGCAGGAGACATGGGTCCTTTGACATGACTATATTAAAATGGCTTCATTTTTGTTGCACTACATAATAGAAGTTTTATTGTTGTAGGTCACATTATCAATGTACTTCAATTTTTCTGCATCCAAATATCTTTGCAGGTTGATTTTTCACTATTTCATTATTTAATGTACCAATTAGCACATTTGCTGCTGCTGAGTGGCTGTTCTCATCACGATAGTTAGTTCAGTTAATTCTGGGGGTTGCCAAAAGGATTGAAATGAGTTAGTATTCATTAAGGTATGCCACTCAATATAATAAGTGATCAATGCTCTATAATTCATTGTAGTTGAGAAAATGGGCTGGGTAATTAACATGAAATAGTGGAAAGGGTCCCCCTCTCTCTGTCCACAATTCTTAACATACTACATCTGGCCAATGTCTGAAATTTTAATTGGCTAATATATAAAATTTCACTTAATTTTTTTTTACTTCTGGATTGATGGGAATTTCTTTCAGTAAGAATGAAAGACCTAAGAACTAGTTTTCTTCTAGGATCAGAGGCACATGAAGAGGGAGGGTAATCCTGAGACCAGATCCTGGAATACTAAGGTATCTATAATGTGAGAATTGGAAGTGCTGAAAACCAGCTGCACCTCCATTTCCATGCTCGGTTCTGGCTGCGGGGCCACTGGCGCATGATGGGTGACAGTCAATTTAGTATTCTCTCTCTGGCTCTGGCAGGATGCTTTTGGTTATATTTTTGAAATATCTAGATTAGCCCAGCCAGTGTAGCTCAGTAGTTAAGCATCAACCCACGCACCAAGAGGTTGCTGGATCAATTCAGGGCACATGCCCAGGTTGTGGGGGGCATGCAGGAGGCGGCCAATTGATGTTCTATCTCATCGATGTTTCTATCTCCCTCTCCCTCTTCTTTCCTCTCTCTCTCAAATCAATAAAGAAAAATAAAATAAAATATCTAGATTAGTGTCCTGTCTCCATCCTCAATGATTTTGATTAAACTATTTTAGGATAGGTCCTGGCATCAATATAGATATATATTTTTCAAAAGTTTCATAGGTGATTCTAATTATGCAGCCAGGGTTCTCTGACTTGAGTGTGTGTGCCTCAGGGTCACATGAAGGGTTTATTGACACACAACATGCGATACTGACCTCCACCCCACAACCTCCCCCCTCCCCCGCCATGTATACTGAGGAGCTTCCGATCCACTGAGTCTGGGGAGGTGCCCGATAATTTGCATTTCACTTAAACTTATTTGCTAGTAGTGCTTAACACAGTGTGAGGCCCAAAGTAGACATTCAATAAGTGGGAGCTATTTCATTACTATTTTGTCATCAGGAATAATTCAACAATAATCAGTAATATAGTTTCCCTACAGAGTTATGAGAGTACATTTTGCAAATTATTAGGTATGCAGACACAATGTGGAGACATTACTGTGTCAGGCTCTGGAGTCAGCTTGCTCGAGCTCCAGTCCCAGCCCTACCCCCTGCTGCTGTTACTGCACTGGAATAGATGGTAAGCCATTTCAATGAGGCCACTTATGTCATTTAAAAATTTTTTTTATTATTGATGACTTTGAAAAGAAAAATGTGAAAATGAAATACAACAAGGACAGACTAGGGGCCAAGTTAGGTGGGTTTTCTCATCAGAGGCCATTTTGTCATACTGGTTTCTGATTCCTTTTGGGTTTTTCATTTCTTTAGTTTACATTGAATTTTTTTATCCCTAAACACACCAAATTTTTAAAACAATTTTATAACTAATACTTACTGAGCATTTAATAACCACTAGGACTCAACTTAAATGCTGTACACTTGTTATTTCATTTAATCTTCACCATGAAGCAAATGTTTTTAATATCACAATCCATAATAACTTCCTTAAAGTCACACAGCTAATAGGGGGTAGGGCTGGGACTAGAGCTCAAGCAAGCTGACTCCAGAGCCTGACACAGTAATTTCTCCACACTGTGTCTGCATACCTAGTAATTTACAAAATGTGCTCTCATAACTCTGTAGGGAAAATATATCACTGATTATTATTGAATTATTCCTGATGACAAAATAATGATGAAATAGCTCCCATTTATTGAATGCCTACTTCAGGCCTCACACTGTGTTAAGCACTATTAGCAAATGAGTTTAAGTGATGAGACAATTAAATGGTGAAATTAGGTTTCAAGTTTAGGCCTTTGGGTGCGTTTTGGAGTGCCTGCCCCCAAAAGGAGCTATTCAGGTTTCTAATAACATTCTAGTTCCTGGTCCAAAATTCTGAGGAGATTTAGCTACACTTCCACCAGCATCCCTGTCTAATTTTGGTAAATTTACCTTTTGCCTAAGCATGTCTGATATGATTTGTGTTACAATAATAATAATAATAATAATAATAATAATAATAATAATAAAGCCTTGACTGGAAAGGTGGATATGCTGACTTGGGAATATGAGACCCCTGAGGTTTGGAGATCTGGAGAGTTGAAATGACGTAACTAAGATCTCCCAACTTGTGAACAACAGAACCAGAACAAAGAACAGGACTAAATGTACTCATGACATTTAAGCTTGTTTTCTTTCTGCTGCAACAATCTACTCCTCATTTATGGTTTTGTACCTTTTCTTAGTTCACCTGCAAGGTGGTGTGTGAGGAGATCACCGTATAGATAATAAATCCTGAAAAATATGTTTCCATATAGCATTTCTGAGAGCTGGCCCAATTAGTCTCATAAGCAGATAGGCAGACGGGTTGCTGCTAGTGTGTTTCAAGAGCCGTGTATAGCCCTTCGAGAGCCATTGTCCGGGCCTCGCAAGGTGGTGGTTGGAAATAAATGAGATAACAGATGCAAAGTGCCTGGCACATGGGAGGCACATGGCTTAATAAATGTTAGCTATTACTGGTATTCTCCTGATGGCAGCAAGAGCAGGTAAAGTAAGTGGGTGGGGAGAGCAACTCTCTGTACTAATGATTCAGAGGACTCCCAGGTTTCCAGGATGCCATCTGAGTCCTAGGAAATATTTGGTTTGTATGTAAAGGAAAAATAAACAATCTCAAAATCCAGTAGCAGTCATTTTTATCCTGCTCTGTTTATGAGATTTGTCGAGCCATATCAACAGGTTCAATTCGGTTTGACTTCCACATTCTGAGTGCATGTTGAGATCCAGGCAATGTGCAGGTTCATTGTTGAATGAGAGCTGCTTTTAGTAACTTAATGCCAAGAAGTATTGTTATAAATACCTCGAGGGGTGGGACTACATACAAAATACTCAGACACAGAAGATTTACTTTTCTACCTGTCTGTGGTTCTATCTATATCTATCTTTTCATTCTCATGCTCTGTCTGGCTGAGTTAATTTCCCAGTTTCTTGACTGAAAAACACCCATTTTGCAAAACTGCGTGCACTCTCCTAAATTATATTAGGCGATATAAGTAAACGTAACATAAATCATGATATTACTTGACTGTCACTCCATGTATTACCATGCTCTATTTAGTGACACTTGCCCTGATAGTGACGTTTTCTGAAGTTTAAAGTTTAGACTTAATTATGTTCTCTAACTTAGATAATTCCTTCACTCACCAGCTATACATGTCCTCCTGAAGTCAACAACTGTATGTGAATCCAGCTGATAAGAGGTAATACTTACAAAATATTTGTTATTTACTTTTATTGTCTATCTGGATTATGCTATTTGTTATCCCAATGCTTGGGCATGTCTTTTTCTAACAGTTTTGAATGTTTAAACTCTTTATAAAAATATAGATATAGAGAACCCACCTTAGGGATAATGTGAAAACTAGGACACACATAAAAAATGCATTCATAATTCTAACTAGTGTTAGAATTTAAGTGTATTCCACTCTAGTTTTTTAGATAGCATTTAAAAATGTACTTATAATAATGAGATACATATAAATTTGCTTTAAAAATACTTAAGTACTTGACTTTATTCTTCAATAATTTCAGAATTAATATTCTAAAAACAGCCAGATATTTCATCCAGTAGATCTGTGATAATGCCCCAAAACATTTCACTACTATTAGATGTTGAGTTGCTGTTAATTATCCATAGTGTAATCTTATGCCTTTATATATTTAATTTTTGCATTTTTTGGCTGACTTTTTTGGACTTGATTTCTGGGACTGTGAATATTGGAAGCAACTTTGACAAGTTATTTACTAAATTGCTTTCTAAAAAATTGTACCAATTTATATTGTTATCAGGGATAAAAGGGATAGTGAATTTACTGTACTTTTACCAGATTTTAGGTATCTATTCACTTATTAATTTTGTAGTTTTGCATATCAAGTGGTATTTGTTTTAACTTATATATTCTGGTTACTAGAAAGTTTGAATATTTTCAAATCTGTATTTGATAATTATTTTTACTTTAAATGTTAATTACCTGTTTAAGCTCTTGCAAATTTGTTGTATGTTTAATGACTTTTTTATCAGAAGTTTGAATATTCTGTTTTATACATGTAAAATATAATCAAGCTATTAATCTAATGCCATATTTCCCATTAAGTTTAACTTATAATTTTATTTTTTATGGTAACATTTCAAATGTTATGGTAACATTTGTTGATATTTTCCTTTGTGTATTCTTTATAAATTCAAGGCATAGAAAATCACTTCTTTGTCAGAGGTCTAATAAGTATTCAATATAATTTTCACTTTCTTTGATTTGATTTTCAAAAATATTAAACTTTTTGCTACATCTGGAATTTGTTTCGGCATATGGCGTGAGGTGAGCATATATGACTTCTAAGTAATGTACTATGCTATGACCCAGCTGCCTGATTTCCCTTACGAGTTGCCAAATGCCCAATGAAAGAAGAATGTTCTTATAGTTTGTGTTCATTGAATAGCATCTGTTACTTTATTAAGTATGCCAGAATTTTTTTACGTAGAAAACCATGCCTTAGTTAAAGGTTGCTTTAAAAAAATTGAATCAATTTTTTCAGATCCGGGGGGTATAACTTAATAAGTTATTATTTTGGTATTCCTTATGGTATTCTACTTATTACAAGAGGATGTAGGGAACAGACTGATGGACCTCAGAGGGAAGGGGGAGGAGGAAGGGGAGGAGGGGGTCAATAGGGGGAAAAAGGAGGAACATCTGTAATACTTTCAACAATAAAGATAAAAAAAGTACACTTTAGCAAAATAATGTAGATTCTTTTGGTTTTTCTGGTGTACTTTAGCTTATAAAAGTTACTGTATCTTTTAAATTTTCTAGGTGGACTTAGATATCAAATCTGAGTTTGAATTATATCTCAACAACTGTTTGATTAAGTGAATTTATGCAAAATTTCAAGCTCTGAGCCTCTGTTTTCTTGACAGAAATGGGAATAACACCTACCATATGGGACAATGGTAAGGATTAAATGAGAAATATATATATATAAAATATCTGGGAGAAGAAACATTATTTTCTTTCCATTTTTATGTGGTAATTAGTAGAAGAGAACAAATACTCCTGGTAAAACTCACATGACCAATATTTGACTTGGAAATGTCTCATTTATATTTTGAATATGGTTATTTCTGATCTTCAGGGAATTTAAACATAATAAAATTATGCCACTAATATCTAATTCCAGGGTCTTTTATTTTTTCCTATTTTCAACTACTAAGAAAATACTCGGACTTCAAAGGGTTTGTCTACTCAGATGAGGACTGTATGCTGAGTAACAATAAATAGAATGATAAGAGACCAATAAGTATAGTAATCAGAGTATACAACTCAAGTGTATAATTGTGATATTTGCTCTGAAATATCTACCTGGGATTTATGGTTAGTTATTTATATGATATGATTTCAAAGATATGAGAAAGACTCCTATAACAGTTTATCTTGCTTACTATCCATAATAGCTGACACATTTAATATACCTGTATTATAACATATCTCTCTGTCTGCAATTATCCCTTTAGTAATCTGTAGCCTACTAAACTGGGCTTCATAAAGGCATGGAGTAGGTCTTGAACTTCTTTGCACTTCTGCTGATAATTATTAGGATTCCCCATACAGTTCGTTCTCATTTATCACGGTTAATCAGTTCCAGACTCTACCGCGATAAATGAATTTCTGTGAAGTAGGATTCTTTATTTATATACAGTCTTCCCTCCACGCTTCGACTTCCGCGGCTTCCAAGCCGCGGAAGTCGAAGCGTGAAGTGGCGGGGGAAGACTGTAAATGTTTTGCAAATAATCTAATGTAGAAATTCAGTATTCGTATATTTAAAGCTTTATAGCACAAACTTGTAATTATTGTTTTCTAAAACTTTATGTGACTGTAGGATCTTGAGCTAGGATTTGACTGAGTGGGGATGAAAAAAACATCAAGTTCTAGATGCTTGAAAAATAATGATGTAAATAAGGTGTCCTAGCTTAATCCTTTAAAAACAGGAGCCTGAGGTAAGGATTAAGATGCTAACCCACTGAAGTAAGAAGGAAAAACAAAAGTGAGGCAAGAAAGTTGCAAAGCAGTTTAATACATTGTGTTACAACACTGGTCATCATTGTATAACCAGTCACTAAAAGATACTGCAGTTTGCTCAGCACGTATGTTTACTCAACTTAAAGAACTTCTCTGAAAGTGTGATGAGAATAAATCACAGGTAGGAGAGAAAAAGAAGAAGAATTTTTTCTTCCCATCTCCCTCTCATCTCAAATTACCTACTGTTCGAACTTCACTGAGACTTTTTACCTTACATTATTGGGTTGCATCCTCTGACCCCCTCAGTGCCATTCAGGAAGAGTTCCCTTGTGCTATAGAATATTCCATCCAACTGCAAAAGCGGAGAAGTGACCTGATATGAATGGGGATCTCACCAAAAGAGAGAAAGAAAAAGGTGATCAAGAGAATCTGAGAAAGCACATAAAAGAGAGAGAAAACAGAGGGGTAGGCGCATTGAAGACTAACCATTGCTGGGTGATAAAAGTGAGGCTCATATGTTTTGGTCAGGCCAGGGGTTGCCATGTACACAACAAATAAACTTCCAGTTACAGCATTTTAAATCACTAAGAACTTTATTTCTTGCTCATGTCTCAGCTCAATGTGAGTTGAGGGGATCCAGGTTCGGGTTCTTTTCACCTAGTGGCTCTCCATCCCCAGGAGCCTTGGGATCTCAGATCCCTCCCCTGGAAACTCTGCATCTGGCTGCTAGGTGACGGACAGGAATGAGAGCATGGACCATCTCATGGGGAATTGTTCCGTGCCTTATTTGTGAGATGTTACATCATCCATCCTCCCTACAAGGGAGAGTTGGCAATGTAGTCTACTGGTGCACCAAGAAGAAAAATAAGGGAGTTTTGTGAACACTTAGTCCTTGTCACATACCATAACTGTTTTATGTCAAGTTTTTACTATATATGAATAGTCTGTATAATTTGACCTCATATTTATTCAAATAATGCAGTCATGACCCACTTTAATTGGATGCAACTCTTTAGCCCTCCACATTGTTTTGCATGTTTTTATTTTTAATTTAAGTATAGTTGGTATATAATGTTAGTTTCAAGCATGCAATATAGATTTTTTGTATATTTTTAAAAGCAAACATTCCTGCAATACCACTATCTTATTTCTGATTTTCTCAAGAAAGAGGACAGGCATATCTCAGAGATATCGGGGGTTCATTTCCAGGCCACCACAATCAAGTGAGTATTGCAGTAAAGCGAGTCATAATATTTTTGCTGGTGGAGAGTCTTGCCTTCAGTTTGTAAAAAACACAACATCTGTGAAGCACAATAAAGTGAAGCGCTATAAAGCAAGGTATGCCTGTAATTAACCTGAGAATCATTTCTGCTGTAGATACCAAGGAAAATCTTAGCTATGGCTAGGGTGTTTATCTGACAATTCTCTGATATCATATAAACATTACTGAGGCATACTCACAGAACCTGGTCTTTCCAAACAAGACTTCCTTTTCTTGCCTGGACTCATAACTCTTGCAAAGCAATATAGCAAACTTTATATAAGCTGTACCTTAGCCTGAGACTGTTTAGCCAATGCACTCTTTGATTATTTCATCCCCAACCTTTCTCTCCATGAAAAGCCAACTTACTGACTTTCAACAAGGAAATTATCTTTCTTATCCTTGCATCACTGCCTGTAAAGGATGGCTGGGAAAAAATGCTGATTCAATTAATAATGTTCTCCTTCATTTCTCTCTTAATGGAATCCTGATACCAAAATGCCTACAAAACAATTGCCAAGTCTGTGATCAAGGAACTATTTGAATAGTCACAACTGCAGGTCTTTCCATTAAAAAGATATGACAATTACAAATATATTTATTATGAGAATGCTTTGTAAAGACTCGGCTAAGAAGTACTTAGTATTGTAATAGTCCTGGAGCATGAGTCAGCAGGCAGTAGTCAAGTTGTCCTTTTGAATCAGAATGAAAATTATAGATTCAAGGTGGGTTATTTATGACATGAATGAAATGGGGAAGAGGAAGCCATAGCTGTCACCTCACAGAGAACCTTCCTGATGCTGTGTGCTACTGCCGCGCTTGGCACTGGTTACATCCATGTTCTCAAAAGGAGACTTCATATTATTTGCAGAATGTGCTGATGGGTGTCATATTAAAATCTGTCCTACTGTGGATATACATCCAGGAGTTCAGTACCATTACACTGACTTCCAAAAATCTGAGATTTATCCTGTGTATACCTTTTATCATTGGGGAAATTACTTCAAATTATTGGATCTTAGTTTCTTCCTCTGTAAAATGGGAATATTATTATATACCTCATGAGGAAATTACAAAGATCAGACAAGATAACATAAGTGAAAGTGACCAGCATAGTGTCTAGTATAGATATTTTGCCTTAAAAATAATGAAATGGCATTTGAAGTTTGATCATGTTGATTCTGATTGAAATTCTCATTGATACCATTTAAAACTCTGCATTTGTTCTATTTGGCCTTCCCTGAGAGTTACCTTCAGGGATATTTTATTTATTCTTGGCCTTAACATACAGAAAAAACATTGTATTCTATATTTGGCTCTTGATTTGATCTTACAGGTTCAGACCCTCTTCCTGGACACATGTGCCTGTTTTTGAAGATGCCCCAGCTCTAAGGGACTTCTTTCCTCACTGTGATTACATGTTATACCGAGATCTCCATTTGATCCTATGCTTCATTGTGGCTGCTAACTTCTTAAGTTTCTAATAAGCTTGTTCTGCAAATCCTTTAAACCTTTTTTTTTTTTTTTTTTTTTTGACAAGGGAATTTGAAAGCAACTCTTTTCAAAGAAGTGGTAGCACAAGTAATAATGAAGCCAAAATTAAAAAGAGAGTATGTAGCTCAGTCCTGAACTAGAGATGAGCAAGATATATAATTATTCCTCTGGTGAGAGATGCTGTTTGTTGGTTAATAAAGACTCTGCTATGAATATTGTGTTGATCACTTGGCAACCAGGGCTCTTGCTGCTTATTTTTTCTCTTGAAGAGGAAAGAAACAAAAATAGTTATATGCTATGGTTTCTTGAGGAACTTCAAAAGAAAGTAAAAAAAAAAAAAGGGTTCTTTTCATTCTTTTCTGTCTAGGTCCTAACTCCTTTCACAATTAGCTGAGGAATAGGAGCTAGATTCAGCCCCTTTAACTCTACCTAATATGGGATAAATAGTGAAAAGAAAACACCATCATGGACGACTCCAGACCTGCATTCTGTAATTAGCACTGTGTCTTCAGCAAACCCTTAAATTTCTATGTTTCTCAGTTTTCTTACTTATTGAACAGGGTAAATAGTAGCTTCCTTATATCACTAGAATATTTTGAGAATAAGATAGCATGATGAATATCAAAATCCTTTTTGCAAAAGCACAATGTCATCTTTAGAAAAATGTAAACAATTGCAAATAAGGCTTGCTTTCCCCTTCTCTTTTATACTAAGTCTAAAACATTCAATTATAAATATCAATATGACCTAATTTCATAAAACTTAATATAAATAAAAATCTTATGAAAGATGCACATATGCATTATTTTTCTTATGCAGTCATCAGTGACACTTGTGGAATTATCATCTCTGCACAACTTTAACTTATTGACCAGGTACATTGTGATTTCTTGTCGATGTGCTTGCTGTGTAAATTTACTTAAAATAATTTGATGAAAAGCTTTGCTAATTTAACTATTGAATTTCATATCTTATATGTAAAGTCTATAAACAAAAATTACAAAAAAGTACTTAAGTTATTGCATTATTTTCATACTGTGATTGAATAGTGTTTGTATTTGAGATTGGTAGGCAACATATTTAAGTGATGTGCTCATGAAAGTGAAATATTAAAAACAGCTTATGAAAATCTCCCATCTGGCAGTTACAATTGATCAGAAATTTACTCTTCAGCATTATTTTGAAAATAGCATGAGTTTTTAATTAAAACTGTTCATTCGATTTATTAATGTAAGTAAAACCTCCAATCTGATCAGGTTTAACTTGAGAAAGTGGTTTTCTAAAGCCCCTTTTATGGATTAAATCATATAATTTTCAATAAAGAATAGTTATAAAAGATGTCAGACATTTATTTGCTATCAGTCTTTTTCTGTGTTTAGTTTCAAAATGAAACTGTGAATATAATTCTGCTTTCTTAAAATATTTGATGAACTTATGATCTTAATTCTTCTATTATTTTATTTTATTCTTTTCTCATTTTCTGCTAATTTTAATACGTATATAGTATATGTATATATTTAATATTATATACTACATTTTTAGTTTTATATTTTAAAGAACTTACTATAAATGGAACCTAGAGTAAGAATTATTCCACAAAGTATTTTTTAAAATTTATCTTTAGTATTGAAAGTATTACAGATGCCCCCCCTCTGGAAAGTATTACAGGAAACCCCCATTGATCCTCTCCTCTCCGCTTCCCCACACTATTGTCTGTGTCCATTGGTTATGCACATATGCATATAAGTTCTTTGGTTTATCTCTTTCCGCCCCACCTCCCCACTTCCCTTTGAGGTTCATCAGTCTGTTCCCTGTTTCCATGTCTTTGGATCTATTTTGTACTAACTACAAAGAATCTAAGATAAAATGCTTCTATAAACTCATGCTATACTTTATATTAGTTAATTTAAATAAAGCGGGTATGGACAAGAAATAAGTAGATTATTAAGGTTAAAATTTCTCCTTAAAACACAGTATGCAAAGCATTTTTATTTAGAAATTATCAAATACTATTCAGTTGCTATAGTCATTATATACATTATCTCGTCCTTTCAGTAATCCTGTTCTTCAGCATTCTGATTATTTACATTTTTTGTAAATAAATTGAAACTCAGGAGTCATATAACTTGTGAACAAGTTTCAGAAGAAGGATTTCAGAGTAGGTGATTAGACTTCAAACCACAGGCTTTGCATCAGTACTGAACAGGAGCCCAAGGCCCCTGCCTGTGCTGTGGGAGGGTTGTAAGGACGGCTCTACGAGCTTCTCTCCTGGAACCTTGACACCTGATTTTGATGTTGCAATAATTCCTAGACATAGCATTTATCAAAACCATGAATTAAGAAATTATAAGAGTGGTATATATTTTTTTGACATGTTAACTATTCCCAGAGAGGTATCTATTTTCCTCATATATTATACTTGCTAAACATTATGCCAACATATTATTAGGTCACGAAGTTGGCAGTTTCTCCATGTGTTTAATCACACAGTAGTATTTCTGATCTGTTAATAGTAATTTCTCTCATTCCCACATAAAAATTTGAAATATGGAATTTTTTTTTCGTAATTGAACTCCCTAGATCCTAGAGCGGGAGTGAACAGTGGAAGATGTGCATACCTGACTCTCCTGCCCTGATGTGTCTTTATTATTCCCCTTGGGAGAGCTTTCTGCAACCCATTTAGTAGTTGATTGCAGTGTACCCATTCACCAGGATTGGAAGTTGATGGTCTTAACTATTGACTTATTGAATATACATATGATGAATGTGGTTCATGAACTTAGAGTTAAGTTCAAAGCCATGACATTTGTGTATTGCTGTTATTGGACTCCTAGTTTCATTGCATATGATATGGACACCAACACATGTGGCTGGTGTCTAAGCGTTTGGGAAACAGCAAAGAGCGAGTCCCCTGCCCAGTGGCATATCATGTTGCTTTCGGGCCTCTTTCACATGCCTCTGTTCATGCGTTTCACCTATGACAGGATGAAGAACACAGCATGTGCCAAAATTCTATTCGTGTCATTTTTAATATTACTGTCTTTATTCTTACTATTATTCCCCTAAGTGGATTGGCTTTGTGCTTGGGGCTATTTTTGTGTATGTCAATGATCAAACCATGTACAACTTTGAATTACAGTGAAGCTTTGGTGACTGTGGATAGTTATTCTTACTGAAAATTGCACTGCTCTCTCCTCACCATGATTGACTGGCTGCCTGTATTTTGGGGATTCTTTGACACTTAGTGGTACTTCATTCTTGCTGGGCCTACCTTCTTTCTACTTAAGGAAGGAACCTTGTAAGATCCTTCATAGGCCTGCATGTATGTGAAGCATGCTTTGCTGCTATGAAAATGAGCATCAGAAAGTGTGTATCATGGTATGTTTTTGCTTTTGGTGTAGAATTCAGCAATTTCCATCAAAATCTAGTCACAGCCTTTCACTGCCATGATAACTGGGGCTTCACCAGTTTGTCTACTCTGATTAGTAGACTTCTGGTCATATTTCTATATTTATTTTTAAATATACTGTGTGGGATATTTAGTGGTATATGTCTCTTTAAGTTTGGATTATTGTTTCTTTTAGATTGAGCTTCACCTTATAAATAAATCTAGAGTCACTAGGTTTCTGGTGTCTGTATCTTCCATTGGTACCTTATGTAAGTATGGATATGCTCTCCTGTTCTGGTTTTCCAACGTGCTTGTTTAATATACTGCTAGTAGTCATGTCTCTCAGCATGGGAGCAAGGGAGGCTGAAAACTAGCTCTTCCAACCGCTCAGCTTGTGTCTCTCTGAGCCCACAGACCCTAACTGTGCTGTTTTTCAGTCTATACCCATAATTTACATCTCTTTTAGTAACTCTGACCTACGTCTTTGTAATTTTACCAACAGTATAGCTCGGAAATGAGTTGCTTTGAAGAAGCATATTAACTATTCATGAAACCAAGTTTGGAAAACAAAATTTTACACATTTGTATATTGTAAGAAAGAAAAATTGAAAACGTAGTTATCAGAGTAAGGAGCTTCACAGATCTGTACTGTTTCATAGATGCGTCTCTAAATATGCGGAGATGCAAACTTCCATGGTGTGATGCAATACAAAGCGTTTTTATGGGAGAGGGATGACTATCCTATGATTGATTCAGTCATGCCACCCTTTGATGGTCCAGCTGGTGGAAGGAGAGATTTCAGAAGATCTGGAGAAGTGAGGAGCAGCATCAGATCTATAAATGGCCCCAAAGCTTCAACTTAAGCGGCTTTATAATACAACTTCAGTTTAGCTCACCTTCCCCTGATCCTTCTTGGGAACTGATATTGTTGCTTCTAAGCACAAGATTCCCTTTTCCTCACCAGTTTTAGCAAGGAAGTCCTATAGCCAGGAGTAAGGAAAGCCCAAGTAGGGAAGGGCAGAGATGATTTCTAAAGCAGATCCATAACCCCAGGGCTTGCTAGTGGAATTCCTGGAACATAGTAGGAAACTGTCCCTTGTTGCTTTGTATGGAAATACACTATGTCGTCCAGTATATAGCCTTATTTCGTTTTGTTAAGTCTGGTTGTTTCATTTTCTGTTTCCTATTCTAAAATGGGCATGTTGGGAGAGCAGCAATAGTGTTTCTGTCTTGCTCAACCATTGTGTCCCTTCTGCCTAGAACCCATGCTGGGCACATAATTGGAGCTGAGTAAACATTTGTTGAATAAATGAGTGAATGAATGAGTGAATAAATGATAGAATAAAGTTAGCCTTTTGTGAAATGGAAATGAAATGGCCTTCCTACACAGAATTACTATACCAAGCTCTAAAATTAACTCACTGTTTAAATATAGGCAAATAACTTTGCCTTTGAAGGAGGGAAATTGATACTAATCTGAAGGGATGTTTTCAGAACAAAATAAATGCATACATGGGGTCACATTGACCAATAAAATGTGCTTAATAAATATTTTCTGAATCAAGGAATGAACTCTAAAACACTAGTCAATGTAAGAGATTAAAAATTAGTGAATTATTTCAATTCTGCCATGATAAATATTCTTGTGGCTGAAACCAGTGTTAATGTTCTGACATAACTTTTGTAAAAAAAAAAAAAATCTAAGTTATAAGAATACATTTTTTCCCCATTAAACTATATTTTATTTTGAATGAAAATAAAAAAGACTTTGGGAAGTTCCTTTTTCTTATTATATTAGCCTTCTTTCAAAAAACTTGATAAAATTGATCTAGAATATAGAATGAATTGACTGCATATTTGTGATAATCTTCCCTAAATATTTATTTTTCTTTATATTGATATTTTGTCTGATATTACTTAGTAGTAAGTTGAAGATTATATTACCTGATTTAGTAGATTCTGAATAAATTTTGTCAATTAACTGAGAATAAATCAATTGACAAACCCTTGGTTTCTAAATACACTTAAACTTTCTAGTGTAATATTGCCATCATATAATCATATTTATTGGTGAGTAATTAATCATCCTCCATATGCAAACCTTCTATAAAATGATACATTTATTCTTTATTCAACATCATACCATTTCCTTTCATATTGCCTTGGAAATCCAATCTCTAATATTTGTTCTTAGATTATTTTGTACTGTGTAACTTAATTTTGAGTTATACATTTCCAAACTGGGCACACATGGGTTCAAAGTAACATTTTACCTCAAGGGTCTGTTTATCAGTAGGCCTTTCTTGAGTGTTAAGAGGCATAATCACAGATATTCTGAAATTTACTCTGGATTAGTGACTCTTACTTCACTGTTTTCCAATTTGTACAGAAAACTGGAAAGAAATACCACTTTGGAAATAATTTTAGTATGATATTTCTATCTTTTCAGAGGTAGGTCTATGTATATACTTAATAATATGAAATTGTATATTTGGGAGAACTTTAATCCATGCAAAAGACAAGATTTTTGCTGTCGTTCTTGTTGGTCCATCTTTGATACAGGAATTTTTAAATTTTGGTTTGGTCTTTGAGAAATATATACCTTTTTGTCTAGTTCCTCTGTTCTTTTCTTTTTATTTCTATTATTATAGATAGGTTTTTATCAGACATTGTATTTTTAACTTTTATTATCTAAATTCTATAGTACATTTAAATATGATTTCTAATCTATTACTTTCCAATCTGTGATTTAAATGAATAGAATTCAACTCAATTTATTATAATATAATAATTATTTGGTCCTTTTGAGGCATCTGTAAGTTTATTGACTTTATGATTTCAAGTTTTAGAATCTTATTTATTTATAGCATTGCCTGATTAAAAGTGATCATTTAGATAGTGAATTCATTGAGTATTGTGATTGTTTATTAATTTACCAACTATGTTTAGCTTTTCACCCTGTAGGTGTGTGATAGCCTGTTACCTCCAGGCCATGTTGTGGTTGATAGGAGGGGACTATTGGATTTGTTCTGTGAATACTGAGCAAAAGTAATATGTGTCACTTCTGGACCCAAATAGTTCCTTATCAGTTCAGGATCTTCTAGAGTTATCTTATTCCTGGTACAGTGTCTAACAGCATTTAAGATTTTGCTGTCCTGTCAGAACCTAGGTCCTCGAGTCAGTTCAATGATGAGAGCCTCCTGATAGCCTACTTTTGACATGTATTGTGAGAAAAATAAACTTTTCCTACTTTAAATCACTGAGATTTGGGGATTGTTTGAAACAATGGGATAACCTAATCTAGATTGATTGGTACACATAGTGTTTGGTTTGAACATTTTCTGGATGGTGCTAATAAAATTTGAGATTGCAGCAAACACTGCCAGTGTTCCACCCAGGACCCTACAGATCCTGTTTACAGTTTCTGAACACTGGTGTCCCATTTCGGTGTGCCTTTGCATCTTCAAAGGACTGCCCTCAGGTTACTGGAGCCACTTAATCTTAGGAGCAGACAAACCAATGATTGACTGGTTCATGAAATCCCAGCTTTCTTACCTGCATAGAGGACAACTTTGAGATAATCTATACTCCAGAATTCCTTGTCTGGATCAGACTGAAGCTACTCTCTGTGGGACCTTGCCCGAAATTTCACCCTTGCTTAACTGCTTCCCCTTTCTATGACCTGCTTTCTTGACTTCCTTCTAAGTTTCTTCTGGGAATTCTTCCTTAATAAATTGCTTGTGCTTCATGTTAGAATCTGTTTCTGTGAAACTCTAAGACTAGGAATGAAATATATAATACATAGTTTCATAATAGCACTTAAGGAAATATGTTAGGCTAAATTTTAACTTATTATGAAAACATAAAACTTTAGAATGTTGTTTTTTTAGCTTTAAAACATTTAAACCAAGAATTTTGTGATGTTTAATGTGCTGTTCTTTACCAGATTGAAACAATACCACTGCTTCATTTTTTTTATAGTAAGGCATAAAAAGATGTAAGGTTTTTATATCATCTTACATTTTTTTCTCCACTTTGGGTGGTGGACTTCTAATCATTCTATATGTTTACAGTCCTCAAATATCTTCAGAGCCCAGAGCACATTATAAGATATACTTAGGATTGGAGCAGTGCTTGTGATCACATGACAGAGCAGAGCTGACTGGCTTGCACGCTCTCATTACTGTAGTGCACTCACAAACTATTGCAGTTGTCCATTGATGGTGATGACATAGAAAAAGAAAGATGAAAACCCCACTTCTTTCTTTTGTGATGACTTTTGGTTTGAACTGTTAGATGTCCTTAACAAGATTTCTTTTGATCAAGATATTTTGCACACTGTCCATGATGGTTTACAATTCTGTCTTTGTTTTACTTAACTTCTGAAATGATATTAATATCTAGTTACACATTTGCTTAGAAGATACAGTGTTTTTGCAATGTATCGATGCATTTATTTTAAAGCATTATTCCATATTTTTAGGTCTCATGAGGAAAAGCCAACTGCAAGCAAGTCATTCAAATGAAATAATCCAAACTAAGCTACTGAAATGGTGAGATTCCTTTACTTTGTCACCTCTTCTATGTTAACAGGATTCATGTAGACAAATGAACTAAAAACAGAGCACCATTCTTTGTTTAGATGAGTATCAGCCACTGAACAGATAATGACTTTCTTCTCTTGGAAAAGAACTCTTGTCATGAGGTAGAGATCTTTGAACTTTATTTTGGTGGTCAATGGAGGAAGAAGCGGTGCGGAATGCATATATATTCTAGTTAATGAAGTAGAGTGGCTATTAATTTAATTGTTCCTTATTTCTTTTTCAGATGTCCTCTCTATTTTTCATATTATTTCATGAGATAACTTTTAGTGAGTAAAACCAAAAGTTACAAGCAAATCTTTAGATGTCACAGCCTTACAGGGATGCAAGTGAAACTCATCTATCCTTTCCCTGTGCCTCTGACAGAGTCACAGCTAGACAACAAATGATACATGTGGTCACAGTAAACATTTGGGAAATAATATGCCAATATCTATTAAATCTTAACATATATACATATTTTTTGAAACAGCTTTTAACTTTTAGGAATCTGTTGTACAAAAATAAAAGTAGTGATATAGAAAACATATATGCAATAGGGTTTACTTTAACCTTGCATATAATTGCCAAAACCTGGAGTTAATCTGAATGTCTAAAAACAGGTGAATGGTTGTATAAGTTATGGTACAATTATAATAGAAAATATTTTGCAGCTATTAATATAAATGAGTTAAATTAATATACTCTAATTGAATAGATGCTCTTGATATGTAAAAGGGCAGTGGTAGAACAAAAGTTATTTTGGAAACCAATTTCTCTTAAAAAAGAAAATTCTCTATATTGGTTTGAGCATAGAGTCATACCTCAAATAAAGCACACAAAATTTTTAACATTTAACTCTGGGGCAGCATAGCTGGGGAATGTCTCTGTATTATTTAGCATGATACAGTAAGTACACATTTATTTTGTAATTTTGAAAATGATAAAGTACATAAAGTTTTTAAGAATAATGGGGAAATAAATATAAATAAATGAATCTGCCACCATTATTTAGGAGGTTCTTTTATTATAATTAAAATTATTTTCTTTTAGGCTTAGCATTTTTATTTTTCTCTATGGGTTTCTACTTTTTGGAATTTAACATAAGACTTCTTTTAGAGTATATATGTAGAAACACTCACTTCATACCTTATTTATATGCAGTCCTCACAAATGTAAAGTATGATGTAAGAAGTAGAGCTAGTCCGGCCGGTGTGGCTCAGTGGTTGAGCATCGA
This sequence comes from Tadarida brasiliensis, assembly GCA_030848825.1. Lineage (NCBI taxonomy): Eukaryota > Metazoa > Chordata > Mammalia > Chiroptera > Molossidae > Tadarida > Tadarida brasiliensis. The sequence goes on from CM061258.1 coordinate 61,604,602, forward strand.
CCCATGCACCCAGAGGTTGCCAGTTCGATTCCTGGTCAGGACACATGCCCGGGTTGTGGGCCAAATCCCCAATGAGGAGCATGCAGGAGGCAGCCAATCGATGTTCTCTCTCATCGATGTTTCTCTCTCTCTCCCTCTCACTTCCTCTCTCTGTAAAATCAATAAAGGAAAAATAAATAAATAAATAAAAGTCATTAAAAAAAAAAAAAAAAGAAGAAGTAGAGCTAGCTATGCAAACATGGCCAAGTAAAATTTCATTATGCCATGTCTTTAAGGTTGTTACGTAGACATCATAAATGCTCACCAACACCTCTGGTCTTTGCATCTTTTGGACATGCAAGGAGACTACAATTTCTCATTCTCTTCAAGTTAGGCATGGGCATAAGACTTACTCTGGACAATGACATGTGAGCCAAAGTAGTGTGTATTATTTCAAGTGAACAGGCAATAGCATTTTTGTTATTGTTGTTTATCACCATAGCATAAAATATGGTACCTGTACTGATACTAATTACTGAACACACTTTAATTGTTTGATTAATACTTTGATCTTATGCCTCAAGGGTTATCAGAATGTTTGTAGGTTGGAGACACAAAATTTTCTAATTATTTGTGAGATGAAAGTATTTTCAGTTCTATGGACTTTATTATCCAGTGGGCTTTGCCATAAGATTGATCTAGGTAGATATCTTGGCTTGGTCATTTACTTGGTAATATTGTATAGAATGCTCCACTTCTCTGGCACTCAGTTTCCATCAATAATATGAAATTATGCATCCTTGTATCACATGGTTCTGTGAATTAGATGAAATAATGTGCATTACCTGATGTTTTACACATACTATGTGTTCAATCACCATTTGGTAGATCTTTGAGAAAATATTCTAAATGGACTTGAGAAAGTAGAGAGCGCATTAAGATAAAAGGAAAATATTAGTAACAGAAACCCCCACTCCCTCACAATTTGATTAGCTTTGCCCTTTGAGGTTCTGGAGTAACATTAGAAAGAGCATATATCCACTGGACTCTTAGATGCTTGTAATTGAATTTATTATATTTAATCCATTTTGAGAGAAAAGCTAAGGATTTCTCTCACCTAGTTCTAATCTACACATATTGACTGAGTCCTATTTAATTTTCTATATTATTTTAAATTTATTGAAAGATACTATAATCCTCTTCCAGTTTGAGCCCCCTTCCCATCATCTCCCACCTCACAGGTGTTAGCCTCTAAGGTAGGCAAATATTGTTTCCCTTCCTCTCAACTCTCTGCTTCTATTTTAAGACAGCAACTACCAGGAGAGATATGAGCAAATAGCAGGGAATTGGCCCATGCTCTCTGACATGAAAGCCCCATACAGGAAGCTTTATGGGTAGAAACACATGCCAGAAGAACACTGGCAGTTATGCTTCCTGGAAATTGGAATGGTTCATGTACATCATTTATACATGTATCAGACCCTGGAACGATGGGGATAGGAGGGCTGCTGCCTTGATAATTGAGCTGTTTATTTGAATAAATCCATGTAAGCCTCTGAGAGTTGGGATGGATATGCTCAGTGGTTTAACTTCCAGTTACATATTTTGGAAAGGTATTTTACTATACCATTCAGGCAGATTGGGGCAATTCAAATTTACAAAGTTGTAACATTCAAATAGTCCATTTCAAATGATTATTCCAAAACAATCAAAACATTTCTATTCTCCTTACCAGGGACTGGTTCAGGAAGGGCCGATTCTGGCCATTGATACTGATGAGAGACAGTGTAGGAGGCACTTCTGGCAAAGGTTCAGTTTTAAGAGAGACTCAAAAAAAAGAGGAAAATAATCTTTCTTTCTCCAAATGTTGTCATGTTTGGACTTGATGCCTAGAGTTACTGCAGTCACTTAATGACCATAGAGGTATCATTTTTAGGACAAATCTGACACACGGAGATCTTTGGTGATGTGGTTAAATTTCTGATTATACTGACTCTGCAGTTGTACTTCTAGAGACTTTGTGAGATGATAACTGTTTTTATTGTTTAAGAAATTTGAGTTCGATTTTTTTGTTACTTGTGGCTTAAGACATTTGAATTGAGACATAGTTAGATTAAAAGGTTGAATTTGGGATGGTTCATAATTATTCAAGAATTATGTATTTATTGAGTATGTAACATTAACATTGCAAAAAATAGTACATGATGAATAACACAGATATAATCTGCCCTCAAATTTTGCAATTGAATAAATAATTAGACAATTAATTCTACACTACAACACAGTTAATATACAATTATATGATAGCTGGCATCACATGAGAAGGGTGCCTGACTCAGTCTTGTGAGACTGGAGAAGGTTTTGCAGAGGATAAAACTTCCAGTCTGAGATCAAGATGATTAGGAGATGCTGGTTAAACATATGAGATACAGTAGTCAAAACTCTCTTTTAGTGGCAAATGAAAGAAGTTATTGACTGCTGTAACCAGGAAGCTTGGTGGTAGTTTTAGGCCCAGCTATATCCAGAGGCTCAAATCATATCATCAAAAACAGCCTAAACAGTCTTGACAACTGGAGGGATGCAAGTGACATGTTCAAAGGTGGTCGGGGGTGTACGTTTCAGAGCTCAGTTTTGGACATATTCATTTTGGGATGCCAGTCATATTTTCAGATGAGGACCTCAATGAGATAGCTGGTGATATAAATCTAGAGTTCTTTTTTTTATTTTATCAGAACTGTTCTCCTTTATTGAGCACTTCCATGTGTGAGGCAGCCTCTTCTCCCCCAAACCAGCATTCAGGGAAATGATCCAGGCCATAGATACACATTTGTGAGTTGTTAATACATATATAGATAGTATTTAAAGCCATGAAGTTGGATAAAATCACTGTAGGTGTGAGAATAGATAGAAAAGACAAAGGGTCCAAAGAATGCGATATTGGGATTCCAACGTGCAGGGGTTGGGGTGATAAGAGAAAACCAGGAAAAAAAGTGAGAATGAGCAGTCAATAGATGTAGGATAAAATCAGGAAAGCACAGTCTTGGAAGCAGAGATATATACATATGAAAAGTGGAGAGAATGAAAGAGAGATTTCTATAGACTCCTGCACCGGCCTGTGTCTGTGCTCCATATTCTGCCTTTTCTCCAGTGTCTATGGATGGAACTCATTCCTGGACAAGGACATCTTCTCTTTTCTGTATTTTTCAATTCACTCTGATGTTGAAATGCACAGTCTGAACAAAAGGTAAAGGTTTCACTTTACGTATAGGTAAAAGTGAGGAGATAATTTTCTAGAAAAATAAGCAACTAATTACAGGTTTTATTTTTGTCTCCCTAAGACTTCAAGCACAAGTTCCAGGGGGTCCTGGGGAACGAAAATTCCTGAAGAGTAGTAAGTTGTTTTTCAGATCATAACTCTCCCATATCACCTTCCTTTACCATAGATGTCTCTGCTACAAAATAGTTCTATAGCTGCTTATAGACATTAATATTCTTGTAAAGTTCCATAATCAGAATGTTTGAATTAAAGGTGATTTTTCACTGTACTGTTTTCACCATAGTGCAGCCATGTAACCTAACTTAGTGTATAAAAGAACATGGGGTATATGCAGTGAACACAATTCTAGTAATCAGGAGTGCTGAATCCTGTACTTGGGTGGGTCATTAATAAGATTTCAAAAATGAGAGCAGGTGAGCTTGAATTCAGGCAGTCTGACACAAGGTCCCATACCCACAACCAGTGCTTGAACTGCGTTGGGGACTCTTGTAAAGATAACCATTTTAAAAGCACTCTGCACGTATAGGTACTATCTTTTTTTTTTTTTTTTTTCTTATTTCATTGATCAGCCAGGAACATCTGGATACCACTTACACTTCGGGTACCATGTTAAAAGACTCCTTTTTAAAGAATCTTTGTGTATGTGTGTGCTTGCCTGTGCATCTGTATAAAATCCTGGTTGCTTTGGATTGATTTGTTGAGCCTATTTAGAAAATGTTTTTCTTTTCTAAGCATCCATTGGCCTTATTGTCACTAGATGGCAGAAACAGATCCTACTTCTGTGGGAAATGAGAGTTCGTTTTGCATTCGGGAAGGGCACTAAAAAGCTTCCCACAGACAATGTTTACAGGCTTCCTTTATTTTGACATTTTTTCTGAATACATTAATGTTTTTGGAAATTCCCTGTTAGGTCCCCTGCAGGGGTATGCTGCAAAGTGATCTTGGCTTACACAGAAAAGGGATGGCTTGCATTATGTACTTTGTATTCCAGTTTATGATTTTAAAATCAAATACTACTTTATTTAAGGCAGCAGGGTGGGGGAGGCGTGCAGAGTGGGAAGAGTGTGGAGTTAAAACACTAAGAAAAATCAAGACTGTGTCACATTACAAAAGCCAGAGATGCCTTTATTTTAGTTCATTCTCTTTAGGGTAAGGAGAATTGACAGTCAAGGTGTCAAGTATAAATATATTTTAAAATTCTGTATGCAAATTTCTGTACTAGAGAGAAAATGATTTTTTCTTTCTTTTTTCAATTTAGTTATTGCTTCAGAGCACTATTAGTTTATTTTAAAACTAAATGATTGAGACAGTATTCACTAGAAAAGCCAAACTAATGCCTTAGAGGCTATATAAACAATGTTTTCTTGGTATCCAAACAATCATTGGTCTTTAATTGCTTTGTACACATGCCAATTATGACCTTCCTTAAAAATGCAGAAATATAAATGTCTTAATTCAGAGAAAGCCATTACAGTGTCATGAGGCTGAAATTATGGATCAAAGATTATGCTGTGTGCATATGTTTTCATGTATCTTTGAAAATACTTTAAAAAATAATTTTATACTAAAATTTTTTTGTTCCTCTTAGAGAAAAAATTTAGCTCCATTAGGATTATATTTAGCTTGTGGAAAAGACATTTTAGCCTTATATTTACTTGCTTAAAATCCAATTTTAAAATATACATTTCATTGTAGTTGTGGCTGTAGGAATTCCAAAGCCATAGGAAGAAATGCCTGGTGGTTTCATTTGCATAGCCATACCCAGAATGCTTTTCCAGCTCACTGCTATTTAATCGAAGTCAGCTGGTGTCAGAGCCCTGGGAACAAACTGAGCCATTCTGACATGCTTCCCTGTGCATGTACTGAGTTCTTTTACTGCACCAAGTACACAATGAAAACTCAAAATTTCATCACCATTATGAATTTTTTATAGACTTAAGTATTTTTAAATCTCCATCTTCTTTATAACTTTCTTTTAACCCTTCCTATGAAACATTAATTATTATTGTGATAAAATTCTAATTGATATGTGGGCCCAGAATTACCAATTACTTGGAACGTAATAAGTTAACTTGAGAAAATTGTGACTCAGAACTCAGATGGGAGAATTTGGAAAACACATTTTTCCATTAAGAAAAAAGTCAATTTGGAGAAAGCAGTGTGTGTTTTGGAAGATCTACAGGTTTGAGGCCTGAAGCTGTTGGTGTTTCATGCATGTCAAAGATGCAGTGCATCTATTTAAAATGATGTTTAAATGGTTTTGATCAAAGGTAAGCACTAGTGAGTTGGACAGTGTGTGTTTTCTCGACTGTGTGTCAAAAGGAAGTCACATATGGCTATATGATATTATTAGGAATTGTTATTAATTTATTATATATGGTGTGGAAATAGCATTATGGATTCAGTTTCTTTTTTATTTATTTTTATTAATTTATTTTTGTTACAAATGTTTCACTTTTCTCCCCATTGACACCCTCCTCCTGATCCGCACCCCCCCCCTTGGCACTGTTGTCTATGTCCATTGGTTACGTATACATGCACATAAGTTCTTTGGTTTATCTCTTCCTTCCCCCTGCCTCCTTCTTCTGAGGTTTGTCAGTCTGTACTCTACTCCTATGACTCTGGGTCTATTTTGTTCATTATATTCCACAAATAAGGGAGATCATGTGATATTTTTGTTTCTCTGATTGGCTTATTTCGCTTAGCATAATACTCTCCATGTCCCTCCATGTCGTCTCAAGGGATAAGAAATCTTTCTTTCTGACAGCTGCATAGTGTTCCATTATGTATATGTGCCACAGCTTTTTTATCTCCTCATCTATTGATGGACACTTGGGCTGTTTCCAGATCTTAGCAATTATAAATAGTGCTGCTATGAACATAGGGCTACATATATTCTTTCTGATTGGTGATTCAGGCTTCTTAGGGTATATTCCTGGAAGTGGGATAACTGGGTCAAATGGCAGGTCAATTTTTAATTTTTTGAGGAAACACCATATTGTTTTCTATAGTGGTTGCACTAGTCTGCCTTCCCACCAGCAGTGTACCAGAGTCCCTTTTTCTCCACACCTTCGCCAGCACTTGTTGTGTGATGATTTGTTGATGGCAGCCATTCTGTTAGTGATGTTGAGCATTTTTTCATGTCTCTTGGCCATTTGTATGTCCTGTTTGGAGAGGTGTCTATTTAGATCCTCTGCCCATTTTTAATTGGATTGTTTGTCTTCCTTTTGTTGAGTTGTATGAGTACTCTATATATTTTGGAGATTAACCCTTTATCTGATGTATCGTTGGCAATTATGCTCTCCCATATAGTGGGTTTCCTTGCCACTTCGATGCTTGTTTCTTTTGCTGTGTAGAAGCTTTTTAGTTTGATGTAGTCCCATTTATTCAAAATTTCCTTTGTTTCTCTTCCCTTAGGCATTGTTATCAGTAAAAATTCTGCTGCGTGTGATGTCTGAAATTTTGTTGCCTACATTTTCTTCTAGGATTTTTATGGATTCATGAGTCACATTTAAGTCTTTTATCCATTTTGAGTTTATTCTTGTGTATGATGGAAGTTGGTGGTCTAGTTTCATTTTTTTTTTATTTTTTTTTGCATGTAGCTGTCCAATTTTCCCAACATCATTTATTAAAGAGGCTGTCTTTACTCCATTGTATGCTCTTGCCACTTTTGTCAAATATTAACTGAGCATAATGTCTTGGGTCAATTTCTGGGTTCTCTGTTCTGTTCCATTGATCTATATGCCTGTTCTTATGCCAGTACCAGGCTGTTTTGATTACAATGGCTTTGTTGTATAACCTGATATCCAGTATTGTTATCCCTCCTACTTTGTTCTTTGCTGTGGCTATTTGGGGTCTTTTTCGGTTCCATATAAACTTTTGGAGTATGTTCTAGTTCTGTGAAATATGTCATTGGTATTTTAACGGGGATTGCATTGAATCTATAGATTGCTATGGGTAGTATGGACATTTTAATGATGTTAATTCTTCCAATCCATGAAAAAGGTGTATGCTCCACGTTTTCATATCTTCCTCTATTTCTTTTTCCAATGTCCTATAGTTTTCTGAGAACAGGTCCCTTACTTCTTTGGTTAAGTTTATTCCTAGGTTTCTTAGTTTTTTTTGCTGCAATGGTAAATGGGATTGTTTTTTTAGTTTCTCTTTCTGCGAGTTAATTATTGGTGTATAAGAATTCTGTCAATTTCTGGATGTCAATTTTGTATCCTGCTACTTCGCCAAATTCATTTATTAAGTCTAGTAGATTTTTGATGGAGTCTTTAGGGTTTTCTATGTATAATATCATGTCATGTGCAATTAATGACAGTTTCACTTCCTCCTTTCCAATTTGGATCCCTTTTATTTTTTCTTCATGTCTAATTGCTGTGGCTAAGACTTCCAGTAGTATGTTAAATAAGAGTGGTGAAAGTGGGCATCCCTGTCTTGTTCCTATTCTTAAGGGAAATGCTTTTAGTTTTTGCCCATTGAGTATGATGTTGGCTGTAGGTTTTTCATAAATGGCCTTTATTATGTTGAGATATGACCCCTCTCTTCCCACATTGCTGAGTGTTTTTATCAGAAATGGGTGCTGGATTTTGTCAAATGCTTTTTCAGCATCTATGATATGATCATATGATTTTTATGTTTCATTTTGTTTATGTGGGGTATTACATTTATTGATTTGTGAATATTGTACCAGCCTTGCATCCCTGGGATGAATCCTACTTGGTCATGGTGAATAATTTTTTAATGTATTGCTGGATCCAATTTGCTAATATTTTGCTAAGGATTTTGGCATTTATGTTCATCAGGGACATTGGCCTGCAGTTTTCTTTCTTTGTAGTGTCTTTATCTGGTTTTGGAATTAGAATTATGCTGGCCTCATAAAACGAGTTTGGAAGTCTTCCTTCTTCTTGAATTTTTTGGAATAATTTGAGGAGAATGGGTGTTAGATCTTCGAATGTTCAGTGAACTCCGCTGTGAAGCTGTCCAGGCCTGGACTTTTGTTTGCTGGGAGTTTCTTGGTTACATCTTTAATTTCCTTAGTTTTATTGGTCTGTTCAAGTTTTCTGTCTCTTCTCGGTTCAGTTTTGGGAGACTGTGTGATTCTAGAAGTTTGTCCATTTCTGTTAGATTGTCCAGTTTGTTGACGTATAATTGTTCATAGTATTTTTTAATGATCCTTTGTATTTCTGTGATGTCAGTTGTTACTTCTCCTCTTTTGTTTCTAATTTTGTATATTTGGGTCCTCTCTTTTTGTTTCTTGGTGAGTCTGGCTAAGGGTCCATCACTTTTTTTTATCTTTTCAAAGAACCAGCTCTTTGTTTCATTGATCTTTTGAATTGTTTTTTTAGTTTCTATGTCATTTATTTCTGCTCTGACTTTTACTATTTCTTTCCTTCTACTTGCTCTTGGGTTTTCCTTTATTTTTACTTTCTAGTTTTTAAGTTGTATGGTTAGACAATTAGAAATGTTTCATGTTTCTTGAGGTAGGCCTGCAGTGCTATGAACTTCCTTCTCAGGACTGCTTTCGCTGTGTCCCATAGATTTTGTGTTGTTGTGTGTTCATTTTCACTGGTTTCCAGGATTTTTAATTTCTGCCTTAATCTCTTTGGTAAGCCCATTCATTGTTTCATAACATGTTATTTAGCCTCAATGTGCTTGAATGTTTTTGTTGTAATTTATTTCTAGTTTCATGCTATTGTGATCTGAGAAGATGCTTGATATGATTGCAATCTTCTTGAACTTGTAGAGACTTAGTTTGTGTCCTAACATGGGGTCTATCTTTGAGAATGTCCCATGTGCACTTGAGAAGAATGTGAATTCTGCAGTTTTGGGGTGTAATTCTCTGTAGATACCGATTAAATCCATTTGTTCTAGTGCATCATTTAGAGTCTCTGATTCCTTGTCAATGTTTTGCCTAGAGGAGCTATCCAGTGATGTCAGCTGTGTGTTGAAGTCCCCTGCTATGATTTTATTGCTGTCGATTTCTCTTTTGAAGTCCTCCAGAAGATTTTTAATGTATTTTGGTGCTCCTATATTGGTTACATATATGTTTACCAAGGTTATATCTTCCTGTTGGATAGATCCTTTCAATATTATGTAGTGGCCTTCTTTGTCTCTAGTTATGGCCTTCATTTTGAAGTCTTTTGATCAGATATGAGTATTGCTACCCCAGCTTTTAAAATTCATTTTCATTTGCTTGGAAACATTTTTTCCATGCCTTAACTTTCAACTTATGTGAGTCTTTTGTTGTGAGTTGGGTCTCTTGTAAACAACATATGCATGAGTCATGCTTTCTTATCCATTCAGCTACTCTATGTCTTTTGATTAGAACATTTAATCCATTTATTGCAGTGCTAGTTTGGTGCTAATATATTCCCTTTGACTCTTTTTTATCTGGGAAGCTCTTTATTTCTTCTTCTATTTTGAATGATAGCCTTGCTGGATAGTGTAGTCTTGGATTCAGATCCTTGTTTTTCATGACCTTGATTACTTCATGCCATTCCCTTTGGACCTGTAGTGTTTCTGTTGAGAAGTCAGCTGATAGCCTTATGGGGATTCCTTTGTAGGTAACCTGTTGCTAATTGTTTGCTGCCTTTAGGATTATCCCTTTGTCTTTAATTTTTGGCATATTAATTATTATATGTCTTGGTGTGAGCTCTTCTTACTTTGGGCTCTCTGTGCTTCTTGAACTTATATGCCTTTTTCCTTCACCAAGTTAGGGAATTTTTCTGTCACTATTTCTTTGAATATATTCTCTAACCTTTGCTCATTTTCTTCCTCTTCTGGAACTGCTATGATGCATTTGTTGTTACACTTCATGTTGTCCCACAGTTCTCTTAGGCTGTCTTCCTGTTTTTTTTATTGTTTTTTCTTTTTGGTTCTCTGATTGGGTGATTTTTTTCTTCCTTGAATTTTTAATTCACTGATCTGATTCTCGGCTTCCTCTACTCTGTTGGTTATTCCTTCCAATGTGTTCTTTTTTTCTGCTATGTCATTCTTCACTTCCAATGGATTGATTTTCATTGTTTCTATATCTTTACTCATGCTGTTGAGCTCTTTACTCATGCTGTTGAACTTCCTCTTAATTATTATTCTGAACTCTACCTCTGACATCTTGCTTAATTCCATTTCATTTATCTCTTCTCCTATAGAATTCTCTTGTTCTTTCATTTGGGATTTGTTTCTTTGTTTCACCATTTTGGCTGTCTCAGTGGGTTTTGGAATCTATCAAATTTTCTTTGAGTGTGTTGGTGTACTGCTTGTTGTGGCTCCCTCTGTTGGGTTTGGACGAGTGTTGGAGGACCCACATTATACACTACTGTCAAGCCTTATGTTCCTGGGTAGATTTGCAAGCCAAGGAAAGGTTCAGTTATCCTTTAGCTTTTGCCTGGAGGCTCTTGGTCTCAGTTACTTGATGAGCCTGGATTTGTAGCCCTCAGCTGAATGAAAAATCCCTCAGGTGTAAGAGGATTTTCAGCGGGTTGGGCACTTGCTTGCTATCAGACTCTAGATGTCATTGAGCCTCAATTTGCATTTCTCTGGCCTGACCTGTTGGTGTTGAATTCCTGAGGGAGGGGCCATTGCTTTCCCCTGGGCTCTGGGAAGGGGCTCTTTGAGTAATATGGCTACTGTCCTATGAGGGAGTGATTCAGCACATAACTCCTGCATAACTCCTGGTGTCTTCCCCTCTGGCTCTCTCCTGAGCCAGAAGCCCTGGACTCTCTCCACTCACTTCCAGTCCAGTCTGCCCTCCCTCTGCTGGAGCCCATTGTGAGTGGCTGTAGCTGATTTGGTGCTTTTTTAAACCCCCACTTTCTCAGAGGGAACCACTCACAGCTAAAACAGCCCTCAGCTGCTGTCTGTGGACTCCCATCCTGTCCTCTTGCACCTCTGCATTTCCTTCCAGGCTCGATTTGGCATACTCTTTCTGTCCCTGGTTATACAGTTCTCTCCAGCTATTTTTCAGTTGTTTTTTTTCTTGATGATTTGTCTTTATTTTAGTTGTAATTCCAGTTTGGTCCTGGGAGATGGTCTGTGTAGCTTTCATTCACTTCACTGCCAATTTTTGGCATCTGGATATAGTTCCTTAAGGGTAATTTTTTAGAGATGCATATGAAAACTTTTACAGATTAAATGATATGATATCCAGGATATTCTTTAAAATAACATGCAAGTAGGAGACATGAGTTTGGGTACAGATGAAACAATATTGCCATTTGTTAATAATTTTTGGATATGGACAGTAGATATATGGGGGTTCATTATACTCATTCTGTTTACTCTTGTATCCACTGAAAATGTTCTACAATAAAGTTTTAAAAAGGAGAGATGAAGAAATAAGTCACAAAGCACCTAAGCATTTGAGTGTAGTGTACACTTTCTTTGCAAAATAATATGATTTATGTCCTTAGGTACTTTATCACATACATCTGTGTGAAAGAAAGTTACTTCTTCAATTACTAAATAAGAAAAGGAAAGCCATGCAAATTTTTCTTGATTTATGTTCTCCTCTCACCAGCTTCAGGGCTTATTCTGTCTCTTCTGAATCTGTAATCATGTTCTCTTCTAGACCCTACTCAGTAATACTAAAAGTCTCTTTCATCTATAAAAATTGTCTTGGACCTTATCATTTTATCTCTTCTTTCATAAGATTCTGCAAGTGAGTGTCTATAATTCCTCTATTCCTTTTTTATTCTACTAATCATTCTTTAAAAAAAATATAGTGAAAAAATTTACCATGGACCCAAAGAATCAAATGGTAATAAGATGAATATTCATGTCTCAATTATTTATGAATAATTATGAATAATTATGAGTAAATTAACATTTCTAGTGTATCAATCACATTCTCCCTGTGCTTTGTTGTATATATTGCAATAAATTAGGCACTATATTGAGTTTTTTGTTTCTTTTCCATGTTTTTATTTATTGATTTACCACTATGTATATATTACTATACACTGTTGTTCAGTTTTACCTGCTTAATAACATTTTACACATTGAATAATTCTGTAGTATTTTTCTGCATTATGTTTTTTACTTAACTATGTTTTGAGATTCATCTATGTTGATATGTATAACTACAGTTTATTTATTATTACAGGTGTATAGTACTCATTATTCTTACACCACAATATATTCATCTATTTTATTGTTGGTAGACATTTACTTCCAGGTTTTATGCTCTTAAAAAACAGTACTATGCATATGTACATTCTAGTGTATGTACATATGGTGTACATGTGTACAAATTCCTCTAGGGCAATTTGGATCACAGAATCTGGGTCTCTTTGACTTTTTAAGTAAGGAAAATTATTTCCAAGGTGTGTGCAAAGTAACCAGTAGCGTATAAGTGTTCGGGTGGTTTCATATCATTGTATGTTATTGTACATTGTATATTCATGAAGTATTGTCAATACTTGATGTCAAAATGGAATATTTTTGTTAATCTGGTGTGCTGGTATGTAAAAAAAACAGCATTGAATTTCCTTGATTACTAAGAAGGTTACTCTTCTTTTCCTATGTTTTGTTGGCCAATTAAGTTTCCTGTAGTGTGAGTTGCCTCTCCAAGATGTTTGTTCAACTATTTCTATTTAGTTTTTTATTCCTATTACATAGAATTCTAGGAGTTCTAGTCACTTTCAAAACCATCCAATTCTTGTTGCTTCTGACATCATGCCCATAAAGTTGCTTGTGTTGAGATTTTTACTGAATTCCATGTTAACATGGAATTCAGTAATCCAATGGACAATTTTCAGTGTTCATTTTACTTGATTTTGTTGCATTTAACTCCTTTTATTGTGATATTATATACTCCTGATTATTTTTCTGTGTTCTGACTTTCATTTTCAGTCTCTGCCTGCTTTCTTTCTACTCTAATTTTTAACCAATCTCTAATAACTCATGTTCTTCAGAGCATCATCCTGAACATTCTTCTCTTTTTATTATCCACTATCCCCCTAGGACCTTTGTATAAGTGGCTCCTTCTGCCTAAAATTTAAAATACAGTAAAACCTTGCTATAACACACTAATTTGGGCAAGAGATTGTCTGCTAAAGCCAAAAGTCTGCTATATAATAAAGTAGGTTTTCCGAATGTGTATGTTAAAAAATTGACAAATTAGTTAGTTTACCTGTTTTTACTTATGTAGACACATTTGTGTAATTAAAATTATGTAATTTAAATTTATACTAAATAGATCCAGTAAATACATGTATTCCTCAGTCACCATGAGTAAACAAATGCACATGGCTGGGGTGTGGCTTAGCGCAAGTGGGAACATTGCTTGGCTGGGGTTAAAACTGCTGCAGAAAGTCATGCAATGTGACAACAGAACCAATCACTGCATGTGATGTGGTGAGATTATGTGCTAATCATTTGCGGAACATTATTTACAAGCAGTGACTCTTAGATTTAAATATGTACACCATAATTATAGGTATGTAATATTTATTTATGTAGGCAAAATTACTACAGGTTCTTTTTTCCCCCAACATATGGCCTATTCCTAAAATTTTCCATAAATAACAGTGATTTAGTAACAAAAAATAACCTGTTAATTTAATTATAAGGACATTTTGGTTGGAAGGATTATATAATTAACAGGGTGTTAATTTTCACATGTGACATATGGACCAGAAATTTTGTTCACTAAATCTGAAATCCATTAAATCGAGGTCCACAAAATTGAGGGTTTACTGTGCATTCTCTTCCCTTCCCTTTGTAAACTACTCCCCCTCCACTTTCATCCAGTACTCAATAATTTTAACACTCATTTAACACTCCATGTTTCAGATTCATTGGAAATTACCCTGGGAAATCGTCCCCAGCTTCTCAGTCCAAATTATATAATCTTTTTGCACCTATGCTTTTCTTGTGTATCTACTCATTTGTGTGATTATTTGTTTCTTGACCAGATGTCCCACTAGACCCAAAGATTTATGCATTGACTTTTACTTGTTTGTTCATGCCTCCATCCCCTGGGCTTAATATTTTTTTCTGATGTATAGTAGGATCTTAATAAATATTCTTGAATGAAAGGATAAACCGACTGAGGCCTCTGATTTTGGATAAGTGGATGGTGGTATAATGTTACAATAAAGGACATTTCAGAGGGGATAGTTTTAGGAGATGACGAAAAGTTTAGTTTGGATGCAAGGTGTTCAAAATGCTTTTGAGTTGGCTATTCAAAAAGACGGGCAGTAGAATGCTTTGATATGTGGATCTGAAATGGAAGAGAGCAGTATGGGTTGGGATTACTGACCTGTGAGTTACCCATATATAGGGGATAAATGAGATAATGAGAAAAGAAATGGTCCAGAGAGTGTTTGTTACCTGAAAAAGAGGATTGAACATAGATGCAAATGGCCCTAAGGGGTGATCTGATCTAATTCAACACTTCTTGTTATGGCCAGATTTTCTCAACTTAACACATTAAGTCTAAGAGGCATGGAGTTACAAAAATAAAATATTTAATTTATAACATTTCTGAACACGCACTTCTCATATTTGTATATAATTGATAATGGGAAGTCTATGATTTGTACAATAGCAAGATGAATATTTGGTTATGTTTATTATTTTTAAGCCATTTTTCTCTTTTCAAAGTCCTCAAATGGCCTTCTAAACTACTCAAAATAACCCCCAAAGCCTTTATATCAAGGCCTATAAGATCCTCTGCCTCCTCCCAGCACACCTTTTCTCATTGTCTTCACTCTTCCCACTTTCTCATCTGCTCTGGCCACCTCAGTATTCTCTACAGATGCCAAGTGTTTCCCCACGTGCTTCCCTCGTCTAGGACAGGTTCCCTTACATATTTCTATAGCTTTCTTCTTCCTTTCTGTATATTCCTGGTCAAATGTCACCTTAACTGCATGACTTTACTTGACTTCCTATGTAAAAGAGCAGCCTGTACTCTCATACTCTGTCTACTTTCTTCTGCTTTATTTTCCTTTTATCCCTTATTTACCTGTGTAATTTGTGTCTCTTCTTCTCCCTCTCCCCAATATAATAAGGTTAATGAGAGCACGGACACTTGGTGTTTGGTTCATTCTTGTAACCTCAGTGCTATAATAGGGTTTAGCACTTAAAAGCCACTCAGTAAATGCTTATTAAATAAATAAGAGTGTCAAAAAAGGTAGCAGATGCAGACGGTGATGGCATGGTGGTTGAAGGCAGGGATTCTGGTCTGTCTTCCTGTGTGTGACTCTATTACTCACTAGTTGGGCAAATTGCTTCATCTCTCAGTACCTCATTTACCATATACTTAAAGTGAGAACCATAATTCCACTTACTTTATATTGTTGCCATGAGGATTAAAAAAAAATATTCCATCGAAAGCCCTTGTTCTGTGTGCTAGTTCCAATGCCTGGTACATGGCAAGCACTTAATAAGTTTTTACCCTTATTATTATTATTAGCACCAAAAAAAAATCAATGAAATTTATGGATTTGAGTACTTACTTAGGAAATATTTATTGAGTACCATTGCATGCTAGATATTTTACTGGAGATTGGGGTCACAGTGATTAGTAAAATACAGATATACCTTAAAAACTTTCAACACCAGAGTTTAAAGATGTATTTATCATTTAAGTAATTTTGAATCAACCTGTAATTTATTATCAAGTGTCCAACACTCAAATACACTTTTGAAGAATAGCAGGATTTTTTTTTTCTTTTCTACATCTGTTAATAGCAATTCAAATTTCCACCAAAGCTTAGCAAGTTGATATTTACTAAAACTCTCTAGCTCTGGGAAAACTCTCCCTTCAGCTCATATATTATTGATCCTCAGCTCAATGAAGAGGAACATAAAAATCTTCTAATAATTATACTCCCACTCTAAAATCTGTGGTTTACCAGCATAGGAAACAATCGATGATAGATTCAAGATACTGCCCCTATCATTTATCTTACTTTAAATGTTATCCATCTTTGCATTATTTTTTCTTGTGAATGAGGAAGCAATGAGTAAATTGGCTAATGGCTTAAAATAACTTGTGTAGAAGTGTTCAAAAACTATTCACGCTCCTCAAGCCTGGAAACCCCAAGCATGTGTTCAGGTAAACACCAAACTTTTGGGAGATCAAGTATTTTTAGGAACTTTCAGTTTTGGTTTTCTTTCAAAAATTCCTTTGAAACTACTCTTGTATGTTGCTTATTCCTTTCCCTGTCACCTCGTGAGTTTGTTTGTAGGTTGCTTGCGGAGTGATATTTTCTGTGCTCAGCAGTGTATCGTTTAATCCGAATTTCCTCAATGTTGACAAAACGAATTTTTAAAAAGCAAGCTGTCAGTCTGTTCCCTATGTCCATTGCCTCTGTTTCTATTTTGTTCGTAAGTTTATTTTGCTCATTAGATTCCACATATGAGATCATATAGTACTTGTCTTTCTCTGACTGTCTTATTTCACTTAGCATAATAATCTCCAAAGGGGAGTTGCATCTGGATGAAAGGTGAAGAGATTAAGCACACACACACACACACACACACACACACACACACGTGTACATATGTAAAACACAAAGACACAGACAACAGAGTGGTGATAGCCAGAGGGAAAGGGGGTGGAGGTGGGCAAAGGGGGGCAAAATGGTGATGGAAAGAGACTTTGTTTGGGGTGATGAGCACATGATGCAGTGTACAGATGATGTTTTATTGAGTTGTACACTTAAAACTTGTATGGTTTTGCAAACCAATGTCACCCCAATAAATTCAATTTAAAAAAAGAAAAGTAAGCTAAAAGCCTACTTCATACCAGTTCTGATATGTTTTCCAGGATATTAACAATATATCTGGTCTTATGACAAATTATAATCTCACCCCATTGCCCAAAACAAAAACATTTCTGCCAATTGCTTGTCAGAATCTAAAATACATATTTGAGTATAACTCCTTTGGATCTTAAAAGTTCTTTAGTCTTTTGGAGTCTCATGTTCAAACAAAATTTATAGTGAATAAGTGTAACTCAATCTTTCATTACTCTCTCACTCTGCTGGCTTCAAAAAGATGATCTGGGTTCCTGGAGGGTAGAGGACAGTGTCTCAGTGTGTGGGAAGGGAACCTTGTAAGAGAGGGAAGACACGTTGCAATAGGCATTTATGAGCATGCCAAAGGTAAAGGCACATGTTTTTCACTTTTTCCTAGAACCTTCCATGAGAAAATAGATTTAGATCTGTGAGTAGTCTAATAAAATGTCGTTATGATTCTAAAATTTAAGGATAAAAGGGTATTTTTTAATTGATTAAATTTTCATTGCCACTTATGCTTTTCTTAAGGGGAGGACAAAATATTTGAGGAAAATAATTTAGTCTCATTAAGTTCTTTCTTTGACATCCTTTGAGGTCCTTAATTTAAAAAAATATTTCCAATTAAGCTTGCAAGTCATTACCAACTTTCTACCTACTTTCTAACATACTATTAGTGATATGGACATTTAGGGTGTTGCCAATAACAGCTTATAAATTAGCTG
This sequence comes from Tadarida brasiliensis, assembly GCA_030848825.1. Taxonomy (NCBI): domain Eukaryota; kingdom Metazoa; phylum Chordata; class Mammalia; order Chiroptera; family Molossidae; genus Tadarida; species Tadarida brasiliensis. The sequence goes on from CM061258.1 coordinate 61,622,331, forward strand.
TTCTAAATAGTGTCATATGTTTTCAATACCTTTAGCCCAAGATATACCTCTGCTTTCATTGTTAATTTATTTTTGCATCAATAGGCTTCAATTTGCCCCAAAGGATTTTGTGAGTTAAGCCTTATGATTGTTTTTAAATGAAAAAAGCTTAACATTGCCATTAACAAACTCGATATAATGCTCATGACTAAAACATCATGAAACTCCTAAGGCTGAGCTGGGGATTTTAATAGTCTGTTTAAACCAAGGAGAGAAATGAGGTTCAATGCTGAGAGAAGAGAATGCTATTTACCAGTGCACACCTATTAAGTGACTGCCACAAACCAGTCCTGACTCCTTCTAGTCAGGAAGCTTATAACTTTGTGTTGAACAAATGCAAATGAGCCACTCTTTAACAAACACTCTGAGAGACCAAAGAAAGCACCGTACAGCAAACTTCCAGCTGTATGTTGAGTGTTTTTCAAGAAGTTGGGAGAAAAGAAAGAACATCCAGGAACAGGGAAACATGTGCCCAGCAGAAGCCATGAGGGCTGCCCTCAGATGTTTAGTAAGGCAAGATCAGGAAGACGCAGGTGAGTGCTGAGAATTTGACAGGATAAGCAGGAGGCTTTGAATAGCAGGGTTAAGAGTATGAGCTTCGTCCTGTAGATTGTAGAGACCATAGCAGTTTTAGAAAAATCATTCTAAGTGCATTTGAAGGAGATTGGAGTCAAAATGATATTGCTCTAGTCAAGACAAGAAAGAAATAGGAAACTGATTAACAGTGCTAGTCAGAATTGAGAAGACAGGAGGAACTTGCTGGTTGCTTTAGGTAACTGACTGGCTGGAAAGGAAAGAAAGGGAGAAGCAGGTTTCTGACTTAGACAATTAGTACAAGGATAGCACCCTTTTGATGGAACATGTGGAGGGAGAAAATATGTAGGAGTAAAAGAAGATTTGTAACTTGAGCACCTTTAACTGGAGGTTCACAGAATATATGGATAAAAATGTGTAATGGGAAGTTAACAGAGATTTGTAACTATAGTAAGAGATCTTTCAAGAAGTACAGATTATTTGAAGTTGTCAGGAATAAGAATGAGATTATACTGACAGCGAATAGTATGAGGCTAGAATGAGGGAAGAAGGGATCACTGGAGGAACATCAAAATTTCAGAGCCTTGCAGATAAGATAGATCTCCAAAAGGAGGACAAATAGTGTTGTTTGGCAGTGGAAAAAAAACACACAGAATGTTGCATTATCAAAGTGAAGAAAAACTTTCAAAGACCTGGGAATAGTCAATAGTGCCAAAGGTATCTTTGGGATCACAGAAAATGAGGACTTAAAATTGACCCTTGGCTTTGGTGATTAGGAGGTAATTACTGATGTTAACAAAAGCAGTTTTAGTGAACAGGAGTTAAATGTTAATGCTTAAGAAGTGACTGGGAATTGTGGAAAATAAACAGTGGATGAATATTATTCATTTGGATGCTTGACTCTAAAAGAAACAGGAAATAAAAAAGATAATGGTATGATGTAGAGAGTGGGCAAGCAAGAAATGTTTTAAAAAATATTTTATTTCATTTTCTATCTTTTTCATTTGGAAGTTGGATAAAGGAACCCAGTTAAGAGGAAAAACATCAAATAAATCAATTGCATGAATATTCCCTTTAATTTATAAAATAAGATTTAATGCCAAGAAAGGTAAAGGTGTATATCAAGTGCTCCTTGATATTAAACACTTTGTAAAAAACTCCCTATTTTTTTTTTTTTCTATGATGTCGATCAGTAAAAACTTGGCTATTGAGAAGCACCATTGATAAGAGGCAAAGGTCTATTCTTGACTAGGAATGGACCACTTCTTTCCTGGAAGCAGTGTGGGATGAGTTTCTGATATTTGAGGAGAAAATCATTTTTTTTTAAAGATAAGAGGCAGGAAGTTGAGGAAATAAATTTCAAATGATCTTGGTTATCTCTAAAAATATAAGAGGCAAATATGCACTGGGAATAAGTAGGTAAATGTTTAATACTTTAGAAATGGAAGAGAGTACTAAAAAAAGACATTAAAAATTACTTATTAACCTAGAGGGAAGTGTTAAAATCAGAAGCCTTATATTTATATAGGCACCAAATATGCTTTTGTCCTTTTCTTTAGCACTGCTCAGTATGTAGAAATGATGAGAGTGAATGATTGGGCTTATCCACAGCTAAATGTTTGTGTAACACAAGGGCAGAGGAAGTGTGATTCCAAAGGACTTGAGATGCTGGCAAGTCATTGTCCAGGCATTCTAGGCTGGATAAGGAAGAAAGTAAGGCCAGGAAAAAATGTAGGGACCTGTAAGAAAAAGCAGGGCAATGCCTGAGACTTTTAGAAGTGTAGGTATAGCAGAGAAAGAGGTAAAGGAGCCACACTCTTTTTTCAAATGTATTAGGAACTCCATATGTCAAATCTATTGTAAGAGCTGAGTAGTTGAGAGAAGTAACAGTGAAAATAGAAATGATCTTTTGAAAATAAGAAAATTATTTTACAAAACAAATCAGGGTGAGTTTGAATTGATATAAGTGCAAAGTAGTATCCTTCTAGAAAGAAACATAATAATACAGTAACAGGGCAGAGAAATAGACAAAGATGAGCGGAAAAGAATAGATTTGGGTAATATCTAAACCAAGGCAGCTGAGGGGAGGAAAAACCCTAGGTTTTATTTTTATTTTTTTATTTTTCAGTAGTTTCAGAAATTTGAAGATTTAGGGACATTTTTGAAAAGGTAGTTGGATGAGTGAGGCAAGAAGTAAAAATAAAATTTCCTAATTGCCAGAAAGAAAAAAAAAAACTATGATATTTCTTTCATCTCTGCCCATAGTACAGACAATAGGCTATCAGGAGCAGTGCACACATGAATCATTTGTTATATAGGTATATTTATTTCAGAACGAACTCCAGAAATCTATGTCATGTTCTGGCTTTAATTTATACTGTGACTTTTTTCTCCTTAAGAGTATTAAAGAGAAAATAAGTTTTCTCCAGAAAAGATGATTATATACAAAGCAAATGTTGTTTGTTCTCTAAGGTAGTAGAATTTACAATCATACAATACATTGAATAGACAAATAATAAATGACACGTGAATGAATCAAATGATGGATCTCATATTTGATGTGCATGTGGTCTTACCCTAGGCCACTGAGCCAGACTTTCAGATGGGCCCTTACCTTTTCACTGTTCTCCATGGGCCACAGCTCTTGTCAAGCAATGCTCCCTGGACAGCTGGCTCTGGCACAAACCATCTGGAAGTCCTACTCCCTAGTGATGCCCATTATAGAAAAGTTTCAAGTCTTCAACTTCACCTTTAGGGAATCTTTATATCATTTAATGAGACATCTAGCAGCACATTTTGCAGGATAATGTTGACCATAAAAAATGTTTCGAAGAATTCTAACTGCTTATTTTAAGATAAATTTTAACCATATCAAAACTGTTGTTATCAAGTGGGGTCCACCTTCCCAAGGAGCAACCAGTTAACACAAATTGAGCAATTACTATATGCCTGGTACTGTACTAAGTGCTTTAAATGCTCTATTTCATCACCCCAGGAAGTAATTATTTATAATTTACAAATTAGGAATCTGAGTTTATGTAAATGAAGTGACTTTCCTGATAAATGCAAAGCAGAGCTATAAGCTCAGACAGTGTATGTAATCTGTGCTTCTTTGCCCTTTTTAAATTGAGGACCTGCTAGCTTTAGGATATTATTTTGGGTACAGGGAATAAGAAGATATACAAACCATGTTTCTTCCAATCAAGCAGTTCACTTTACTAGGCCTGCTTAACATGTAAACCACCTTCTATAATATAACATGACACATTCTAAAATAGAACTGTACATACAGTTCTTTGGGGGCAGATAGGAAAGCAAACTGTTTTCCTAAAGAATGAAAGAAAGGTTTCACAGTAGAGGTGAATTTTGAACTGGGCTGTAAAGTACGATTGCATCCCACTAAAGGGACTATGCATATACTGGAATGGTTCAGCTTGAACATTTTGTTCTCTACAATTTGAAAAAATTTATAAGGTATCGTTTCAAAAAATATCTGCTGCTGCCTCATGCTTTTGAGAGGAAGAGAGGGAGAAAAAGGTTAATGGTAAAAAGAGGAAAGGAGAGAAAGAGAAAATGGAGAAAGAAGAGGATAGGGTCAGAACAAGAAAGAAGAGGGAATCTAGAAACAGGTACATGTAAATAAAGATAAAAGCAAAAGAAGGATTACAAATAATTTCAGAAGTGACTGGAAAAAAGAAAGACAGAAGAAGAAGAGAGTAGGAATCACAGGACTGGAAGTGAAATAAGGAGGAAAGGGTCCCAGTAAAGGAAACACAGGAGAGGTTTGGGTGAGAATGCCAGAGAAACTTTAAAAGATCTTATTGTGGTGTTATTTTAGGCTATTATAATAAAATAATAACATAATTTTCATGGAAAATTTTCTCATAAAACATTGAAGATGCTAGTTGAAGGTAGTTAAGATCCAGAATGCCCAGAACATGTATTTGCCTGCCATGTGGATACAACTGCATCTTCAAATATAACATATAAAATCAAAGATAACTTTAAGTGGTAGCTTTCAAGGATCGAATATTTTTTGCTATGTATCTGAGACACATTTTGAAAACAAAAATTAGGGATGCTAATTTTGGAGTCTATCTTCTGAAAATAAAATTTTAACTCTTTCTGGATAATAAATGGCTTTGTTTTAGTATTTTAAATAAGATACTCTGTTCATATATGATTTTTCAAGATATGATTTTTCCGTAAAAATCCTGATATTCTAACTCTTTTTACAAATCTGTGGATTGATGTGCTTTCAGAAAACAGAAGGCATCTTCAAGGAAGTAGTCACACAAGGCTTTGGTGATTTGTGAAAATTCCATTTCTGTTTCTACAGAAAATTTTGTGTTTCAATTCCACTCCCACCCACTGTTTTTTTGTTATTGTTGATGCTGTTCTGATGTCTTTAAGGGTGCGTGTGTGTTTATGGTTTATGTTGTTGTTATTATTGTTCTAATAGACACACTTTGGGGTGTGGTAGACTTTTCTGACTCTATGGCTATAAACTCTTGCAACACATAACAGACAACCGATCTGAGAAATGGCAAACATTGTCTGTATTCTCTGTGCACTTGGCAGGGATTTTTCATATTGTACATTATTGGCTCTGCTGTGTGATAGCACAACAGAGCCTTTGTAATGCTCTCGGCAGAGCTATTTATATACTGCGACTCGACTAAGTATCCTTCCCTCTGCTGGTGTTCTTCCACAGACTCAAAGAGAGAAAGCGATTCGCCCAAATAAAAGAAGTATGGATTGACATTGCTCAGAGCACAGGATGCTGCAAAGGCAAAATAAGTCTTTATATAGCTCACATTAAGTATTATTATTTTCAGTTGAATGGCAAAATGAAGGTTAGACCAAAATGAAGTAAAAAGGTATTTCTTTCTAGCAGGCCAAGATAATTAGAATCAAATTGGCATGCACCTGTGTTTGATGCTCTAAATATGGTATGTCAAAGGGCCCTGAACCCTGGGGTCATCAGGCTTTCAGTGGTTTCCTTCAGCAACTGTTCACATCAAAACTTTAAAAGATGAATGTCAAAAGGCCCCCTGTCACCTGTGGTCACTTTTTAAAATAGATTACTGAAAATTTAAATGACTTGACTATACACACTTCCCACTAAAGAGAGTAAATGTAAAGTCTAACAACAAACAAGAGGAAACAAATGTCATTTTATCTTCAGTGTATCCCATTCAAACCAGTCACTTACAATATGAAACTGTAGTTAAATTTCTTAGGAAGATATAGTTATAATTTCCCTTCATATTATATTTAGTTGAAATGGGCTGTCATATATTTGAAGCTTTACTTCTTTCTCAAAATTAACCAGAAACATATATGCTTCCCTGAATTCATTTAAACGTTTTCAGTCCCATTAGGCTTGTATTTTTATAAGGGCACCTGGTTGGGATGGCATTCTAGCATTAGCTAGACATGGGATGTATTATCTATTATCAAATTGAACCAACAAGGGCTTGCTTGCAATCTGACATTTGTATTCATATTAAAAGTTCTGATATTTGGATTCACTCATATTCAGTCATGACATGTTCAACAGCATGATTTTAAAAATAACATAAAATGCATAAAAATAATAAGGGAAAGAGATACTAGCAGAATGTGATGTTCCAGTTAACATCACAGTAACCTGAGGATGTGGAAATGTCAATTTTCAGTGGTTAAGGCAGACCACAGATATGCTTGCAGTCCCAGGAAGAAATGATTATGTGAAAAAGTGATGATCTTGTATTTACTATTTGCTCACTTCTTGGTTAACTGTATAAAAGATCAGGGAGACACAGGAAAAATAACTTTCTAGACCTTACTAGGACATTAAGGTAAATCCTAGGAAAAAATAAGAATAGAAGAAACTGATTTCAATTTTTAAAAACAAAGATTTGTCATGTATTTGCTAAATGAATGGCATTGTTTTGATTAAGAAAAAAAAGAACAGGTCCTTATATTTTTTTCCCAATATAGTTTTAGGACTGTTCCCTGCTTGGGGATTTTTAAAAAAATCTTCAGCAACTATATATCTAGATATTAGCTGACTTGTTTTCTCTGTGTAAGACATAAGATAATTTAATTACAAACATTTACTTAGATTTATTATCAAACAAAAATAGTTGAATAGATTATATTATATGAAAACTTGTTGGGTTAGTAAAAAATCAAAATAAGAAATGATTTGTATTCTAACTTTCAAATTCTATGGGTGTGATAAAATACTACTTATTGTAACAAAATTATATTGAGTAAGAGGATGTCGGCTGACCTTGAAATACAGAGGATTTAGCTATATATAAGAAACCTATACTTAAAATTACATTCTTAATTTAATTCCTCAAGAAGCTGTAGAATTCTTTTCCCTGAAAAATACCTATGCTAGATCTTTAAAAGTATGGCATGGCCTTTGAAACGCCATTAGCTCTGCCAAATAGAGTATATAGAGCTTGGCTATCCTTGACTGACTTTTCAGAGGAGACATTCAGGCAGAGAAATGTCTAAAACCATCTCTTCCAATAGTACATCTTGTGAAATAGTAGGCCATTTAAATATTCTGGGAAAAGGATTCTTCTGTCAAATACATGTGGGCATCTTTCATGTCATAACCCTCTCTCAAATTTCAAACGCATATTAACATATCAAACTGTCTGAAAAGATCTACAATCAGGAAAACTGTATACTCTTATTTGACATAGTATATTAAAATGTATTTGACTATGGAATCACCTTTTTACATAATATCCAGGGAAACTGGGTATTTCAGTTAACACAACTTAAGTATATCAACTGACAGAGGAGAAAAGTAGCTGTATTTAAAAATAAATTGGCCTACAATGTATTAAGTAAGGTATAATATTATCTTGTTTCATATTCACTGGAAAGCTACCTGGTAGGTATTATCTTCATTTTAGAGATGAGGCAACTGAGGTTCAGAATGGTTTATTTTCCTGCTTTGGTGATAGAAACCATATGAGCAGCTGAGCCAGAATTCAAGTCCAGGTTTATGTGACTTCAAAGCTCACGATTTCTTGTTGTCTCATCTCCTGAAAATGTTTTACTACACAGTTAAGCTCACTACTTAATTTTTGTTCCTCTCTGTGGATCAAAAATAGAATAATTGACATTTTCAAAATGCAAAAAGTAGCCAATGATCACTTATTTATTATTGAGTAGTTATTGAGATCTTGCTCTTTGTGTTTTGAAATCTTACTCTTCAAGACAAACAAAAAAGTACTTAAATGACTATCCAAAACTGTGTTTGTTAGGAGCCCAGATGAATGGAACAGAAACTAAGGAATTTACATGCTTTCAGCAGGGTGAGATACAGTGTGTTTCTCACTTCTCTTTCTTCTGGTTTAGATTACATGGCCCATTATTATAATTATACCCTTGCATCATTCCCATTTCCTGTCTCTCTCTACATCTTTAGTGGCTTAGCAAATTCCCAACTGTTTTTGTAAGCAGCTTTCTATCTTCTCCACGTGTGTGTGTGTGTGTGTGTGTGTGTGTGTGTGTGTGTGTGTGTGTGAAGAGCTGAAAGAGACCAGAGAAAAATCATACTTACAGAGTGACTGGTCTCAAATCCTTAAGGCTACACCATTTCCAACACTCTTTCACTGTCCTAGACTAGTTCACATTTTATTTTCTCTCCTCAAACTTTTTATCCCAGCTCCATATCATCACACTCTGCTGATGACCTTGCTATCTATTTCACAGAAAGAATCAGAAGAGAACTTCAACACACTCCCCTGCCTGTCAGTGCGCTTGCGAAGATGTATCTGTCTGCCTTTCCTTGGTTATCGTAGAATAACAGTTTATCCTTATGTTTATGACCAACCTTTTCCTTTACAGGAACATTCCTTAAAAATCTTGTATATACTCATTATCCAGATTTTCTCTCCCAAACTCTTGAACCCATTCCAACCAGGCTTTTGCTCCTATCAATCCACTGAAACAGCTGTTGTCACAGGCAAAGGTGACCTCCATGTTGCAAAATATAATGATTGCTTTACAACCTGATTTTACAGTGGCACTTTTGATATAATTGATCACCCTCTCCTTGTCTTTCCAAGTAGGTTACATGACATCATCCTATTGGTTGTCCTTCCTAATGACTGTTCATTTAGTCCCAGTGGCTGGCTCTGGAGAGCCATAAGATCACTGGTCCTCTTCTAATTTTTGCCAACTTTCACTTCCTGAGTGAACTCATTTAGTCTTCTGGCTTGAATACCATCTATTTGTTGGTGTCTCTTATTACAAATACTTCCTTCCCAGACCTCTTTTCCCTCAGTCTCCACGTTGATCTCTAATAGTTACTTCAAATTCAAATGTCAAAACATATCCTGAATGTCTCTATTATACTTCCTCCTTCTGCAGTCTTTCCCTTCTCAGTAAATAGCAATTTCATTTTTCCATAGAATGTTTTTGGTTCAGAAAAAACACTTCATCACATAGGACAGCAACCCAACAGCTCAAGGAATTGTCTACCAACTGATACCATTATATTTAATAGACTATCATTCAATTCTATGTAAGTTCATTTATTTCTCAGTAATGGATATAATAAAAACAGTGAAACTGGTAAGCATCAATACTTTACCTACTTCCTTAATTATGAAGCATATTCCTTGATGATGATGGATGAGACATCCAGTGAGTAACCAGATACTTTTTCTGGCAGAAACATGGTAGATAAATAAGGAAAATCCAAATTTAGATAAAATGATTTTTCCAGTGAGCCAAATCTCTGCTCTCTCCATGATGGAAATAGTTTAGCAAGCCATCAAATGGATGATAAGTTCTAGGGATTTTTGGCAAAATTTGAGGGCTTCTGATTCATCTATATCATATTGGAATCTTGACACTTAACAGTGGTAGCAGCCAGATCAATTTGGGTGAAGGGGAGTTCATTTAATTGGGGTACTGTGGAAATGAGGCTAACTAGCATTCACAGAGAGGAATATCTTGTCTGCCTGATTACTGAGAACCTCTTCTAGAATAGAAACGAACATTCAAGAACACAAACATCCTCCCACATTGAGACTATTCCAGAGATCTGCCCAGATAACTGCCTAAACCAGTTTGGTATTAATCCTCAAATATTTTGATCTCTGACCATCTGACCAAATCTTAGCCACTAGCCATATATTACATAAAGCTTTATGTCAGACTATTTCTCCTTCTAGGCAGAGAGGTTAATGAGATGTGTCATATAAATAAAGTTCTACCCCAGAGAAGATTTTTTTTTCTCTGTTTTTTACGGCCTCTCCTTAAGGCACACTTTGATTGGGGCCAGCATATAGTACAAAGCCACCCATAAACCAATTTTCAGTTTTTCTTCCTCAGTTAACTAATCATAAGAAACTCCCCATGGGTCAATAAGTGTGGGTTGAGAGATCAATAGAAGCATAGCAGGAATTGTCATGCTGAGTAAAGTCAAATTTTCCTGCAATATACTTACACATTAAGACCCTCCTGGACCTTACAATAAGTAAAGCTTTCACTCTACAATCAATGTATATTGGGTATATCTGAGTCCATGTGTTTGAATAATACTTAGTGGGCAGGGCATATGGGTATCTTTTGTTTAACAGTGAAGGGTAGAAAAAAATCAAGAGCTATTTTTCAAAAAGAAAACAACTATTTGGAGAAGAAGATATGATTTTACTATAAACAAGACATTGATGTGATTATATTTTGTATATAGCAAGTCCTACACACCAGCCCAACCCACCTCAGGTATGGGGGTACAGTAGAACCACTAGTTCATAAGGACCAAATGACAGAGCCACTTGTTTTAAACCTGAAACATTTGAAAATCCTGTTCGTGTTCTGAGTTTCACACAAAGCTGACAGTGTTTGGTGCATCCAGTAATTGGGATAAAAAAGCATCGCTAACTGTGGTCTATGTCTATGTATACAGTTCTGTTATAACACTTTGAAAACACAAATTTCAATGGATAGATTGGGAAATTGGGAAACAATTTGAGCATAACACAGATTTCATGTTTCTATAATTATGATTGTGAAAAAGACTAGGTGGATGTAGAAAACTGCACTCAATGGAACTGAACCACTCAGGAATAAACAAAACACACCCACCCACAAACACACTTCAGACACCTACAGCTGTCTCACTTTACTGTGTATATTGTGAACCATGCCCATCCATATCTGGTGTAACAACGGTCTATTCAGCTTCAGATAACCCTCCTCCCACCACTTCACAATAACTCACATACTACATACCTACCATCATTCATTCATAAGCAAACCTCAGGAGCGTATCAAGGTGAAGTACCATATTTATTCTACTATATGGGTATTCTTTTAACCATTTGACAGGTGTAAAATGATGCTACTGTTTATGTTAGGTTTAAGAATTTTTAAATATGTCACTGATGAAGTTGTGCCCCTGGCCCTAATTTTCCCATAAATCTAGTGATTTTATTGTATAATTTTGCATAGCATTGCAATTTTTAGGAGCACATATGTCACGTTAGAGCAGAACTGACTGTACAGCACAATGTGGGAGAGAGATTCCCACAGACATGAAGATAAGTTAGGTATTTGGAAGCTAAAACCAGTTTCCACAGAAAATACGGTAGTAAGGACTGAGAATTGAAGCAAGAAATAGGACGCAGTATCAATGTATTGACTATTTAGCATATCATAGATACTATATTAGACACTTTAAAATTTATTATTTCATGGGAGAATGCTTATGGTAATGTCGTAATGGTAAGGAAATCATCATATGACAGAGTGGACGAGGAATGGTGGTAGAGGAGACAGTTTTAATTATAGACTAATAGAGATACTAGGGTCATCTAGACCTTATAAGATATTTGGACTCTGCCAATAGTATGGCTTTTATGACAAGAATGAATGGGCAAAGAAATGCATAAATATAAGATTCTCAGGCATTCTCCCTTCAAGTAGTTTAAAATGTATTAAGAGAATTAAGACATACTCATAAAACAGTACTAATAGGTGATACATTATAAATACCAAATGTGTGCCATGAATTCTTTGGAATTGGAACAATGAGAGAAGTCTTCTTGGAGCAGGTGCTGATTTTACTAATTCTTTAAAAATTAGTTTGACTATGGATAGAGAAGAGGGAGAAGTCATATTCAGAGGAAGGATGAACTGGGGCAATGGGAGAGGGGAGAATATGCTTGATATATTGACATGGTTTCAAGAAGAAGGAAATTCGAATAAAAGAGAAAGCAAGCAAGAAATAAACCCAAGGCACCAAGTTAGCAAGACTAATTGATGGTATGCTTAGAATAGTGTTTTCAGTGGAATAGTGAAGATAGAAGTAGAATCAGCTAAATACAAGGAGGAGGATGAGGAAATAGAAGCAGTGGTGTTCAGACTGTTTCTTTTATGAAGCTTGATGGAGAAGATACTATAGTAGATCAAGGGTTCAGAATATTTGAGCAAAGCTATTCAAGAGATGTATGTGCATGCTTGAAGACAGTTTTGAAAAAGTATAAAAATCTTTATATAAATCTTTATATATATATAAATATTCTTCATCCATATATATATATGTAAACTATTCTATGGGTGAAGAATATTTCTTTTACTACCTTGCCTCTGAACTATTTTGCATTACCTCTTCTGTTTTTGTTCATTTATAAATTTTTATTTCCTCTATTATCTCATTCATAGAGTAAAAAGTGTGTATTTTAACTCAAAATATGTAATTTTTCCATTCTAAAATAAAATTACAAATATTCTTATAGTTTTCCATTTAAAATTTACTTGTTAATTTTCTTCTCCCTAAACTATCTTACTTTGAAAGTGTTTTTTGATGAATTTTGTCATATTCACTTTTATTCCCCAGACCACAAACACTTTTTTTTCTGATATAGTAATATAGAACACGGTTTAATAGAAGGAATCCCTATCAATGAAGATGACATTTAATGTTCATCTTCCTGTATAGCCAGTAAGAATTTAACTGTCATTAACATTCTCAAGGAAAACTTAGTAACACATAATGAATTTTAAAATAATCATATTATTTGATTTGGAAACTCCAGTAAAAATATTTAAAAGTTCTTTTATACTGAATCTTATTATAGTGCTATATGTAATGTTAAAAAAATTAGAAAAACTCCAAATAGGGGAATAGTAAGGTAAGTCCATCTATACAATGAAATGTTAATCTGTGATTTTTAAATGTCTTCATATCTCTATAATGATATGAGTAATGTTTAAGTTACAAAGAAAGTATAAGGAGGGAAATAAAAATTATTTTTAATGTGAGTTCAATGGTATGAGTATTATATGAGAGAAATTTTTCAGAATTAACCAGTTTTTGTTTTGTTTTTGCTGATTGTGGCTTTGAAGATGATTTGAACTTTCCTTTTTGCCTGCATTTTACAAATTCTCTTTTATAATCACAAATTACTTCTCTAATTGGAGAAAATTCTAAAATATTTAAAAATGATGAACACACAATAACATCAAAATTACAAAATTACAAGAGAGCAAGTTAACTCAATCTCTAAGAAAGCTTATACATAGACATGACAATGTGACATTTTCCACTGTAACCTCATAATGGGGAGGGTGACTACAATTAGAATTAAGCCACTGTTTATGCTTCAGTGTGCAACCTTGGAAGATGCTGATGATACAAACAAATGAGAAATCTATTTTTGGGGGCCGGGCATTAGGAGTTCTTTTACATAGGAGTTAGGTTTGCTACTGAAAGCACTTTGCTACCAGATGCTTCTCTTTAGTTTTTATAAGGACTGTGGTTGCTCATCTCTGAAAAATTAACTACCATTTGGCTAGTGTGCAAATGCTAAATCAAACACCTGCTTTCAAGACGTGCACAGTTGATAGTTAGCCGACTCTCATCCATCTGATGCTACGTGTTGCATTTTGTGAGGAGGTAATACCTCAAAGAAGAATCTGTACCCCCAAATGATGGGAGAACATGGGGATTTCTCTTTCTATTCTATTTTTTTCCTTTTTAGAATGCAGTCTCTGTGTTTTTACTTTTTGTAGCCCTTAGGTTTGAAACCCATTCCTTGCTATTTTCTTGTTTTTACACTGTGTTACTTTCCATTAGAATATATCCCACCATAGGTAGTAATAATTTCTTTGGTGTCTTTATCCTGAGAAATATCTATCTACTTTTCAGGTGGAAACCTTTGCTTCTATTTGCAAGGCTATATTCCAGATAGGTTTTGGTAAGATTGACGCTTTTCTTTCAGAGATAAAATAGATAGATAGATGATAGACAGATAGATAGGTAGATAGATAGGTAGATAGATAGATAGATAGATAGATAGATAGATAGATAGATAGATCTGCATATATATACATACATACATATACCTCAAATCATAGCTAAAATAAGATTTATTTTTCATCTTGAGGTAAGTAAGTTGTATTAATTTCAAGAGCTTGAAAAGAAAAAAAATGTGATGTGTGTTTAGGTATGAAGCAACAAGTGACTTTTCCATTCATCAAAAGTTTGTTGAAAGCGTGGTTAACCAGTAGAACACAAGAACCTGTGGAGCAGACAAAGATTAATTATACCTGTACTCATGCAGCAATGTTTGTGTTCCAAACAAATTATATTTGCTTGTATTTAAACGATGCATAAATCTGATACGTGCAGATGAACGTGTGTTCAGGATGGGTGAGCACACTTGTTTGAATGTCATATTTATCCCTGTATTTTGTCAGAAAATTAACTTCTTTGGAGTTTGTGCTTGAGCTGAGCATATGGTTGTTGATCTCTGGAGATGACAGCCTATCTGAGCAATAGCTCCTTATGGCTTCAGCTCTCCTCGGCTGGCAGATGCTTTGGGCTTTTCTACAATTAAGTGGAGATCATCACTGTTTTCTTTGAGCACTGCTGTGCCTTGTACTCTGAAGTGTTTTGTTAATCACTGTCTGCCTTCGACAGAAGCTGCCAAAGCTCTCATTAAGTTTGAATTTTGAGATGTCATGCTCGAATGATGGAATTTCATCCTTTTTCTGCATGAATGGAATTGGCTATGGAAAGGTGCCAGAAAAAAAAAAATCATGTCACTAAAGTACACTTGCTTTATATTTTGGGTATGAAACAAAAGGCAGTTGGGGGAGGGGGGTTTCCAATAATTTGTCAACTCTAGATCATACAGTTCCCTCGGTGATAAATTTTTTGGGTGTTCACCCTGATTAACAAGAATGGTTCCTTACTGCATATATCAACAATCTGCCATTTCCTTGTTCACAAAGTGAATTTTAAATCTGTTCTCTTATTTGCCCCAAGACCTTTCATGGCATTTAATACAGACTCTCAGTATGTTGAAACAGAAGAAAGTATACAGGAGCAAAGCAATTCCTTAATAACCTGTGCATTTAACTGGGGGGAAAGAGAAGATACTCGATAGTGACTAGGGAAAAAAGCCACTTTTGCCATTCAAAATAATTCCTTGAAGTTATAGAGACTGAAAACCAAATGCATCTGTTGACTGTGTAATTATTTGCTGCAGGAAACTAAGTGTTATGGGAAATATGGTTTGAAAAGACATTACCCATTTCTCTTGGTGAATCTAATTGTTTCAGTTGAATGAGTAAAAGTAGGAAGTAAGCCTTGAAGAAAAAATACTTGGAGTAATTAGCTCTAATGCCTAATCACTGGAGTCATAAAGCATTTGAAAATTTATTAAACTGATCTATAAAGTCCTATACTTGCAAAGACTGATAGTTCCTACTTAAGAAACTTCAAAAGCAACATTGTTTTTTGTGTCTGCTTTGTCTGTGGGTCAATTTATTTTAATCAATAACATCTGTGATGTATATTTTGTTGACATGTTTTAATGGTCACCAACAAAACAAGATTCAAACCTGTTATGCCAGGGAGAAGACTGGCTCCTCTGACTTTAGTAACCTTGCGGCTTCTCATGAATACAACATGCCTTTTCCATCAGGCCAGGAACAGATTTCATAGCACACTGTTAGATTGATTTCATGCCCACTCCGTTTAGACGATTTTAGTGAATTTGCATGTTGAAAGTTCCTGAGTAAAATGTTGATTGAGAGTTCTGAGGCAAAATAGTAGTTAATATTTTTTATGGCGGTTTAATGGCAAGGAAATTACTATTAGTTTCTAGACACTAGAAATAATTAAGAAACACACTTTAGGCAACTTGCCCTATACTAGCATATGAAAAACATACGATCTAAGATGGGAAATAGAAGGAAACAGACAGGCTTATGTGCATATATAGAAATTCCAGTTTTGAATTGTTACCTATGTTTAGACAGAGGTGAGGGTCACTCATATCACATCATTGGACTCATGCAGTGAGATCCTCCTATTGTCCCACATTTCTCCCCCAGCTGGGTTTAAAGAACTATCTTTAGGGGGGAAAATGTTACATGAAGAAACAGACTGTAAAATCTTGCTTCTGCTCATAGACTTGGGATCTGTAAGTTATAGGGAGGCACAAGATTCTTCAGACTTCATTAACTACCTGGCCTGTATATCTCAACATGGTGTTGTAAGTATGATCTATATTAAATGTAGGGGCTCATTGAAAACATAAGACACTGTGTAAACATAAGGCAACATAACTCCGACATTCATCTTCCAAACCTAGACCTATATTCATAGACTCCTTTCTCTATATTCAATGTTTAGAGAAGTATGCAGTACCTCAAACCAGCCAAACAAGTGTTCTCCTAATGAACTTTAATATACAGGTATAGCAGAGTACTTAGTAATATAAAACTTATGCATTTTTATGTACATTTTCAGAGGCTATATTCATTCATTTTTGATAGCCATTTAAATATATTTCTATTATGTTTATTCTTCTCCAACAGTGTCCTAAGTAAAAGTAATTTCCTATGTCTTGAATATTATAATTACTAAAATGTATTTTTATTAAATTATTTGAAATCTGCTAAAGTAGAATAAAAAATATCACTGACATTAGCAAGTGATTTGTTAAATAATTTTAAAAGATCTAATCACTCTCCAAATGAGAAAACCCACTGTTTATTCAAAAATTTTATTTCATCTGGTTTCATAACATATACATGGGACAGCAAAATAAGTTGTTTGTAATTCTAAGTGCACGCTTTTTTTTTCAAAAATAAAAGTAGTAATTCCTCATTGTAGAAGGTACAAAAGTAAGTAAACAAAAACACAAGAAAAAACCATAATGCCATTATTCAGAAATAACCATTCAACGATGCTGGTGTAGGTCCTTTATTCATGCTTTTTGTTTTTTAGAATTATAACCATTTCAATCGGTATATGATATTAAATCCTCTGCTTACCATTTCATACTGCATAATACTATATGAATTTAAGACTCTAAAGCATCGATAAATATTTGTAGTTTTCACATATGTTATATTTATGATTATATATAATTATTTAAAAAATTCTGCTATTGTGAACATTTAGTCTTTTTCCAGTGTTTTACTGTTCTAGGTAAAGATTCCCTAAATATTTTTGTGTATTGAGTTTTGTCTAAATTTGGTATTATTTTCTTATTTAGTTTTTGAGAAATTTTATTATTGTCCAAAGGGCATGAGAGTTGTTGAAGTTATCCAAATTCCTTATTTGGAAGTTAATTTAAAGCAGGATAGACATCCTGTTTTTCCAAAAATAGTAGAATCATATTTTGTTTAATTTCTGATTAGGAGAGTGAAAACATTTTAAAGTTTACTTTATTACACTTATATGTTATAAAATGGAGAAACCAATATTTTGCAAAAGCCATTCTGGGACAAAATCTAGATAACAATGCTGAGATACATGTGTGTTGACATTATAACCTCTTGAGTGTTAGCAGAGAAGTCAGAAAGCCTTCCCCATCGAGGCCAGGTCGTTTCAGCTGTTCTCTGACACTAGCGTTTTATCTTCTTAGTGCCTTTCAGAACTCTTTCCTCCCTTCACATGTGCTCCCCAGATCTTCCTCCTTGACTACTATCACACTGGCTTTTAAACATTACTAAGGCATTTAAAAAAAAATACATTTAAAAATGGTGTAATTATTTACTACATGTTTTTGGTTATCTATTTCATAAGGTCTTTATGAGGATTAAAGCAGATAAGCATGTTAAGCATTTGACAGTGTCTAGCACATTAACAAATGCTCAATAAAACATGGATTTTTCCCTCTTATTAATAAATTGGCAAAGCAAAGATACAGCTCTAGTAAACCTGTAATGTATAAAATAAATTTTCAATACATGTTAAAAGTACAGTAGCTCCAGAAAAAAAATTTAAATTTAGAAAACTGTCTTAGGGAGAATATGTTCTATCATTAAAATACATGGCTATTACATGCTAAAATTCTGGAGAAATTTTCTGCAGTATACATCTCTAAAACAGATATTAGAGGTTATGATAAAATTGTTTATTACTTGGAAAGAAAAATAAAATAGATTTTTTTTTTTTTTTATCCTCACCCGAGGACATTTTTGCATTTATCTTCAGATAGAGCGGGAGGGGGAGAGGGAGGAAGAGAGAGAGAGAGAAATATCGATGTGAGAGAGATACATTGACTGGTTGCCACCCACACGACCCCAACTGGGCCGGGGACAAACTGCAACTGAGATATGTGCCCTTAGCGGGAACCAAACCCGGGACTCTCTGGTCCAAGGCCGACGCTCTAACCACTGAGCAAAACCGGCCAGGGCAAAAAATAAAGTAGATTTTAAGATAGATTGCTATCTATATACTTAAGTTTCTGTCTTTTTAATGGTACATTTTTATCTATAATGTCTAAGATAATTTTATTAAAAATAACTTTTGATAAATACTTAGATTTATTTAAAATATAAAACTGATTTAAAATGTACTCACATTTTAATGCCACATGTATTCTTGAGTATTTGAAAATAATCTGTTTTAAGAACAAAATGTGTTGCTCATTTGAGGAAAGATTATTAGCCAGCCAACATATCACAGGCTCGATGGGATTGTCTATGGTCTTTTGAAAATAGTGCTGTCTCCTTCCCTCTTAAAAGAGAATATTGGATGGCAAATGTTTAAGAAAACTTAATTTGTTGTTGTGATATTAATAATATTTATATTGATTATATATATCAGGTATATATATAAATATATAATATATATTATATATAATTATTAATTCACAGTACTTCCTTCTATATTAATCATCTTAACAGGTACTTTGTTGTTGTTGTTAATCCTCACCTGAGGATATTTTTCCATGGAATTTTAGAGAGAGTGGAAGGGAGAGAGGGAGAGGGAGAGAGAGGGAGAGAGAGAGAGAGGGAGAGACATCAATGTGAGGCAACCATTGATTGGTTGCCTCCTGCACATGCCCCAACAGGGCCAGGGATTAACCCTGCAAACCAAATATGTGTCCTTGACCGGGAATCAAACCCCAGATGCTCTGTTGCATGGTCCCCACACTACATCCACTGAGCCACACTGGCCAGGGACAACAGGTAGTTTTTTGCCTAATCACAAGCAAGTTATTACCAGCATCACATAATATACATAATGTACGTATTATACCTTAACCTTTAATGCAAATGGAAATGGAAGTAAATTGAGTTAAAGTACCAATATTTTTAATAAAGTTAACTCCTACCCATTCAAAGGTAATGAAAATAAATATTTTGGATATTTCAGCAGGTGTGTTTTTAAAATCTTCTAACAGAGTTATTCTGTACTTTACTCATACATATTATTATAAACCAGATCAGGCTGTTTTCTCTTGGTAATGCTTCCCAGAATTATGCTTTTCATAACCAGAGAAATTGGGTATACTCTCTAAAGATCTCTACATAATTATCTCCCTTCAAAACAAGCCTGAAGTTTTGAATGTTGAGAATATAAAGCACAACCTATCATTTATAGATCTTTGGACTGATGGGCAAGATTGATTTTTTTTTTTTGTCTTTGTCTTAAGGATATGATCTCTCTTTCTCTCTCTCGACTATTCTTGTAGAACAGTGTGGTACATTTGTTACAATTAATGAACCTACGTTATCCTATTATTATCACCCAAAGTCTGTAGTTTACCTTAGAGTTCACTCTTGTAATTCTATGGTTTGGACAAATGTATAATGACATGTATCCATC
Organism: Tadarida brasiliensis; assembly: GCA_030848825.1. Taxonomy (NCBI): domain Eukaryota; kingdom Metazoa; phylum Chordata; class Mammalia; order Chiroptera; family Molossidae; genus Tadarida; species Tadarida brasiliensis. The sequence goes on from CM061258.1 coordinate 61,642,009, forward strand.
ATTATAATATCATAGAGAATATTTTCACTGCCCTCCCTTTTTTAATACATGTGAGTTTTTTGTCACAAATATAGATTAGGGTAAAAATATTTGGTTTTATTCATTTTTAAAAATATTTCTCTTGTGATTACAATGGTTCTATTCTTTCCTACATATCACCTTAACAGGGCTCCTGGAATCATTCTCCACTCTCCTTTTGCTTCTTCCCTTTGCACAGTGGTTATAAGTTAATGTGCTTTTATCTTTTGCTTTCTAGAAAATGTAACGTTCACTCTTGTCATCAAATGTCTACAGAGAAATAAGTATATTTTATAAGAAAATGTAATGAGAAAAGCTTAGTTGGTATTTAGCTTCTAATATTCAAAAATAAGATTAAAAATTTGGTTCCTAGTTTTATGATCATCTAGAGGGAAAAATTTCCCCATTCCCTCATTTTTTTTTCATTTAGTATTTGATCCTTCAGGATTCATATCATAGAATTCATCTAATACATAAAGAAAATATTCTTCTTTACCATTTAGTGTTTCCCAGGAAGTGGGAGTTGCAAAGAGAGAGGACATTATAGAGTAGAAACTTCTTTTCTGATGTAGAGTAGGATAATTCAAAGCTGTGAAGAATAGAAACAGAAAAATGAATCAGCCATCCTGTCTCTTGTTTCTGACTTAGACAGGGGATGGAGGTTTCAATAGGTATGTAGAGAGGGGAGGGCAGTGACTCGGTTACATCAATATGGCAATTCTTTGTGGTCAGGTAACAAGAAGCCCTGAGCTTAGTTAGTGGGACATAGACAACACCAAGAACCAGATGGCAATAAGTCTAGAGATTTCCAGAGGAGGTATGGTAAATCAGAGTATTGTTCCTAATATGTCAATAGTTTCTGTGATAGAAGTATACATGCATGCCCTCTAATACATAAGTTATCAGTGCTTCTGACAAAAGTGTCTCACCTCCATTGATTCTGACTTGGCCGTATAATTTTCTTTGGCCAATGGGCTCTAGGCAGAGGTGACAAATGCTACTTCAGAGCCATGAACTTAAGAAGGATGGCATGTCTCCATTCACCCCTCTTGCTCATCAGCTATCCATCATGAAAAGATTCTACCCTAGGTAGGGACTATTCTCGAAATAAAAACAAAAAACATGAAAAAGGCCTGAACCGAACCTGTAGGCTAAAATAGAGCTACCCAAGCCAAACCTCAAACCTTTGAGCAAGAGCGTAAATGTTTGCTTTTGTAGAACACTGAAATTTGAGGGAGTAGTTTGTTATGTAACAATATCACAGGAGAAACCTGACTAATACTTGGGATCACCAGAAAGACCTTGCTGTGGGATGGTTATAAATTAGATCATTCAAGGTTCAGTGAGAGAATTCTTACAGCACCAACATGAGCCTAGATGTACCTTGACATCTAGATGGTCTAATTGTATGGGAATGCTGCCTCTTCACAAAGAGACTGAGAGGTCAGGTTAGGTTATGCCATCTGAGTCTTTCCCTCCAAGGCAACTAACTGGGCAAGCAGCACCTATATAAATTTAGAGGTGGACATAGACAGTGGACATTTCACCTGAGGACCTGACACTTTCCTGCTTCCACTGTGTCCCAGACACCTCTGCCACACCTGGACTTCATTTTACAAAGAAAAACATGGAGCTAAGAAACTGAAAATTGTTAGTCAAGATGATAAATGGTCCGTATAAAGAAAAGCTATATCATTACTTAGTTTAAGCTTTAAAATTAGCCTCTGTATTTCTTGTTTGCTTGTTTGTTTTTCTTAATTTGATATCCACAAATTAAGGCATTAGGAGGAAGACCAGAGTGATGCTAGACTAAGGAACATTTTTTTCCTCTCTCCATCATTGAATTGTAAATTGAATTAAGACTAGTTAAGATGGCGGTGGGGGGGAGTGGTGGGAGGAGATAAACCAAAGAACTTGTATGCATATATGCACAACCAATGGACACAGACATTAGGTTGGGGAAAGCAAGAGGGGAGTGGGAGCAGGGAGCAGGGGGTCAATGGGAAATAAAAGTGGGCATCTGTAATACTTTCAACAACAACAAAAAGACTAGTCTTAGCTAGTCTTGGTTTGAAAAGGTTTCAAGAGGAAGTGAGATATAAGAACTATAAAAGAGTGGGAAGAGATAATGTTTGGTGAAAGTCAATTGGGGTGAATCTCAGTTTTATTCCCCTTTATCTGCATTTGGTGCTTGGGTGTGCCCTGTGGTTGTTTGTGAAGAAGAAAAATCACTCAAAACCTAAGAGTTTAATTTTTTTAATTCAAGGGAAAACAATCTCACAACTTAAATTTCTTCATCTGTATTGGGGAATGTTTTACTTTTGTGTTTATCTTATAAGAGTGTAGAGCTAAGTAAGATCATGCAGATGGGTATAATTTTGCCTTAATTTAAGGTTCCTGTATGTTTTTAATAATACTTTTCTAGATAAACTATTCCCATGAATTTTAAAAGGAAAAGAAGAAACAAACATTGTAACCTTATTAATTTTCATAGAAATCACTACCAATGGAACCTTTTGTACTTTGAGTGTACTGTTCTTACTAAGTAAATCTCAAATAATTCAGCTGCCACCATTTCAATTATTTTTTTTTTACTTTAGTTGAATCACAGAGGATATTGATATGCTTTTGAAATTTGGAAAACATGCACACTGATAGAAAGAAGCAGGTATTTTAAAATTGTATCTTTTGCATGTGTTTGTAAATATCAACAATGCCTCTGTATGGATTGAGTGGGGTTGTGGATGTAGTCTATAGTTTTGGTAGTTGAAAAACTATTGACCCTTAATCTGTCACATTTTATATACAAATGCCATATGATATTTAAAATTTTTTTTCCAATTTTTATTGATTTATTTTTGTTACAGATGTTTCTCCTTTTTCCCCCCATAGACACCCTCCTCCCCATCCCAGCCCCTCACTCCCCAGCATTGTTGTCTATGTCCATTGGTTATGCATACATGCATATAAGTTCTTTAGTTTGTCTCATCCATCCCCCTGCCCCCCTCCTCTGAGGTTTGTCAGTCTGAACCATACTCCTTTCTATGTCTCTGGGTCTATTTCTTTCACCAGCCCACCTACAAAATCTTAAATTACTACAAACATTAAGGGTAATTGGAGTTTTCCTGTTCCTATAGGTTATAAAATCAAAGCATAAGGAATTGAATTCATTTCTTTCAAGACTATTGATTTCCAGTCCATCTCTGCTAACTTTAAAAAAGTCACAATAGAGATGCATTCATTTTTATTAAAAATGATAAGTCTTAAACTATAGTCTCTCTTTAAGGTTTTTGGATTTTACTTCTTTACTTGCTTTTCATCGTTCAGTGAAATATTTCTATTCAGATAACGTTGACAACAGCAGTTTGAACCACATTAGAAATACAAGGGATTCTTCTATGGGAAAGTGCTGCAGAGGTTTGAAGATTCTAGATTCTGTGCACAGATTTTTGGTAAGAACCTTTTTACTACGTCTGTGTTCTGAAAGCATAAGAGATAAATATCCTTGACATTACATATATCCACTGATGTTACAGCACTACTACACACGATGCTGCAGTGATTTACAGAACATCCCTGCAGATATGCACTGAAAGGGAAAGTTACACCTAGTCTTCGTTCTCCAATAAACATATTACATTGTGAGGCTTGAAAATATCAGCGTATTTTCTGGCCTTGATCACAACAAATAAAATTTCTTACAAATACTTCATTTTATTATTTGGGACGATATTTAACAAATAATTATTTTAAAATATCCAGGAATAAATAGCCTTTCTATTTTTGTTTTTTTTTTGTAAAAACATTTTGTTTCGACTTTTCCTTGAAAATAACATATTAAAACACACCTTTCAAAATACAAAATCACAACTCCCAAGGGCATCATTAAAGTAAGACGAATAATATAAACTTCAGGTAGCTCTTCCTGAATATAGTTGTCTTTGGAAACTCATGTGGACTGTAATTCTTTTGGATCAGTTTTCTATTTATTGTGTCAGTAGTATATTGTAAAACTTGTAATTTCTCTTTAAAAATTGCTTTCCAGACTCTCTGGTCACCAAGGATTTATTCACTTATGTAAGATAATTTCATCTCTCAGGCTTGGTTTCCCCATAAAGAAGCACAGTACCCTAACCCCACAAAAGCCCAGTGAAATACTCTGAATGCCTTTGAGGGAGGACCGATGTAGGTGCTAAATGTGGGCAATACTCATCTGATGTTAATTTTTCTCAGTGCCTTAGAGGTTATATTCAGAATTATTGCCATATAGTGGCATCTTTAATTTGCTATCAAGTCAAAGTAAGTAAAGGATAATACTCATAAATTGTTTTAGATTTTGGTAATTTTTTAGAGTTGAATAAAATTTCTTTTTATTAACCCATGAAAGGCTTACATAAGTTAGATATCATAACTTCATCACTTATGACCACTACTAAAAATTCAAAACAAGTTCATGTTTTCTTATGGTTTTGGTACTCTTAGGTAAAATGAAAAATAGCACTGAAATGTTAAAAAAAAAAACCCACAGAAATAAACCCACAAAAATAAACCACGTAAGTTTTAAATAGATCAACACAACTAGTAAGATAAAACTAATATATCAGAACGTGAACATGTGTATTTTATAGTCAGGCTCTAGATTTTAATATAAGTTAGTTTTCTTTGCATTCTTCTAAAGCATACTGACTTTCAGTAATATTGTTCTTTAGGTCCATTTCATAATATAACATTTCACTCTTTAGAGTTTCCCAGAAGTAAATACCTTTCAATTCTTGTGGAAATAATATGTAAAGGCAAGTAAATGCATATGTACACACACACACACACACACACACACACACACACACACACTTACAGTAAGTGGAACTTCTGAAATTCTGTCAAATGTCATAGGTTTGTTCATGGAAAAAAACTTGGGAGTCATGGAGAGTGACTTGACATCTAGATGCCATGCCTATGACAATTCTTTGGCCTATTTGCACCATCATTATTTCACATATTTCTTTTACATGTAAATGGGACATCTTAAATGTTATTTCTACACTATTTCTCTCATACATCTTAAGAAGCATTTCAAAAGCTGTATTATTAATGTCTACATCTTTGAAACTTTCCTCTATTATGCATTCTGATAGAGGCATTCTCGTTATTGCACATGAATTTAGGAAGTTTAACTGCCTTAAGATTTAGTGTTTGTGTATGTGTGTGTGTGTGTGCACGCGCGTGTGTGTTTATGCTCACGCACACACATAAATGCACAGACAGACCTTCCCATGAACTGTAATATTGAGTCGGTGAGATTTGTTTAGAAATCTCATACATAGATTATTGGTCAGATTGTAGAGATATTTGAAGCAGAAAAGATGTTAGCTCAGCATAATGAATATGTCTGCCAGCCATTTTTATAATGACTTGCTGCAGTTTTTATTGTCTGACAAACCGTATGCTGTGCTGTACTGTGAGCTTTCTTGTTCGACATAATAAAAAATGATGCAATGTATCCCTAGAAGTCAAGCTGGATGAAAGGAAGGCAGCAGAGTGCTGCTTCTGCCAATAGTTTGGTTTCATATTCTGTTGAAATTATTCTGCATGTGATAAATACAAAATTACCATCATTTATAATGCATTGTTCATGATCTGTAGAGGAGACAGTATTCAGATACAGAGCTCTAAAATCCATTCATACACCTAAAATTTCTTTACACATATTAAATAAAACACCAGGTGGATGTGAACCTTTTGAAATGAAAATATTTACTGAGAGAGCCATGAAACAACTTACTTTTGGTTTATTAACTTATTACTGCATTTCATGTGACATAGATTTTTTTATTTTATTTGCTTATTAGGGAAATAATATTTCAGGAGATAAAAGGTCCCAGTTAGCTCATAGTTAATATTACATTAAAGATTTAGAATTAATATAAGTGGTCATTTTCAATTTAGCGTTTCCACATACAGGAAAAGATCTATGCTTCGTTTTAATAAGAATGTATTACTATAAGGTCTATAAAGTACACTGGCAGGAGTCTTGTACAATAGAACTGCATGGTATGTATATTCACTTTGGTGATAAATGCTTCATTCCTTCTTTAGAGGATTATTAAAAGCGTTCTCTGGAGGAATAAAATGGTGGAAGTCACACATTTAATAGCTCAGGTACAAAGAGTCAGATTGTGCCAGTTGGCAAAAGTTAGCAGGAAGCTGTCACAATAAATGGCAGCAGCTGCTCATAGTTCTAAAGAGTATGTCCCAGTCAGAACTGAAAACTGATGGCATCTACATTAATACTACCTTAATGGCCCATCTGCTGCTCCATAGGGTCCCTAGCTGCTGTATGGAGTCATAGGCATTTGACAGGCAGTCTCTGTATGCCAGACGCACGTTGTGCCAAATGTTTTAGGCTGCTTCATCTCGTTCTGATCTGTCAAATTCTCCCTACTCATTTATCAGGCAAGGAGTTATGAGGGTTTTTCTTTTCTACACATCATTTGCTTTCAGCATTGGGGCAGCTAAGAATTTGGAAGGCAAACTATTTTTGGTTATTGCTATTTTTTTCTAATTGACAATGCAAGACAAAGTTGTCTGATACACTGTAGCGTAGTGGGTAGTTTAACAAAGCTCTCTGACAAGCAAGCCCTGTGGAGAAATCAATCGAGGGCATTTTAAAATGTAATGCTGCATAAATATGTCTCTGTGATTGTATTGGCAAAAAGAGTGTGTATTTCCTTAAAGCCTTATTAATTGGCTTGCTTTTAGGTTCTTGAGATATAAGAGCACTAATATTATATTTAACACATGTTAAAATACTTTGATAAGATATGGAAAGTTAACATTTAAAAACATCTCATACTTATTTTTAAAATCAAATGAATCTTACACAGCAGAGTCAAACAGATATAAACAACTCTGTGTTTTGTAGCAGTTGATTAAATTGTGCAGAAATAATGTTGTTCAATGTTGAGGATAAAGTATTATTTATTTTGAATATACTGAATGATTAGGGCAGTACAATCCATATATCATCAAGTAAATAACTACAGTGGAACCTCGGTTCTCGAACTTAATTCATTCTGAAAGACTGTTCAAGAAGTGATTTGTTTGAACAACACCGCATCATTGTTTCCCATTAGAAATCATGTAAATTATTTCCAGACCCACAAATTGTTCCTTGTTTTAACCTTTCTCAATTGCCTGTGATCATGGTTTCATGAGCACTTTCACACCTTTAACAACATCAGCACTCTTGATGGCTTCTTTATGTTTTAAAATTGTGCTAATTGTTGATTTCACCATGCTATACTCAATAGCCAGATCAGACATGTCCTCCATCATACTTTGCAATTATTTCTTTTTAAGCTCTATCTTTGTTCTCACAACTTTCCTTTTCACTTTGCTGCTATCACTAACCTTCTTAGGACCCATGGTAACTTACTGTATGTATTTAATAATAATAAGCAGCAACAAAAGCAAAAGAACATGAAAATATACACAGCACAATTTCCTGAAATGTTAACAACATGTGGTTTAGCGGTAAACTGACTCTTACTTGTGCATTCTTGTCCTTTCTTTGTAGCCTGAGAGACGCATGACTGATCCTATGGTTATCAGCATGAAAGGCTTGTCAGGTTGAGAATCGAAGTTTTGTTCAACAATCTGGACATTTTCCATGAACAACTTGGTTGAATTGTTTGAGATAGGTGATGTTCAAGAACTGAGGTTTGACTATAATGGCAAATATATAATCAGATTTATAATACTTATATCAAATATTGGAAAACATTCTTTTTGAAAAAGTTCTCTAGAACATGGAATCAAGCATTATTCCTGAGTTAAAAGATTACTGACTTTCTTATTTTGGGGACCAATCACAAAATGGCTACCAAATGTATACATTTTAGGCCTACCCCCTTTCTGATGAAGGCAGTTGACAGATAAACCCTATTTCCAGTGGGATCTCCCTAGCTTGCCTGATAATTTACATGTTTCTAAAACATAATTGTTCCATATTTGCAAGAGTTCTTCAGTCCATATGATGGCCTATATATTTTTTTTGGAGAGGGAATTATTCTCTCTATCGCTCTCTTTTCTTGTTTTAGTTTGTAATTTCTAGAGTTACCAGGTATTTTTAGTCTTATCTGATTTTTTTAGGAATTTGTGACAAATCAGACAAATAGATACACAAAAATAACATGATTAATTAGGCGTAAATAAGCCAGATGTGTCACGTGTCATGGTGTTCAAACAAAAGAGTGTAGGCAGAAGAGTTACTTTATTCCAAGTTCAGCAGGTTTTCTATCACAATCTATAACAACAGTATTAATAATAGTTTTAAAAGCAACTATTAAAATATATTCTTATGTTTTCTTAAAAACCTAACAAACTTGCCTTGAATAGTAGTAGGTCATGTGGTAGTGATGGAGTTCAATTCAGATGTGTGTGTGTGAATGCATGTGATATAAAGGAATGAGGAAAGGTTTTGGTGGAGTCACACATTTAATTGTAATATTTTCTTAATTTCTCCAGGTAGCTGCTATTTTAATATACATTTGTAAAGATAACACAACAGTCAACAAAGTTTAATATATTGATTTTAGACATGCTTAAGTTATTTTAATTTACTTCCATACTCAAATAGACCCTATATTACAGTGACTATTAATCAATATGCTGGTAGAATTAAAATCTCAAGTAAGTATTGAAACTAATTTGTAATTAGTGCTGTTTATTAGTACATCGTTGGCATACTGTCTGGGCAGGTACACAGAACAGAAGGTTTTTGTTAGAAAGGGCAGACACAGCCCTGTTTTCTCTTTACATGCTCTTGCATCAGTGCTCTCCATTGGCATTTGTGAAGCTTCTAGGACAAAAAGTGTAAACTTTAGTACTTAGAATGTGCTAGAGACTGTATTAGAAACAGTGGGCAATTGCATTCAGTCTTTATAGCTCTGCGAGGAAAGTATTACTGTTTGTTATCATATACAGAAACTGAGGCTTTGGAATAGTAAATGGTTTACCCAGGATCACAAATGAGATTGAGCTGAATTTGAACCATGTTTGTGAGAAGTTAAGGTTACACTGCACCATTATTTACAATTAGATTTTGAGAAAGGTAAAATATCCTGCATTTTAGGACAGACAAAGTGAGCCCAGGGTCAAGGCCTATACTTGAGAGGGGAGTGTTAGCTCTTAGACAGCATCTAGTGACAGCAAGCTCATCATGACCCACTGTCTCTTTGACATTGGTAGGTTCTTGGGAAATGGTTTGTTTGTGCATTAGAAGGGCTACAGATCTTTGGGATTTAGGCCACTTTGCAGTGGGACAGTCCTTGATGAAATGTAATACAAAAAGACAGAGGGTGCTGATTCTCACTCTGAAGTGGTGGCACTGATGATGAATGTTCAGTGCAAATAACATCCAGTTGGCTTCAGTGACTGCTTGTGAATTACCAATGAGGTATCTGGCCCAGAGAAATATCCCTCAGTTCTAGCTTCTTTTACTGGAGATAGCAGTGTCCAACAAACAGCTTGATATGTGAAACAGGTTAGCAGGCAAAGAAATTTGAAAATTAAAGAAGAAAGACTCAGAAAAGAGAAGACTACCAGCAAGTCAAAGAAATGAGAGTACTGGAGAGATTTTGGGCTATTGATATAAATTGCCTCTATTAATAGGCAAAAGCATGTGAAAATGAGGCTGTAGTATTATTATATTTTTGGTCCTGTTGTCATAGTTCATTATTCCACAGATACGCTATGACAATTTCAGTAGGCTGGAGATATGGAAGGTGCACATCTTGTTTCACATGGCAATGACCAGCACGTGAGAAGGAGTCCAAAGTAGCAGGTAGTCTTTAATATTACTATTATTTGGAATAGAAGGTTTTGTTGTTGTTGTCTTTTAGAATTTTATCTAAAACTTTGGGCACATGCATTATTTTCCCAGAAAAATAAATAAAAAGAGCAAAGAAATGAAAAATAACAGGGAACCTAGGGACAGAAAAAAATAATTTTTTTTTCCTTCTCAGTTGTTTATAGCTCTAATTTAATGTGGGCATTTTCTACATAAGTTTTAATGCAATATTTCCCACTTGAGAGTTTGTCTATATGTTTTTCTTTTCTTTTTACTTTTAATTACTGAAAAAGCTATATCCACATAAGATCTTTTTATGGCTCTTTGTGGTGTCCATGAGCTCATATTATGTGATACAAGACATTCTCATACAGATTAGTAAAGAAGGTGAAAACAAAACAATGGCTCACTGTTACTAGGTAGACATGTTGACAAGACCCCATTTGGACAGATTTGGCTGAGATAAAGATTTTTCTGGGGAATCCTGAATTTTTCTTAAAACACAATCCTTAAATAAAGAAATAAATGTGTAAGAGAAGTAACAGAAAAATATCTTGAAAGAAAATGCCTTCAGATTTATTTATTTATTTTTGAATAATATTTTTTTAGTTAATTTATTAGGGGGACCGGAAAGCAATGTTTCTGAGCGTTTCGATATTCGGTTGTCATTTATCAGCTCATTGTGTACTTCAAAATCGTGCCAAAGACATTTTAAGGTTAGAGTGACTTGTTTACTCGTAAATAATTAAATCTTAATTTTTTTTTTTTTTTTTTTGCAATTTATACTGAAATGGCCAGCCAAATACCAGAAGAGATACATATCTGGCATTGTACGCTTTTTGAATTTCACAAGGGTAGTAACGCAACAGTTGCTACCAAAAACATTTGCGATGTTTATCCAAGTGCATTAGACGTTCGTAAATGCCAAAGGTGGTTTTCTAAGTTCAAATCCAGTAATTTTGATCTTTCTGACTCGTATCAATCAGGAAGAACAACAGCTTTAGACAATGACATGTTAAAGGTGGAAGTGGAAGCAAATCCGTGTCAGACAATCGAGGAACTGTCAAACACTCTTAACAAATCTTGGTTGACCATCCAAGAACATTTGCAGCAGATTGGTAAAGTAAGCAGAGCAGGTGTTTGAGTCTTGTATAATCTGTCCGAAGAAAACAAAGCTAACTGGTCTACCACATGCAACTTATTGCTTCAGTGGCACAATACAGAAGTGTTTTTTGATCGCTTGATCACTGGAGATGAAAGATGGGTCCTCTATGATAATCCAAAACGCAAAAGGCAGTGGCTCTCTCCGAATGAATCACCACAAAGTACAGCTAAGCCAGGTTTACATCCCAAAAAGGCACTTTTGTGTGTTTGGTGGAGTATTTGCAGGGTCGTTCATTTTGAAGTGCTGAAACCTGGACAAACTGAATGCAGACCTTTACTGTGAACAATTGGATCGAGTAAATCAATCTTTAATTGAAAAGTGTCCAGCGATTGTCACCAGAAAAGGCGTTATTCTGCAACACGATAATGCAAGATCGCACTGCGCAAGACGAACCCTGGAAAAAATTAATGAATTGGGGTGGGAGGTATTGCCTCACCCACCATACTCGCCCGATATTGCGCCATCAGATTTCCATTTATTCCGATTGCTACAACATTTTCTAAGTGGCAAAAAATTTGACAATTTAGATGATGTCCAAAATGCCATCTCCAGATATTTTGCTCAAAAACCAATTGATTTTTATCTATCCGGCACTGAAAATCTGCACACTAGATGGCAAAAGGTTGTTGATAACGAGGGTGATTACATCATTGATTAAAAATAAAAACTTGTTAAAATGTCATAAAAAGCAGGAGATTACTTTCTGGTCCCCCTAATATTTTTGTTACAGATGTTTCTCCTTTTCCCCCTATTGACACCCTCCTCCCCTTCCTCCCCCACCACAGCATTGTTATCTATGTCCATTGGTTATGCTTATATGCATAAGTTCTTTGGTTTATCTCTTCCCTTTCCCCCCTGCCCCCTCCTCTGAGGTTTGTCAGTCTGAACCCTACTTCTATGTCTCTGGGTCTATTTTGTTCATCAGCTTATTTTGTTCATTATATTCCACAAATACATGAGATCAAGTGATGCTTGTCTTTCTCTGACTGGCTTATTTTGCTTAGCATAATACTTTCTAGGTCCCTCCATGTTGTCTCAAAGAGAAAGAGATCTTTCTTTCTTACAGCTGCATAGTATTCCATTGTGTATATGTGCCACTGCTTTTTTATCCACACATCTACTGATGGACACTTGTGCTATTTCCAGATCTTAGCTATTGTAAATAGTGTTGCTATGAACATAGGGTTGCATATATTCTTTCTGATTGGTGTTTCAGGCTTCATAGGATATATTCCTATAAGTGGAATCACTGGATCAAATGTCAGTTCAATTTTTAATTTTTTGAGGAAACATCATATTTTTTTCCATAGTGGCTGCACCAGTCTGCATTCCCACCAGCAGTGTACTAGAGTCCCCTTTTCTCCACACCCTCGCCAGCACTCGTCTGATGATTTGTTGATGACAGCCCTTCTGGTAGGTGTGAGGTGATACCTCATAGTTGTTTTAGTTTGCATCTCTCTGATGATGAGTGACTTTGAGCATTTTTTCATATGTCTCTTGGCCATTTGTATGTTCTCTTTGGAGAAGTATCTATTCAAGTCCTCTGCCCATTTTTCAATTGGATTGTTTTTCTTCCTTTTGTTGAGTTGTATGAGTACTCTATATATTTTGCAGATTAACCTTTTATCTGATGTATCATTGGCAAATATGTTCTCCCAGAAAGTGGGTTCCCTTTTTGTTTTGATTAGCTTTTTAGTTTGATGTAGCCCCATTTATTATTATTTTTGTTTCTCTTGCCCTAGGCGATGTATTGGTGAAAATTTGCTATGTGTGATGTCTGAGATTTTGGTGTCTACATTTTCTCTTGAATTTTTATGGTTTCACAAGTTATATTTAAGTCTTTTATCCATTTTGAGTATATTCTTGTGTATGGTATAAGTTGGTGGTCTAGTTTCATTTTTTGTTTGTACCTGTCCAATTTTCCCAACACCATTTATTGAAGAGACTGTCTTTACTCTATTGTATGCTCTTGCCTCCTTTGTCAAATAGTAATTGTGCATACTGTCTTGGGTCAATATCTGGATTCTCTGTTCTATTCCATTGATCTATATGCCTGTTCTTGTGCCAGTACCAGGATGTTTTGATTATGATGGTTTTGTAGTATAACTTGATATCTGGTATTGTGATCCCTCCCACTTGGTTCTTTTTTTTTTTTTTTTCAAGATTGCTGTGGCTATTCGGGGTCTTTTTTAGTTCTATATAAACTTTTGACATATTTTTTCTAGATCTGTTGGTATTTAAATAGGGATTTCATTGAATCTATAGATTGCTTTGGGTGGTATGGATATTTTAATAATGTTGAGTCTTCCAATCCATGAATATGGTATATGCTTTCACTTTTGTATGTCTTCCTCTATTTCTTGTTTAATGTCATGTAGTTTTCTGAGAACAGATCTTTTACCTCCTTGCTTAACTTTATTCCTAGTTATCTTAATTTTTTTGTTGCAATGGTAAATGGGAGTTTTGTGTTTTGTTTTTTTTTAGTTTCTCCTTCTGTGTGTTCTTCATTGGTGTATGAAAAATGCCTATGATTATTGGATGTTGATTTTGTGCCCTGCTACTTTGCCAAATTCATTTATTAAATTTAGGAATTTTTTGATGGAGTCTTTAGGGTTTCTATGTACAATATCATGTCAGTTGTGAATAATGACAGTTTCTCTTCCTCCTCTCTAATTTCGATACCTTTTATTTTTTTCTCTTGTCTGATCACTGTGGCTAAGACATCCAGTACTATGTTGAATATAAATGGTGAAAGTGGACATCCCTGTCTTGTTCCTGTTCTTAGGGGAAATGTTTTAGTTTTTGCCCATTGAGTATGTTATTGGCTGTAGGTTTGTCATATTGACCTTTATTATGTTAAGTTATGATCCTCCTAGTCCTACTTTGCTGAGAGTTTTTATCAGAAATAGGTGCTGGATTTTGTCAAATGCTTTTTCAGCATCTATTGATATGATCATATGATATTTATCTTTTATTTTGTTTATGTGGTATATCACATTTGTTAAATTTGTGAATATCGTACCAACCTTGTATCCCTTGGATAAATCCCACTTGGTCATGGTGAATAAATTTTGAAAAATATTGCTGGATCCAATTTGCTAATATTTTGTTGAGGATTTTGGCTTCTATGTTCCTCAGGGATATTGGCCTTTAATTTTCTTTCTTTGTAGTGTCTTTATTTGGTTTTGGAATTAGGATTATGCTGGCCACATAAGAAGAGCTTGGAAGTCTTCCTTCCTCTTGAATTTTTTGGAATAGTTTGAGGAGAATAGGTGTTAGTTGTTCTTGAATATTTGGTAAAACTCCCTTGTGAAGCATCCAGACTGGGGTTTTTGTTTGCTGGGAGTTGATTGATTACATCTTCAATTTCCTTAGTTGTTATTGGTCTGTTCAGATTTTCTGACTCTTCCTGGTTGAGTTTTGGAAGACTGTATGATTCTAGGAATTTGTCCATTTTGTCTAGGTTGTCCAACTTGTTGGCATATAATTGTTCATACTATTTTCTTATGCACCTTTGTATTTCTTTAATTTCTGCTTTTATTTATTTTGATCCTCTATCTTTGTTTCTTAGTGAATCTCACTAAAGGTTGATCAATCTTATTTATCTTTTCAAAGAACCAGCTCTTGGTTTCATTGATATTTTGTATTTATTTATTTTTTTTAGTCTCTATGTCATTTATTTTTACTCTGGTCTTTATTATTTCCTTCCTTCTACTTACTCTGGGTTTTTCTTTTTGTTCTCTTTCTAATTCTTTGAGTTGTATGGTTAGATAGTTTGTTAGAATTTTTTCTTGTTTCTTGAATTAGGCCTGTTATGCTATGAACTTCCCTCTTATAACATGATTTTGCTGTGTCCTATAGATTTTGTGTTGTTGTGTGTTCATTTTTATTACTTTCCAGGAAGTTTTTTATTTCTGCCTTGATCTCATTGGTAACCCATTCAGTATTTAATAACATGCTATTTAACCTCCATATATTTGAATATTTTTTAGTGTTTTTATTGTTATTTATTTCTAGTTTCATGCCATTGTGATCCAAGAAGATACTTGATATGATTTCAATCTTTTTGAACTTTTAAAGACTTAATTTGTATCCTAACATGTGTACTATTTTTGAGAATGACCCACGTGCACTTGAGAAAAATGTATATTCTGCAGCTTTGGTGTGAAATATTCTGTAAATATCAATTAAATCCATCTGACCTAGTCCATCATTTAGTGTCTCTGTTTCCTTGCCGATTTTTGGTCTAGTGATGTCATTGGGGTGTTAAAGTCTCCTGTTATGATTGTATTGCTGTTGATCTCTCCCTTGAAGTCCTCCAGAAGTTTTTAAATATATTTTGGTGCTTCTATATTGGGTACATATATGTTTACCAGGGTTATATCCTTTTGTTGGATTGATCCCTTTAATATTATGTAGTTGCCTTCTTTGTCTCTTATTATGGCCTTCATGTTGAAGTCTATTTTTATCATATATGTGTATTGCTACCTCTGCTTTTTTTCGACTTGCCTGGAAACATTTTTTTCATCCCTTCACTTTTTTCCTGTGTGAGTCTTTTGTTCTGAGGTGGGTCTCTTGTAGGCAGCATATATATGGGTCATGTTTTCTTATCCATTCAGCTACCCTATGTCTTTTGATTGGATCATTTAAGTCATTTACATTTAAGGTTATTATTAATAGGTAGTTATTTGTTGCCTTTTTATTTTTTATGCCTGCATTCCTCTCTCTCTCTCTCTCTCTCTCTCTCTCTCTCTCTCTCTCTCTTCTTCTTCTTCTTCTTCTTACAATAGTCCCTTTAACATTCTGTGCAGTGCTGGTTTGGTGGCCTCATAAAAAGAGTTTGCCTTTTTTTTTGTCTCTGGAGCTCTTTATTTCACCTTCATTTTTAAAAAATATTTTTTTCTTTATTGATTTTACAGAGAGAGGAAGGCAGAAGGAGAGGGGATAGAAACATTGATGAGAGAGAATATCTATTGGCTGCCTCCTGCATGGTCTCTATTCCTTTCTCTGATTCTTCTTATGGTACCTCTATGATGTGAATGTTGTTACATTTTGTATTGTCCCAAAGCTCCCTTAAACTCTCTTCCTGTTTTTGAATTTTTCCATTTGCTGCTCTAATTAGGTATTTTTTTTCTACCTTGTCTTCCAACTCACTGATTCAGTCTTCAGCCTCTTCTAATCTACTATTGAATCCTTCCAGGGTATTTTTTATTTCAGTTATGTCATTCTTCATTTCCACTTGATTTTTATTCATAGCTTCTACCTCTGTTTTCATGCTCATGTAGTTTCCACTGAGTTTTTTATAATTCTCATTGAGTTGCTTGTGAATATCACTAAATTGTTTGATCACTCTTGTAACCATTGCTTTGAATTATTTATCTGATAAATTCCTTGCCTCCATTTTCTTTAGTTCCTTTTCTGGTGATTCCTCCTTTTGTTTCTTTTGGGGGTTGTTTCTTTGTCACACTATTTTATCAGTTCAGTGGTCCAGGGCCAGGTGGGGCAGGTCAGGTTATGGAGCAGGTTGGTTGTGTCCAGGGGCGTTGGGTTGTGCTGGGTCATGTGCACTGGATCTCGGATCCGGTCTAGTAGTCTGGGGGCACTAGGAGCGCTCAGCAGTGGCAATGGGGTTGCTGGCTCTCTGCTGCTTAGGGCCTGTTGTTTAGCCAGCTTGTGGTTGCAATGGGGCTGGCAGCTCTTGTTTGCTGGCAGGTCCTGCGGGGCAGTGGGGCCTGCTGCTGCTGGTGTGTCCCATGGGGGCAGCATGGCCCTCTGCTCCTAGAGGATCCCACAGGGGTGGTGGGGCTCTATGCTTCTGGTGGGTCCCACAGGGGCAGTGGGGCTCTCTGCTGCTGGGGAAGAGGTGGTGGGGCTGAGCATGTCTATGTGTGGCCTCCAGTTGCTGATTCTCTCCCATTCCCTGTAGCCTCCTCCCAAGGAGGACCTTACAGATCCTTCAAAATGACATGCTTTCTGATCACTAGTGGGGAGAAGCACCCAGCTAGGCAGTGTGCTTCTGCTGCTGGCATCTCCCTCCACCAGTAGCCCAAACTGCCCCTCCTGGGATCCCCCACTGACAGGCAGCTGCCCTCCCACACTTACACCCATGCACACTCTCTCTCACACATGCTCACCCACTCACACTATTACCCTCACTCTGGTCCTGCCCACTGTCATGTTCCTTCAGACTTATTTTTGCAGTTAGCTGTGATTTCATAGGTAGAATTATAAGGGAGGGTAAGTTGTTGTTCTCATGTGCTTTTCTAGTACTTCTGCTGGGATCCTGCCTGCAATTTGCTCCTTTAAATCTAGTGTCCTCATTCAGACTGAGCTTAGCTAGGGTCCTAAACATGGCAAAGTGTATCTTGTAAATTTTGCAAGTGTCTGTCTCTTTGTTTGTTTAGGGGCATGTGTGTGTGTGTGTGTGTGTGTGTGTGTGTGTGTGTGTTTGTGTATTTCTTTATATTTAGTGGTAATAAGTCATAAACGTTTTATTCAGATAAACTCATTGTCATTGTGCATCTAGCCAATACAATATCTCTTTTAGGTAGTCTACTGCTATAATAGCTAAAACCAATTCAATTTTTATATATATGAATCAATAAATATGTAATTGACACAGAAATTCCTTGTGGGGAGGGACACTCAATAGCAAACTGATATTATCCTAACAGACACTTCTCTATACATTCTTGTTAACTGAAATCTGATTTGTGTTCATAGTGTTTTGTCTTTCAAACAATCCTGCAACCTCTCTGACTACAGTGGGTGAATCTTGATTTGTCTAAACTATTAAAAATGACCTTAGTCTTTTTACCAAGTGATTTATTTAAAGATTGCAGCCTGACACAATTCTAATTTGTTAAGGTTTTAGTTACTGTACCAAGCATCATTCACCAGAAAGTTGGAAAGAACTTGTGTCATCAATGTCACTAAACTGTGAAAGAACCATAGGAGGAAAAAAAAACTTGAAGAATTTTTATGTGAGATAATAAACCACTTACTATTTAAGTATTTTTTTTTATTAATCCTCACCCAAGGATATTTTTTCCATTGATTTTCTTTTCTTTTTGAGAAAATGGAAGGGGGAGAGAGAGAGAGAAAGAGAGAGAGGAGAGAGAGAAAGAAAGAATGAGAGAGAGAGAGAGAGAGAGAGAGAGAGAGAGAGAGAGAGAGAGAGAGAGAGAAACATTAATGTGAGAGAGACACATTGACTGGTTGCCTCCTGCATGAAATCCGGATGGGGTCAGGGATTGAACCTGCAACCCAGGTATGTGCCCTTGACTGGGAATCAAACCTGAGACCCTTCTGTGCTCAGATCAATGCTGTAACCACTGAGCTATTTAAATAATTTTTGAGGTGAGCACTCAATTGCTAACACCTGAAATTATTCTAGTTGATACAGTCCTTCTACATAAGAACTTATGACAAAACATATTGTAGTGAGTTGATTTGAGTATCCAAGTCTAGTTAGAGGAAGATTTATGTAAGAGTTGAAGCTGCGGAAGGCAGGTTGCAATTGGACTACAAGGGTCTTAAATTCCAATTTTCGGCAATCACCCTGCATCATGCAGACAAATGGGAACTAGTGGCTTGGTGACAGTGATCTTGATCTTATGACAATGCATACTATCTGTTGGAGGAGAAAGAGACTAAAAATAAGGAAATGAATTGTGAGTGCTAGTGTGAAGCAATGAGGACTAGATTGGTGGTAATTATGAAAAGGAAGGGTTCAGGCGAGAAAAGTATGAAAAACAATTGAGAGACTTAGTGATTAATTAAATACAGAGGATTAAAACATGAACAAGACAATGATTGCTCTGAGTATTTAGGCCTGAGTCAATAAAAGAATGGACCCATTAATTGAAAACAGGTCAATTAGGAAATAAAATTAATTTCAAGAGATAAAAACTAATTGAGTTTAAGATAATAGTGAGGCAAACTGGGGAAAAGAAAAGATAATAGTGAGGCATTCAATAAAAAAATATCTACTAAGCCGCTGAAAATTCAGAACTGTCCTTTAAAATAATTTCAGACTGATTTGAGCTATATTTTTGTCTACAAAGCAACTCTTTAAATGCATAAACCACACCTTTCTTTTTTACAAGTAGTGTAAATCTCAGTAGGAATTCACATTTGGTTAGTAGGAATAGACAGATGAAACTCCTACATATTAAATTTTAGTTCCCATTTATTATATAATAGCTTATTTTATCTTAAATAAGTGATAATAGAGAACTCTTAAAATAGAGACTGAGTATTATGTCATTGCAATGTGACTAAAAATAACTAGACAGTGTAGCAATGCAGAAAGATATATTGGAGACAAAGTTTTCGTGTGTGTGTGTGTGTGTGTGTGTGTATGTGTGTGTGTGTGTGTAATTATTATGTGTGTAATTATTATGACTTAGACACATTAAAAAAAAAGCCATTTTATTAACTCTGGTAAAATGTATAACTGTTTTTAATGTATAAGCCTTCCCTCTGAATATCTGAAAGCATTTCTTAAACATTTATTTTCCTCTAAGCTAAAAAGCAACTTAAAACTTTTTAACTTCTAAAAGTGTTTCCTTTTAATATTCTTGGACTAAGTGGTGAGAGCCAGGGGTTGGAGCCTGTTTCATATATGATTCATAAATTTATGTGCATGCTTTTGTGTTCTTTGTTTATTTAAATAATCCTTATTGAGCACCATGAACCTTGGTTATTTATTTTGTTATCATTAGGGTCTAGATCAATGCTTAGCAACTTTTAGGTGCTTAACAGTATTGCTGAATAAATAGTTTAAGACATTTATGAATTTCTATACCTCTGAATGTTTACAATATACATGTTTGTAAAGTTTTGTCAAACAATGCTCATTGGTAGCAATTCGATACCAATAGGAATCCCCAATTTGGGATGTAGTGAAGAATGAAACTTTATTCAGTGCAAAACAGCTTAATTGTGATACAATATAGCTGTAAGGCAGCCCTGGAGTGAGGTAGTCCTGGAGCAAGAACCCTCTTTGACTAGGCAGTTCTGCTGTACTCTGCTTTTGTCTGTTCTGCTCTGCTCCAGGGAGATATCTTCAGGGTTTCTCTAGCCAGGGAAATGTAGTCTTCAGTCTTTGGTGGAAAAGAAAAATGTGCTCCCAGAGCCAGAGGGGAGCTAATTTATATAGACAGAAGTACCTGCCCCTTGTCTCTGATTGGTCCATCCTTATGCAAATGAGGACTCCAAATCCTCACAGTTTGATTGGTCCAAAAAGCACTGCTCTGATTGGTCAGTGTAGATGTCCATGGGGATGCAGCTGTGCAGCTCCAATTGGACAGGAAAGCCTCAGTCCTATTGGTTAAAACACAATTTCAGTTCCTGAAATTGTGTTTTATTAGAGCTGGCTCAGATGGCAGAAACACAGTACAGGAAGGCAGTTCAGTGCAGGTGGCAGGCAGCTTAGTGCAGGTTTCTCCCTGAAGTGCAGTTTGTACGAGAGGCCCCAGTTTACAAACATCTGCTAGACTCTGTTATTTTTAAAATTTAAGCCCAGTTAAGCCACTGGGAGGCCTTCTTAGTAGGTATTTTCTTTCTTAGAGTTCAAAGATTTCACATATATGCATGCCTCCATAATATACATATAGTCTCTATAGAAAAGTGTATATATAACCTTCATTTTTCTGATGTGAAAAATGAAACCTTCAGTGATTAAAAAAAATAATTGTTTTATATCACTATACTAGTATGTTCCAGTGGTAACTATAACTTAGATTTCTTGTCAGTTAAATGTGCATTTATTTTGAAGATGAGAGAATAAACTCACCTTGTAAGAAAAAATTATCGTTGACTTCAAACTTGCATCCCCCCACCTATTTTTCTTTAGAAATATTATGAACCTTTCGCCAGTATCCAGAATACAAGATGGCTGTTTAGAGATTACCTACTTCAAATTGCTGCCTCTTAAAGGAAACCTAGTTCTTCCAGAATTTATTTAAGTTATCTTTATTTAACTCTATTCAGAGCTGAAAGTATTGCAGTATGATTTAACTATTTCTGCTTCTGTGAGCTTGTTTGGATTTTCCATTTGTCTGGGTACATTTATACATTATCCTCCATTTATATAAGCTTTATATTTGAAAGCACTTCATCTATTATCTCATTTATTTTTACAACAACACTCTATGCTGCATAGGATGTTATTATATGACTATTTTACAGCTGGAGAAAATGACACTATGGAAAGTTAGTGGTTTGTTCAAAATCACATAATCTAGAAGAGCCACAGGACTAAAACCTAGATGGTTTAAGTCTTAGCCTAATATAATCTTTAGATTATACTGCATGTCTTTTTTATATCTATAGTTCAATTAATTTATTATGTCTACATGAAATATACAGAATATTTTATCATTTTATTAATGACGAAATATTTTTGAGTTCACACAGTAATCACTTTATTTTTTATTTTTTAAATTTAATCAATTTATTTTTGTTACAGATGTTTCTCCTTTTTCCGCCATTGACGCCCACCTCCCATTCCCGCTCCCTCCCCCCAGCATTGTTGTCTATGTCCATTGGTTATGCTTATATCCATAAGTTCTTTAGTTTTTCTCTTCCCTCCTCCCCGCACCTTCCTCTGAAGTTTGTCAGTCTGAACCCTATTTCTGTGTCTCTGGATCTATTTTGTTCATCACCTTATTTTCTTCATTATATTTGACTTTAAAATGTTCTTGTTTATAAAACTCAGCATTTGCTTGCTTTTAATACTATTTATTCATCAAATGTTTTGAGTTTCTACTATACACTGGGCATTTTTCTGAGCAATGTTTTATCATGATGATAAAACTCAATTAATTTTTTTTAGAAAATTAGTACGTCTTAACTCAGCTAAAAGGAAATGTTATGTGTAAATTTGGAGTTAAGAATTAATACTTTGAAGCTTCCAGTTTGCACTGTATTTTTGTTTACACTAGTATGAAAACATATGGGAGTTGAGAAGTCCAAATATCACTTTGACATGTAGCAAAAATTCTATTCTGTGGTGATAAACTGTATATATACAAATTAACCTTATATGGATGCAGAAGACAGCCTGTCTTGTTTATTGAACTACAAATAATTTAGTATATTTGGAACATTGGGCATGTGGAAGAGTGATGGGAGGAAAGGATGGAAAAATTCAAGAATCAGATCATGAGGACCTTATATATAATACCATGTCAATGAGGCTGCACCCTCAGAATATAAAAGAAAGATTTTTAATAATTTTAAGAATGGTAACATAGTCTGAATGTAGTACTTTAAAATGACATTTAGTGTGGAGAATGGGTTAGGAAGGAAAAGGCTGGAGTCAGAGAGTAAAGAGACCATTGCAATAGTCAGGGCAGAAAGTGATAGTGTGGGCTTCCAGCAGTGAGGAGGGAAAAGACAGTTGATAAAGTTAATAGATATAAATGGGTAAACTTGGCTGAAAATGGTAATCAATTTTGTGATGAAGGAATGTGATGGTTAATTTTATGTGTTAACTAGGCTAGGCTATGATATCCAGATATTTGGTCTAAAAATAATCTAAATGTTTTTGTGAAGGCATTTTTAAAGATGAGATTAACATTTAAATCAGTAGAGTTTATGCTCCATAACGTGGATGAGCCTCATTCAATCAGTTGAAGGCCTTAATCAAAAAAAGACTGATCTCCCCAGAAGAGGGAATTCTGCCAGCAGACTGTCTTTAGACTTGAATTGCAGCTCTGTTCTGGGTCTCCCGCCTGCCAGCCTATCCTGCAGAATTTGGTTGCCAATACACCACAACATGTGAGCCAATTTCTTAAAATAAGTGTCTCCACATATTATATGTCTTGTTGGTTCTGTTCTCTGGAGAACCCCAACAAATACAGAGGGAAGATGAAAATGGAAGAGTCATGGATTATTCCCCCACGGGGTGGTTGGCAGAGCCATCCCCAGACAATGGAAACACAGAAGGAGAGCTGACTTTGGAGGATATAAAAAAATGTAGTTCAGGCATATGTAACATGAATTGTCTGGGGGCCACAATCAAATGGAGAGAATAAATACATATGTTTATGAGGCTGAAAGTCAAATAGGAAATCTGGGCTAGATATTTCACTCTGAGAGAGGGGGCTTCTGCAGTTGAAAACGGCATGTTCAGGAAAACAACAACTTGGGACATAAGGATCAATAAAAGCCTCGTTTCAGAGGGCAAGGGGACTGAAAGAATGTTTTACAGTTGAAAACAAAAATAACTAGAACAGAGTGGTTCACAGAGGTCAAGAGAAGAGAGAATTTTAGGAAAGGATAAATTAAATGCCATTGAGCTATATATTTGTGCAGTTATTAGGAGGAAATCGGTGACCTTGGGAAGAAAAATTTTCAAGAGCTATAAATTTAAGATTATAAAAAGCCAAATAGTACCTATTACCATATTTTGCAGAAAAGGAAATCACATTCTTAGTCATCACACAACCGTATTTATAATGAAATTATTAGCGAATATTTTGTTTAGCATACATATACAGTCGGCCCTCATTTATCACGGTTAATCAGTTCCAGACTCTGCCGCCATAAATGAATTTCCACGAAGCAGGATTCTTTATTTATACACAGTTCTCCCTCACCACTTCCTGCTTCGACTTTCGTGGCTGCACTCTATGGCGGTTTTTTCCAGTGTAGTATAGTATTTGAAAAAACCGCGATAGAGTAAAGGGGCGAAAGTTGAAGCACGTGGCGAAGGACGACTGTATTCATTTAATATGTAGAATAGCTCTGAGGCGAAGAGAATTCAGCAAGCCTGGATTCTCCAACTTGGACATCCAGCTCCATAATGGAGTCACAATAACATACTGGCTCCCAGAGAGGTAAAAACAAGACAAGAACCCACATATAGCAACAGCAGAAAACGGAAAGAGGAAGAGTCAGAGGGAGACAAAAAGGGGCACACACTTTAGACAAACACTGGTACTGGTTCATAAAGAAAAGAAAAAAACAGAGGATATTAGACTGGAGGAGAAATAAGTTTTTAGTTTGAACCACCTGAAGAATAGGACACAAGGATTCCATTCAGTATTAGAGAAAGTGTCTAAATATTTTTCAAAATTTAACAATATAGAGAATATATCAATCAATTGTCCTTTAAAATATTATATAAATCATTTATTTGGTTGAATGAATGCTCTTTTGCTTATTAATATTTAGAACACAGAATGATTTCTTCAATTTTATTTTTTTCATCACCATTTATCCCCTCCGTGTTCTCTTCTGCCTCAACTGCCCCCTCCCAGCAATCCCACAATCACCACACTATTGACCATGTCCATCAGTTCTCTCTTTTTTTCTTTTTTGCTCAATCACTCCCCTCTACCCCCAAGACCCTCCCGCCATTAGACCTGTCTGCCTGCTCTCTATCTATGAGTCTGTGTCTATTTTGCTTGGTAGTTTAGTTTGTTCATTAAATTCCACATATGAGTGAAATCATATAGTACTTATCTTTCTTTGACTGGCTTATTCCATTTAGCATAATGATAAATCAAAAGAGATCTTCAGAGTGCACAAATTTTAATTTGAAAGGACTGTATGAGATAAAACAATTGATGCCTAAAATACTTATAATTCTGTTTTCTTAATTAAAAATATTGTTTGTGTGGTATTCACAATGGGAAGAGGTATATTTGCAATATATATAAAGTATCACTCCAGAATTAGCAGCTAATCTTTATTCTTACATTTAATGCCATCCAATGATTTTTTCCTTTTCTATTGAGGTACATTGATTTATAATATTATATGTTTCAAGTGTACAACATCATATTTCGATATCTGTAGACACTATAGCATACTCACCACCAAAAGTCTAGTTTTCATTTGTCACCATACATTTGACCCCCTCCTACCCATTTCACTTTTTCCCCTCCTACCATCCCCTCTGGTAACCACCAATCTTTCATTTGTACCTATAAGTTTATTTTTGTTTTATAAGTTTGTTTCTCTTTTTTATTTTTGCTTTATATTGTATATATGAATGAAATCATATGATTTTTGTTTTCTTTAGTCTGACCTATTTTAATTAGCTTAATACCCTAAGATCCATCCATGTTGTTGCAAATGACAATACATATCTCATCTTTTTTATGGCTGAGTAGTATCCCATGGTATCTATGTGTATATGTATATATCCATTCATGAGTCAGTGGACACTTAGGTTATTTCCATATATTGGTTATTATAAATATGCTGCAATGAACAGAGAGGTGCATATATCTTTTTCAATTAGTGTTTTATTTATTTTTTATTTTTTTAAATATGTTTTATTGATATTTTTTGAGAGAGAGAAGAGAGAGATAGAAACATTGATTTGAGAGAAACATCAGTTGGCTGCCTCCTGCACGCCCCCTACTTTGGATCAAGCCCACAACCAGGACATGTGCCCTGACTGGGAATTGAACCAGGACCTCTCAGTCCGGATGATGCTCAATCCACTGAGTCACACCGGCCAGGCCAGTGTTTTCTTTTTTTTAAAAAATATGTGTTTATTGATTTTAGAGAGAGGGAGAGAGAGATGGAAACATCAATAAGAGAGAAACATATATCAGCTGCCTCCTGCACGCTCCATACTGGGGATCAAGCCCATAACCTGGGCATATGCCCTCACTGGGAATCAAACCAGCAACCTTTTGGTGCATGGGAGGATGCTCAACCAACTGAGCCACACCAGTTGGGCCAATTAGTGTTTTCATATTCTTTGGGTAAACACCAAGAAGTGGAATAGCTGAAACATGTGGTAGTTCTGTTCTTAATTTTTTTTGAGAAATCTCCATACTGTTTTACACAATGGCTGCACTAATTTACAATCCCACCAACAGTGAACAGGGTTCCCTTTTCTCCATATCCTCTCCAAACTGTTATTTCTTGTTTTATTTTTTTCTTGTTATTTTTTTAAATAGCCATTGTAACATGTATAAGGTAATATCTCATTGTGGTTTTGATTTGCATTTCCCTAATAATTAGTGATAGTGAACCATCTTTTCATGTGCCTGTTGGTCAGCTGTATGCCTTGGAAAAATGACTATTCAGATCCTTTGCCCATTATAAAAAATCAGGTTGCTTACCTATGTGTTGTTAAATTGTATGCATTCTTTATGCATTTTCGATATTAACTTCTTACTGAAAATATTATTTGCAAATATTTTCTCCCATTTGGTTATTTGCCTTTTCATTTTGTTGATGGTTTTATTTGCTGGAAGAAGCTTTTTAGTTAAAAGTATCCCTGTATGCTTATTTCTGCTTTTATTTCCCTTGCTATTGGGCTCAACAAAAATGGTTCTAAGATTGATGTCAAGTAGCATACTGCTCATGTTTTCTTCAACGGGTTTTATGGTTTCAGGTCTTATATTCAAGTCTTTAGTTCATGTTGAATTAATTTTTGTGCATGGTTTAAGATATAATCTATGTGGCTGTGCAGTTTTCTCTGCACCATTTATTGAAGAGACTTTGTTTGTCCATTATATGTTATTGGATTCTTTGTCATAAATTAGTTGTCCATATACATAAAGGTTTATTTCTG
Source organism: Tadarida brasiliensis (assembly GCA_030848825.1). Taxonomy (NCBI): domain Eukaryota; kingdom Metazoa; phylum Chordata; class Mammalia; order Chiroptera; family Molossidae; genus Tadarida; species Tadarida brasiliensis. Next base: position 61,668,592 of record CM061258.1, read on the forward strand.
GGCTCTCAATTTTGTTTCATTGATCTGTATGTCTGTTTTTCTGCCAATACCATACCATTTTGATTACTATAGCTTTGTAGTATAGTTTGAAATCAGGGCATGTGCTATCTCCAGCTTTGTTCTTTTCTTCCAGGATTGCTTTGGCTATTTGGATCTTTTGTGGTACCAAACAAATTTGAGATTTTTTGGTTCTATTTCTGTAAAAAATGCCATTTGGATTTTGATAGCTATTGTATTGAATCTGTAGATTGTTTAGGTAACATTGGAATTGTAACAATGTTATTTTTTCCAATCCATGAGCATGAAATATCTTTCCATTTCTTTGTGTCTTCTTCAATTTCTTTTAACAATGTCTTATAGTTTTCAGTGTACAGGTCTTTCATCTCCTTGGTTAAATTTACTCCCAGGTATTTTATTTTTTAGTGGTGATTATAAATGGGATTGTTTCCTTCTTTTCTCTTTCTGATAGTTTATTGTTATTATATAGAATGACAATATATTTTTGTATATTGGTTTTGTAACCTGAAACTTTATTGTATTTATTATTTCTAATAGTTTTTTGGTGTGATCTTTAGGGATATTTATATATAAAATTATGTTATCCACAAATAGTGACAGTTTTAATTCTTCCTTTCTAATTTAGATGCCTTTTATTTCTTTTTCTTAACTAATTGCCCTGGGTAGGACTTCCAATAGTGGTGAGAATAAAAGTGGAGAGAATTGACATCCTTGTCTTGTTTTTGATCTTAGAGAAAATTATTTTAGTTCTTTATATTAAGTATGATGTTAGCTGTGGGTTTGTTTTACATATATGGCATTGATTTTGTTGAGATACTTGCCTTTTATACTTACTTTATTGAGAGTTTTTATTATAAATGGATGTTGAATCTTGTTAATGCTTTTTTCTGTATTTGTTGAAATGCTTATATAATTTTTATCTTTCATTTTTCTTAATGTGGTATATCCAGATTGTTTTGTGGATGTTGGATCATTCTTACTATTCTGGAATAAATGCCACTTGATTTTGATATATGATTCTTTTTATTTGTTCCTATATTTGGCTTGCTAGCATTCTGTTGAGGATTTTTACATCTATATTCATCAGAGATATTGGTCTTTAATGTGTGTGTGTGTGTGTGTTTTCCTTCCCTGTTTTTTAATTATTTGTTTGTTTATTTATTGATTGATTGATTGATTGATTTTAGTGAGAGAGGAAGAGGGAGAGAGAGATAGAAACATTGATGAGAGAGGACATTGATTGGCCACCTCCTGCATGCCCCCACTGGGGATCAGGCCCACAACCTGGGCATGTGCCCTGATCAGGAATCAAACTGGTGACCTCTTGGTGCATGCGTCTACCCTCAACCACTAAGCCACACCAGCTGGACACCTTTCCTGGTTTTTATGTAATGGGTAAGTTGTCCTCATAAAATGAGTTAGGAAGCATTCCCTTGTCTTCATTTTATTTATTTTTTCTAATATTTGGAAGAATTTACCAGTGAAACTGTCCTAAACTTTTGCTTTTGGGGAGGTTTTTGATTACTGTTTCAATTTCCTTACTAGTAATCTCTCTCCTCAGGTTTTCTATTTTTTCATTATTCAGTCAAGGAAGGATATATGATTTTAAGAATTTGTCCATTTTTTTCTAGGTGGTCCAATTTGGTGGTATATATCCGCCTTTTATAGCATTCTCTTATGACCCTTTGTATTTCTATGGTGTCTATTGTAACTTCTATTTCATTTACAATTTTGTCTTCTCTCTTTTCTTTCTTAGTAAGCCTAGCTGAAGGTTTGACAATTTTATCTTTTCAAAGAATCAGCTCTTAGTTTCATTGATGTTTTATATTGTGCTTTTAGTCTCTATTTAATTTATTTCTACTCTGATCTTTATCATTTCCTTCCTTCTACTAACTTTGAGCTTCATTTATTCTTTTTCTATTTCCTTTAGGTGTAGGTAGATTTGATATTTTTCTTATTCCTTGAAGTAGACCTGTATTGTTATAAACTTTCCTTTTAGTACTACTTTTTCCACATCCAGTATTTTGGTATGTCATATTTTCATTTGTCACCAGGTATTTTTTTATTTCTTCTTTGATTTCTTCATTGACCCAAAGTTGTTCAACAGCATGTTGTTTATTCTTTACATGTTTGATTTTTTGAACTTTCTTTCTATAGTTGATTTCTAGTTTTATACCACTGTGCTCAGAAAAGATGCTTGATATCAGTTTAATCTTCTTGAATTTTTTAAGACTAGTTTTGTGTCCCAAAATATGGTCTATCCTTAAGAATGTTCCATGTTACTTGAGAAGATAGTATCCTTTTGCTTTTGGGTGGAATGTTGATCTCTCTCTCTCTCTCTCTCTCTCTCTCTTTCTCTCCCCCCCCCCAACCTGGCTTAATGTGTCATTTAAGGCTGATTTTTTTTGTTGACTTTCTGTCTGTAGGGTCTATCCATTGATGTAAGTGGGGTATAAAAGTTTCCTATTATTATTATGCCACTGTCAATTTCTATTTGTAGTTCTGTTAATAATTGCTTTATATATTTGGGTACTTCTAATTTGTGTGCATATATATTAAAAAATATATGTCTTATTGATGGATTTTTCCCCTTATCATTATGTAATGTCCATCTTTGTTTCTTGTTACCTTTGTTTGGCTTGGAGTCTATTTTGTCTTCTATACATATGGCTACACCTGCTTTCTTTTGGATACCATTAGCTTTGGTCCACGGGCTGACGCTCTAATCACTGAGCCAAACTGGCTAGGGTGAAACTTTTCTTTTAAAATAAGGATCCCGTGAATTCTCAGATCAGCAGATATTTCATGGCAAAGCTCTTTAATGGTTCTTAGTTTTCAAATTTCTCTCAATTTTCTCTTAGTATCCAAAGTTCATGATACCTGGATTTTTTTTTTTTTCTCACCGAAATCCCAAATATCTGAATATCCTCTTTTCTTTTAATGTATTCCATAACTGTTGTTATAGTAAAGCCACATTTACTTTGCTTAATCTATTTATCTACCCATAACATTTTTTCAAGGATTCAGTTCTAAAAGCAGTCTCATTTTTCTTCTTTAATGACTCATATTTTAAGCAAATTGCTTTTTATTTATTTCTTGAAGTTAATGTTCTGACTTTGCTGCTTTCCCTTTTTTTTTTTTTTTCCTTCTTCAATTCTTGATTTCAATTAAGGCATTTTTTGTGGGGTAGGTGGGAATCTGTAATACTGACTACTCTCTATGTGCTTTAGGGGTTCACAGAAAAATCATAGCACCTGGGGGATGCCAGTGTACACATTGCCACCTGGCTAATGATTTGTAAATTTTTACAAGAGTAGCTTTAGAGGAAATATTAATCTATTGAACTTTATTAATTTTTTAAAACACAATTTGATACTTTAAAAAAGTAAATAGATGTAACTTTTGGAAAATCTTTATGTTATTAATCTTTTATGGGTTTTCAAAAAGTCGCTTTTAAATTTAAGAAAGTAAAATTTTAAAAAATCATACCAGAAGGAGCAAATTTATGCTATTATAATGCCTCTAGAGGGCAGTATTAAATTATTTGAGGCTATAATTTAGGATTTTCTCATGCAAGTCACTCAACATTTGAGGAAGTGAAGAGCAAATGGAAGAGGGTGGTATTTTTTTTATGATCTTATTCGTGAGAGGAAATGGTTGTGAAATACAAGTCCTCACACTTAACTCAACAAGTGTTAGGGGAGGGGATGTTTTAATTGAGTGTCTTCTGTGCTCTCCAGAGAAAGAGCTTACTTTCTCCTATTAGGGTCTATGGACCCTATTGGCACACTCAAAATAAGTGAAGCTTTGAATGTAAAAATGAGGGCACTTGTTTTCTGAAAGGCATTCTTTGCATGCAAGCTACTATAAGAACCACATTTTAGTCAGATTGCATTATTTTCACATATGTAATTTGAATTAAGGATTTAAAAGTGATTTAAATAAATTATTTTAATAACCTTAAAAATTATATCAGATGCAAGTATAATTTTTATGAGGATCCTCTCTATCTATATAGAGACTTTAGATATAAATAGATATATAGATAATATTTTAAGTTATTTCTTAGTGTTCCTATGAATGAAAAAAAACAAACAAAAAAACAAGTCAATATAAGGGATAATGAAACTCTTACTGCTATCACTTAACTGCAGTCTTTCTTACACACACATCATACTCCATCCCTGAAGCACAAGAGATATTTCTGAGACCAGGGTGAATTATTTGGCCTGCTCAAGTGAAGAACTATACTTTACAGTTTTTTATTCAGTTTCTTTTCTTTGTAGATGTATCTTTTCGAAGTTATAAAGTCAATTTGATTTTTCCTGAATAATTATGTCACACTCTGAGATGATGAAAGAAGATTTGAGGCCCTAGCTGCTCTCCTGTATTCAAATCTGGCTGAAAGCATGAAGGTTTATTCCTCTTGTTGTTGGTATAAAAGGTAGGATCAGCATGACTGCTTTATTCATTCTTTTGGCATTCTCTTTGGAGTATAGGATATATTTCTGCTATAGAATATGCTTCCAAATTGAATACAGAATACAGGGGTGATTTTGCAGTTCTTCCAATATTTTTCTTTTTGTAAAGGAAATATTAAACATGCCCTTTAAATTTGTACAAGTCATGCTTAATTTAAAATTAAGTACATAAGGAAATGTAGATTTCCATAAAAAAACACAAGATAATTTATATTGCTCATGTTTTTTAGTAGTCTGTATTTGTACAGTATCGTGAATATTTTATGAAATCTTACGGTATCTATGTGAGAGGTACAAAGTATTATTGCTGCTTCAACAATGGGAATGTGGAATTTTAGAGTCAAACGTGGCTTCTATAAGGTTACACATAGATCAAAACAGGCATAGGCCAAAAGTAAAGTTTTCTTATTCCTGTCCAAGATGTCTTGTTATAAAGAAATCCTTTCTTCAGACATCCTTTGAAAGTGAAGAAGAAACAAAGTCCATTTGCTCCAACTTTCTATAAACACTGCTAGCCCCCTCAGAAGGCAAATCTCTAGTCTGTCCTCCAGCACCACAGACCTCATCTCTGCCCCTTTCATCGGCCATCGGAAGAGATGTATTGAACTGGAGATGTTCCTGCTCTTCAGTGTAAAATGATAATGTACTGAAAGTTTTGCCTCAGAATAGTCTATGCATCCACTGTAGACACATGAGACTGATTGGTACATAAACTATATCTCTTCTGATATTTTTCATACACATGAGCATTCTAGGAAAGTCCCTGATTTAGAACATCATGAAAATCTGCCACCAACTCTAATGGCATAGAAAATAACATGGTGCATGTTGGATCAGGCAAGGGACAGTCACACCTGATGAGAATGACTCTGGTCTCCTAAGTGATCTGCTCATTGCATACCCCCATGCACACTCCAGTTTGTTAAACTCTTAGAGCGGGCATGGCATGTGAGTTCCAGTGGTGACTCCAGGTTTTGAGTAACAGGCCAAAATTATTATAACCATTTACTGAACAAGCTCCTAATCTGTTTCCCAACTTCCAGGTTATTTCTTTCTGTGATAATACATCCCACCTCTGTTACTGCTGCTCATCAAATTGTGTCCAAACTAAACATCCAAACCCCTCTACAAACTTTCCCAACTTTACTTACCTATTCAAGCAAATTTTATTCTCTGTAATATCTGTACTCTATGTAAATTAGGTGATGAATATGCCCAAAACTTCCAGTACTCTTTATTCATCCCAGCTCATGCCCAGGAACATATTCAATGACCTCTTGAGTATCAGTATAGATGCCCCATAGACAAGAAAAAAATCACATTATCCATAGTGTAGTTCATTGTCTCCACACAGAAACATATTTTCTTCCTGTACTTCCAATCACAATAAAGAGCACCACAATTCATTAAGTTGCTCAAACCTGAAACTGCTACTTCCTTCATCTATAACTTCTGATTATTTCTAAAGTTCTAATTATTTCTTGAATTCATATACTTTCTCCTTTTCTTGAGTCTAGACCACCAACCCTCTCTTTAGATTCCTCCAGCATTTCTCATGATGTCATCAAAGTGATTAAAGCAATCATGTGTTTACTTAAAATTCTTAAATGACTTCCTGTAGCTCTCAGGATAAAGTCCATATCTCTAACATGGCTTATAAGACACTGTATTATCTCAACTATCATTACTAACCCACAAACCACAATCCAGGCTTTAGCGTACTGGCACCAGTGTTGAAAATTATATTCTCTATTTAGTAATATTATACAGAAAACAATTTGTACCATGATTTTCAAAAAAATATTTTTAATTGATTTTAGAGGGAGAAGGAGAGAGAAACATCGATGAGAGAGAACATTAATTGGCCACCTCCTGCATGCCCCCCAATGGGGATCAGGCCCACAACCTGGGCATGTGCCCTGACTGGGAATCAATCTGGCAACCTTTTGGTGTATGGGTCAACACTCAACCACTGAGCCACACCAGCTGGGCTGTACCATGATTTTTAATGTGAGGAAAATTAATGAATCTGGGTTGTGGTAATAAAGTATTCGCAATTTGGGTCATGGTCTTGGACCCAAGACAATATGCTCAATTAATATTTGTCAAAGGTGGCAAGAGCATACAGTGGAGTCATGACAGTCTCTTCAATAAATGGCGTTGGGAAAATTGGACAGCTACTTGTAAAAAATGAAGCTAGACCACCAACTTACACCATATACGAGAATAAACTCAAAATGGATAAAAGACTTAAATGTAACTCGTGAATCCATAAAAATTCTAGAAGAAAATGCAGGCAACAAAATTTCAAACATCATACGCAGCAGAATTTTCATTGATACAACACCTAAGGCAAGAGAAACAAAGGAAAAAATGAACACATGGGACTACATCAAACTCAAAAGCTTCTGCACAGCAAAAGAAACAACCATCAAAACGGAAAGGGATCCCACTATATGGGAGACCATAATTGCAAATGATGCATCAGATAAGGGGTTAATTTCCAAAATATATAGAGTGTTCATACAACTCAACAAAAGGAAGACAAAGAATCCAATTAAAAAATGGGCAGAGGACCTAAATAGGCACCTCTCCAAACATGACATACAAATGGCCAAGAGACATATGAAAAAATGCTCAATGTCACTAATCATCAGAGAGATGCAAATTAAAACAACAATGAGGTATCACGTCACACCTGTCAGAATGGCTGCCACCAACAAATCATCAAACCACAAGTGTTGGTGAGGGTGTGGAGAAAAGGGGACTCTAGTACACTGCTGGTGGGAATGCAGACTGGTGCAGCCACTGTGGAAAACACTATGGTGTTACCTCAAAAAGTTAAAAATTGAACTGCCATTTAACCCAGTGATCCCACTTTGAGGAATATACCCTAAGAAACCTAAAACACCAATCAGAAAGAATATATGTACCCCTATGTTCATAGCAGCACTATTTCCAATAGCTAAGATCTGGAAACAACCCAAGTGTCCATCAGTAGATGAGTGGATAAAAAAGCTGTGGTATATGTACACAATGGAATACTATGCAGCTATAAGAAAGAAAGATCTCTTATCCTTTGAGATGACATGGAAGGATCTGGAGAGTATTATGCTAAGCGAAATAAGCCAAGCAGAGAAAGACAAATATCACGTGATCTCACTTATTTGTGGAATATAATGAACTAAACAAGCTGATGAACAAAATTGACCCAGAGACATAGAGGTGGGGTACAGACTGACAATCCTCAGAGGAGGGGGGGTTGGGGGGGAAAGAGATAAACCACAGAACTTATATGCAGGTATGCATGACCAATGGACATAGACAACAAAGCTGGGGATGGGGAGGAGGATGACAATGGGGGAAAAGGAGAAACCTCTGTAACAAAAACAAATTAATAAAAAAATAAAAGTATTCCTAATTTGTTAAACACACTGGCCTCTTCTTATATTTCTATACATTCTTTCAGACTTTTATCTCCATGTGGATCACTTACCTCCAGCACATTCTCACTTCCAGATACTTTCCTGGGTAAGTCTTACTCAAGCATTAGGTTTTAGCTTAGGTATCACTTGTAGGATGACTACCTTATAAAATAGGTATCTGGAGTCCTACCTTTGTGCACTGATGGCATCCTGCATTTCGTTCATCACATTATCATATCATGATTTTCTGTTCACTTAACAATAGTCCACACTACTCTAAGCTCCATGATGGCAAGGGCTCTGTCTCTCTTTTCACTTTTGTGTCCCTGATTCTGGCACTGTGCTTGAAACCATTAGGTACTCAATTAACCTTAGGTAAGGGAACGAATATAGCAAATATATTTTATAGTTCTAAGCTTTATGTCATGCACATTGTTCCTTTATTGAGAAAACCTACACTTCTGTTCAAATTTTTATATTAAATATTTTTACATTTTGAAATCATATAAAATGTATGGGAACAATTTTTCCTAAACTGTTTGAGACTAAGTTGCCAACTTGATGCCTCATGACCTCCAAAAACAAGGACATTCTCCTACACAAGCACAATGCAACAAACAGAATTCAGGAAACAGACATCAATACATCACTGCTGTCTAATTTTCAGAACACTTTCAGTTTTTGCTAAATGTGCCAACATTTTCTGACTTGCGTATTGAAATGGTAGATCTGATAGATGGAAGGAACACAGGTCTCTATTACCATTATTTAGCAGCTGAATTAACCAACCCTGGAGCTGCTTTAACTCATGACTTTTTCTAATGTTCATAATACCATTCTACACTGTTTGAGCTCCTTTGAATTAACTTTTCTGTCACCTTCAAATAAAGGCATCCAAATTGTTAAGCAATAATTAAATAGTTGTTTGCTATTATTTCATGCATGTCAGTGTAATATCTCCATTCAAAATTTAAATTTCTAAAAACATAGGGATCATAATTCTGAATCATTTTTTATATTTCACAGCATCAAGTATAGTGTTTTGCATATGGTAAATATTCAATAAATATCTGTTCATTACTTATATTCTTCCTAAAAGTTTATTAGAATTATCGAAGTTTGCCTTTAAATTTAAAAGGCAAATATTTTATATATTTCATTATTTTGAAGCAAGATTATCAAACTGAACAATTTTAAGAGCAGAAATTTATTTAAGTGGCTATATTGCAAATTTTATTTTGTTTTCCTTTATTATAAGAGCATAGCATGTTTAGATCTGAATAGAAACATTACAGATGATCTAGCCCAACTCCCTTTTACAGACTTTTATTCCATAAGAAAGTTAATGATAGGTCTAGTAGACGTTCACCTATCTATAATTTGCCTTTCAAAGTAGTCCTATGTATGTACATTAGTCTGAACTGTCTGCAAAACATACAGCCTTGACTACATCCTGCTCCACTCCTTTGCGATCAGGTACAAAACAGTATCTGACAAATACCCACATGTATTTATCATTATGACTCAACTTTCTATAACATTCTTTGCTTCTATTGCTATGCTACCATCCTCTGATTGTGGTCCATTTTCTAGGGAAGTCTCTTACCATTTTTCCAAATGTAATCATGTTTCTCCCACCACACAGTGTATTGTCTACGAGATATGAAAAGCAAAATATTGTAGCTCTTAAAAGCATGGGCTCTGCAGTCACTTTGCCTGGGTTAGAAACCCCACCTTTCCACTTTCTGGCTGTGGGAACTTGGGTATTTAAACTGATTTCTCAAGGCCCTTGTTTCCTCAAATGCAAGACAGGGAGAAGAGTAGTGCTGACTCTCTAGGATGGTTGTAAGGATTAAATTATTTAATACATGTAAAGCTCAAAGGACATCATAGGTACACAATAAGTTTACATGTTATTTCTATTATAATGACTGGTATATATCGTCAATTTTTCAATAAAATAAAAGACAGTCTTAAAATATTAATGGCAATTCGATTTTTGAGTTACAAAAAACAAGTTTTGTAAAAGTGCTGTATATCTATTTACTTTTAAATGTTTAATGGCCTTGATGGTTGAATACTAAACAGAATTCTAGAAAAAAATATCACAAGATATATTCATTGATTGAAAATGGAATACATCTAATTTTTGCTGATTTTCTTAAAAAAAAGATGTTTCATTTTACAGCTGGTTCAAGTGTACAGCTGCTTTTTAAAGGTTACTTCAGGTATCTCCCAGATTAGGGATAGATAACTAAGAGCAGTTGATGTGGAGTGAATAGTTGAACAAAAAAGGACTGGGTTATGGGATCAAAATGAAAATAAAAAATATAAGGCTTTAGATTTGGTAGGATTAAAAGATGACATAATGTTATAGTTAGTAATGATATTTTACAGTTTCCAGAGCGCTTTGCCTACACTATTACAGTTAATACATTACAGGGAAGACTTTACTAATCACTCAGTTCCTACCCTGGATTTGTGACCTTTTGAACCATTGAAAGGACATATGTATTTACTTTCTGATACTTTATTTTTACTTCTCCTTACTTTAAATTACACTTACTCATGCACTTAAAAATAATTTTATCTTTCTTATTACACAATTTTTAATAACTCTGCAAGAAATTCTCTCCATCTATATAATTTCCATAAAGAAATTCTGTATCCCTTGTGCTGAGACACATGGTAAATTAGGAAGTGTTGGTGAGTGGTCTGTAGCAAGGAGCTGCTAATAAGCGTCTTAATCCCCTATTGGGCTAGTTTAGTGAGTTAAGAAGTGGGGTAGTACGGACAGGGAAAAGGGATAGAAGGAAGAGAGCATACATTTCTTGCTCAGTTACCTCCAATTGGCAACTCAATCCTTTTGTGTTAACAAGTTCTTTTGGGAATATAAGTAACCATCAGAAAGGCCAGAGCTACAGATCATTCATTTTTTTATCCTTTGTCTAAATCATATCAATAGCTAGCGGAGACTAGGGATTATGTTCCTGTATGAGGAGAGGGGTAAAGATATGGGATGTAGGGACAATAAGGGAAAATAGGAAAAGGAAGAGTGAAATGTTGCCAGGGCTGGTTAGGCCCTGTTACCAGAAGCCCCATTTGTGTAAAGATTCCTTGCTAATTCCTTCTTCTTCATTTTCTGTCACTGTTGGTAGCACAGGGTTTCCTTTATTCTTGGGCTATCTAGATGACACCTCTACTAAATGTGGAAATTCTTCTTTATGTATTTAACAAAGTTTTCACTGGGATGTAGGTTGGGGAAGGGGTGCTATTCAAAGTGGCCAGGAAGTGGCTGCCATCTATTTCTCAGCTATCTTTTTCTTGAAACCAAACCCAGATTGACCCTGATATGTCATATATAGCAGAGTAACAAAAAATAAGAGGCCTACAGTTGTCTCATCTGATTTATTTTCTTATTTCAAAGAGAGGTCCTAGCATTAGACATTCCACATGCAATGTCTCCCCCCAGATTTACATCAGAGCTTCTCAAATCCCCATGCTCCTCTTCCCTGCCGACACACACACACACACACACACATCATTCTTCTTTAAGACCCTCTCTCATCCCAGTTTTTTGATTTTGCCAGTGCCTGCTTTCCTCAGAAATGTTTTCTATCTTGTGCTCTCCACTGTTACAGGCTTAAGTTGCAACTTTTCTTCTCTTTTGTAAAATGAACTCTTATTTTATCAAGGCTAAAGTACAAAAAACTAGTCTAAGAGCAGCCTTGATAAATTTCTGCAAAAAAATACATAAAGGCAAGAACCCTTACACTTTACTCAACATAGTCTGGTCTCATGAAAAAGGCACATCCCTTCTATCGATGTGACTGCTCCTTGAAAATAACAACTCAACATGATTACACTATGGGATGGATATTTTGCTAATTCTAAGCCAGTTTATTAAAAAAAAATAGGCTGCCATATAAACTTAGAATTTTGTCTGATCCATTTAGAATAGGTGGTACCAGCAGCTTCAGACAAAGTCTGACTCCCAACTTTCTCTCCCAAGAAAAATGGATCACTTTCAATTCATCCAATTATACATGGTGGGGAGAGGACACTCTTGTGTTCTTAAAGAATAATCTGAAGGTTGATTTCATTTCCTCAAGTTAGCCTTTCTGATAAATTGAGAGGTTTTGTATTATGTATAAGAATGACAGGAACTTGGTAGATGTTCAAATATATTTACTGAATTAAATATAGATACGACTGGCTATTTTTACTTATATTTTCTTAAATATTTGTTAAATAAGGCTGTTTATTGATTTAACAAGTTACTGTTGAAGGCCTACTATGTGCCAGACACTTTTAGAATACTGTTTCTGAATCCCCCCCATCTCTGAAAAATTTTATAAGTACAACACAATCTTAATAGCATTTCTCATAATATGTGGAGATTTTCAAAGGGACCCAAGGGAGAAATGTTTTCCTAGCAAAGGTGCTTTGGAGTGGTTGGTAGCAGAGATCCCTATGGAGATTGAGAAGCTCTCAACCTCTTTCCCATACTCTGATATCCCAGGTGTTCTTGACCCTTGACCTTCCTTTCTTAAATATGAATAGCCAGAAGAGGAACCGAGCCTATTAAGAACTTGAATTTGGCTAACATATAGTATACTGCACTTTGTAATTGACAGTAATGTTTATAATCATAAGGTTTCAACTTACTTTTAAAGCATCCTTGATTTTGAGAGTTTAAATTTTTTTCTATGAGGTTCCTTTTTTCTTTTAATGTTAAGATTATCTTATGCCTGAACATAAACTTTAAAATTGAAAGAAAGGAAAAAATCTTTTTTTCTGTTTTTAACATTATGTTATTAAAAGGTTTTACTTTTCACTTATCTTAAATATAATATACTCAAAATTTAATTATTTCTCAAAGTGCATTGATTGGAATTTTAATAAGCAGATACCACAATACAAAAATTTACATTTCTTCCAATTCTTCCAAGTGTGTTTAGGAACCAGGATTTATTAGTTTGCTAATTTTTTGTTTTTCTCAGTACAGCTTGAGTAGAAAGTGATTGTACCATTAAAATCCTCTCAGGATAATAGATTCATGGAAGATACAAAAAGGTCCAGACATTATAGACATGTAGGCTGAGAAGAGATTATGTTTTCACTTATAATTTCAAACCTCCTTTATATATTCAAATATTAAGAAGTAATGCAAGGATCAATATGGAATGAAAAGTAGAAGTAAGAGATATTCATACCAAATTATCATTTAAAAATGAAATAAAACACTTTGTAGCAAGACCAAGATGGCTTTAACATTCCCCCCAGCTTAACTAAACGTTAGACAAGCTTCCTCCTGAGGGTAGGCCCCTAAACCTTCTTTCCTTAGATCATTTACTTTAGGAAATTTGTCATTATAAATTCTTTGTCTGCCCCTTTGAGATATAAATCTTTTTAAAAGCTTCTTGCCAGTTTTACAATGCTGGAATGTCTTTCTCAAGGACTTGGGAACCATTCCTTTGAAATATCTGATCAAGGACAATAGCACCCCCTATTTCCTAGTCTCTATGGAAGATAGTACCTCTGTTTTCCCAACTTCTATGGAACACTTTGCTCCAAGCTGTAAAACTATGTCCTTTCATGAAGATATGAGAAAGTTTACTTTTGCTTTGAGTAAGGCCATTAGAAAATACAGGTGGTCTATGATCCAACTTCGCCCCAGGTTTTAAAAACTCTTCATCTCCTTGTTTCAGTGGAAATGAGCTCAAACTCAGTCTTTGCCTTTTTCTCCTATTTCAATAGTCTAGAATAAAGTCTTCCTTGCCTGGTGCAAGTTTTTCTTTGACCATTATGTTATATGATAGTAATGTTACAAACAAGGTAAGTGGTTTATCAATTTGTAGAATATTCTACTAAATAAAATAATATGTATTATGTTTTTTAAATAGTATTAATGGGTTATCTACCATAAATGCTTCTGTATGAATTATATCTTATGTAGTGTATTCAAATTAAAGAATTCTGTATCTGAATGTGTTTTAAATATATCATTCTACTATATGTGCAGGTGTGTGGGTTTGTGTTTATTCTTATATATGTGATGCATCATTTTGTCTATAGAAAAAATACAAAAGACATTTTCTATTCATTTGGTGCTTCAATCAGTAGGTCCAGAGATGCTATATTTGAACTGTACATTTCTTATGCAGAGAATCCAATAAATTCTTCTACAGATTCCCTTTGGCACGAGTACATATCTAGCACCCTTTAAATTTTTATGGCTGTTTCTTCTCCTCTCTCACCCCAGAGGCAATGTTTCACTACCTTCACACTATCTCCATGCCTTTATTTGCGGTCCCCCCTCCCTCAATGTTGAATTAACACATAGCTTCTAGACCTTTCTGGTTTCCCACTGGACTATGTCTTTTTGTCCCTCCTTTTCCTTTCTTCTTTCTTTTTTTTCAAACACTTTATCATTGTCCTTAGTGCATAAACTATAAGAGATTCTTAGTATTCCGAAGGATTAACCTATAAACACCCAAATCTAAATTGCTCTGCACCTTATTTATAAATGTAAATATATATATGTTTACATTCATATTTATAATTATAGATATATTAAATCTTGTACAGGATCATGTAAAAAAACAAAAACAGCCTGGCCTGTGTGTGGCTCAGTGGCTGAGCATCGATCCATGCAACAAGAAGTCGCTGGTTCTATTCCCAGTCAGGGCACATGCCCAGGTTGTGGGCCCAATCCTCAGTGAGGGGCATGCAGGAGGTGGCCAGTTGATGTTCTCTCTAGTCAATGTCTCTCTCTCTCCCCCTCTACCTTCCTCTCTCTCTAAAATCCATAAAGAAAAAAGATATTTAAAAAAGAAAACAACAAAATGGACCTTTATGTTAGGATGGGTTCTGAAGCATATATGTACTAATTTGTTTTCTCAAATTTAACGAGCAAAAAAGATGTTAAACATTTTTGATGAGTTTTAATTCTTTAGAAGTCTGTATACTGTGGTATTCCTGAAAAATATCATGGTAAAATAAAAACAAAGAATAGGAAAAAATATATACAGTTGAACATATTTATTTTACAATTCAGAACTTAAAGTGAACATTAATCCAGTAGATACATATTTATAAGTAGTATATCATCACATGAAAAAATTGAACCAAATGAAGCAAAAATATTGTTTTAAGTATAAGATATAGAAGCTGGTTCAAATTATATAAATTGTTTTGAATGAGTTCACCTTACCAGTTCTTCAGTTTTAATAATGATTGTGGATCACTCGTTATTGATTCTGCCAGGGTGCTGGGTAATGTTAAAGGAATCCAAAGTGAATGAATTGGCATATTCTCACTTACTGTATTGCCCTCTTATTGTTGTGAAGCCTACAGAGTATCAATGATTCATGCTATGTCACTGAATTCTCAGTTCTAGTAATGTTATCTGTTATAAAGTGTTCCAAGTCCTCACTTATGCTGTAAGGTAGCAACTTATTTAGCTTCTTAGGAAAATAATCTGCATTGTTTGTGAGTTGATTTTAATTTAAAGTGATAAAATTACTAATGATGCGCTCCTTTTACCTGTTATGCGTCATGTCCTGATGAATATAGATGTTCATTGATAGGGTAGCACCTCCAATGTGCAAAATTTTACTGTGAAATTATGTGAATTTGAATGCTACTTCTGTTTATGTTGGATTAAATTCATATTTCTAAATTCAGCAGCCTCTTTCCTCTCTCTCTTGGTTCATTTTCAACTGTCAAAAGTCACAGCTTTCCCAAAAGCATTATAAATAACATGAAACAAATGTAAATGAATGAGAAATAAGGATGGCAAATTCCCAAATTTCAGGGTGGGGGATAAGAGGGAAGGTGTGTGAAAATGCAGTCTTTATTCTATTCATAATTAAATTCTTATAGATTCAGGAAATTATAAAAGCAGCCATAAATTTTATCTGTAGATAGTGAAAACAATCTACGGCTTATTTTTCTTCTTTACATGCATGTCAAAACATATTAGCTGCATTATAATGATTTAAGATCAAATTTCCTCCCTTTGTAGAAAAATTTAACACTAATTTCACAATTAATATAGTAATGGAATTTTGATCAAATATAGTTTCTTTTATTTGATAATCATTCAGGAATATGTGTACTTGAATTGTATGTGATATTAGTATTTCTTTAATAACATAAGATACCAAAAACTTAATTTAGTAACTGTGAATAAAGTTAAATAAATACATTTGCCTTGCAAATGAATAACAAATTTTTTTATGTCTAAAACTTTAATGGGATTGTTTGAAATACAATTAATTTGTTTCAAGTGCTCTTTACACTAAAATTTAACACATTTAAATCTCCTGTTTCTTGGAGAAAAGGGTGTTCTTGACAAGAATTAGAGCATTCCAGCATAAGAATTATTAAAATATCTTATTTTTATAAATTAATAAATTAAAGTGATATTAGAGCACTTATGCCAATGAGAGTAACCCAGACATATATTTTTTTATTGTTTTTCATTAAACAGAAACTATGATTTGGCAAACATAGTACTGTAAGTGCAAATATAATTAAAGAGTGATATGTAATTGGAGGCCATCTTATGATTTTTATTAATATACAGCCTCTACAATTACTGATATTTTGTTCTATCATTATCTACATTTCAAAACTCACCAAGCACTATTAAAAGTCTCTATGGCTGCCTGACAAACACTTTAAAAACCAGGGACTTAAAATAAACATTTTTATTTTATTTGTTCACAGTCAAGTTCTACAATGTCAGGATCTGCAGCTGGGATAACACATAAGACTGAGGCATAGTGGGAAGACTTGAATGAGGCAATATGTTTGGTTTGTTAGCTATGAATGTTGACTCAGTTTCTAGATTCTCTTCCATGTAGCCACTCCATATGAAGAGCTTGGCCTACTTCAAAAAATGGTGGTTTCTGGGTTCCAAGAGCATGTGTTCAAAGGAGCAAACCTCCAACGTGTGTTTTAGCAAGACTGCTTGCTTCGTGCTTACTGATGTCCCATTGGCCAAAGCAAGTCATGTAACCAAACCCAGCCCAGTGTGGGAGGAGACCACACATGGGTGTGGATATCCAGAGGTACGATTTATCTGGGACCACTCGTATATAAAAGTCTACCACAGCACTATTTTTTATAATGTGAGATTTTTCTACCAATTGGAGATCAAATCTGATTGTAAGCTTCCTAGTTTTATCTCCTAGTTTTATTGAAGCTTCTTTCCATTTTCAATTTGAAAACCCTAGGGAAAATCATGAGAAATTACATTTTATACTGGAAAATGTTTGAGAATCCTAAGTTAACAAAATCTTCTTGTTTTTAAATTAAAAATTGAAATGGAAAATAATAGGGTTGTGGACTGAGGTTTGGAGGTATAATAAATTTTTTACAGAAGCAAAAATAAAGCTGGAACATTAGATTATAATATAAATATATCAATGACTACTTACACATTTTAAAGTGGTAATAAGGTGTACCATACCATTTTCACTTATCATCTTATACTTGATATGAACTTTTCAGGTTCTTTCTTCTCTGCAGTTTTAAGGAGATGCCTATCTATTAGTTTTTCATTTGTCATATAATAAGCACACTGAGTAGTTTTTCTATCTTTACTCTATCTCGCTGTCCAACAAGTACGTTATATATTTGTGCTTTTATTACTCTGATTTGTTAATTTTCACTTCCAATGTCTGAAAGTGGGCTATGAGATATAGAATAATTTGGATGGGTAGGCACCAAAACTGTATCCCTTAATATGACCTCATAAATATCACTGAGTAGGTTATTTCACAAACTGCCTCCCTTATAGTTTAGGTTAAATGTTCTTTGTAATCTCACTCAGAATAACTTCCTGCCAAAGCACTTGTCATCAGCCCTCTTACTTTCATCCATTCCTTTCTCATCTGGTGCAGTTTTCCCATCTGAATCTCCTTAACTTTTCTTTCTTTATCTTTTCAAATATTCTATTGTAAGAATCTTTATTTCTAGACAGCCCACTTTAACTTCCTTTAGAGGTTCCTAATGACCAGTTTCTTTTTGCAAAATTATGTTCAGTAGAAGTGAGTGGAACTGGTATTCTAACAGTTGCAAAAATAATATATAGAAATAAATTTGCATATATTTGAAACTCACATAATAGGAGCTAAAATTGAAGAGGGATTACTCTACATGTAAAAAATGCTTTTCAGATTGTAAAGTGCTATACAAATTTAAGGTATTATTATATATAATAATGGTGATGTTGATGGTGATCCTGAAATCAGTAGCCTTTACTAAAGACTAGTTCAGCCATGAGGAGTTGTTCAGTTAATTTAATATTCATCATAGAATACCTTCCAAATCATTGAACTGTCCACGTTATAATAGCAGCTATTTCAGGAAGATTTTTTTACATGGGCTCATTTACATATCAGAGTCTTCCTGAATGTTCACATTCAGTGCTAATTTGTGTAAGAACGAAAGTTATAAACTTGGAATTCCTATTGTAATGTGGACTAATTAGCAGATAATTTGATAATTGACTAAGTCTGCTATATTTAGTAGATTCTCCTCAAGTCCGTAAATGTTTAGTTTATTTTGAAACTTATCCTACAACAAAATATGGGAATCATATGTGTGCTATTTTGCACAAAACACAAAATCAATGTTAGACCTTAAGTACTGAAGGGACATCATTGTAAACTAGTTATTGATGTGCTAAAGTCATTTACACCTGCCATGGAAGATAGATTGTGACACTATTAATTGAACTGGAAGTGGGTGTACTCACATAGCTGCCGTGTAAACCGGCAGCCCACCATCTGTAAAATTTCATGCATATTTTGTGCAGATAGCTATACCATATTTTGACAACCCCAAATCAGCTTTAATCTGTCAATTTCAAAGTTTGTCACCAGAAAGTTCATCTGAAGGAGAATGTCTGTTCAATTCATGTTAAATGAAAAATGATTACAGTAGATAACACTTTACAAAATGCACCATTTCTTGGAAAAATAAAGTTGTTTAACATGGTTATTATGTACTTTCAAGGCATGTTACAGTTTTTTAAAAAAGCACATTTTAAACGCCAATATACAGTAGATAATGAAAGATATATTTACTCACTGAAGGCATATGGCAATAGCAGGAAAAGTAAAGATGCTTTCTCTGTAATAATTCTTCATTTGCATAACAATTTACAAGGGGATAAAACATGCTGTAGTGTTGAATTTTCATTTCTGGCTCAATTTGAGGGAGACTTGCTACACTATTCCAAAATGAATGTTTTTTCTAGAGGGTCCACAGTCTATCCATTCTTAGTATTTAAGGCAATTTGGCTTTAACGAGGGGTGGGTCTTTGGGAAGAGAACCAGGGCTGTCTTCTGTAGTGCCCTCTCACTTAGACATCCCACTGACATCATCAGATAGCAACTAAAAACTATCAAGGTACAAAAGATATGCCTTTTTGCTTCAAAAAAATTATAGTAAGAAGAAATGAGAGAAGAAAGATTTCCCAAGACTGCTGTATCTGACACATGATAACTCATGATTTTTTTTCTCTTTATTTTATTATTTTCCATCATCATTTTATCCCCTCTATCCCCTCCTCCATCTCCACCCCCCTCCTACCCCCACAATCACCACAGTTGTCCATTTTCATGAGTTCTTTCTCTTTTCTTTTTTTTCGTGCTCAATCCATCCACCACCCCAGCCCCCGACCCAGAGTTGTCAGCCTGCTATCTATGAGTCTGTCTCTATTTTGCTTGAAACTGATCATTCATGACTTTTTAAAATTATAATCTACTTTACTTAGAATATGCTGTATTAAGTGAAGCAGCAATAGGAAAATAATAGTTCATGAAAAAATTTGTGACACTGATAAACAGCATGGTTCTTCAAAAATTATAATGAGGTACATAAATGGTGCCCTCATTTAACTCAAAGTTAGGATCTATGAAAACACGTACACTCCAGGTCAGGTACTCAAGGAAGGTTCTGCACGTTTTTTAAAAATTATTATTTATTATATTTCTAAAACGATTAAAAACATTCATCCTCATATTTCTCGCTCTTTTACAAAATTTGAATCCATTTAAATGAAAGTTTCCTTTTGTCCAATACCCTTTGCTATAATTGTGTAAGAGTTGAGAATTTTTCTTTAAAAAAAATAGGCGTTGTTGGGTGGAAGGGGAGTGGGCTTGTGCCTTTTGTTAATGCTGACGGATTTTACTCTTCTACAGAAAAATGACTGTGTATTGATCTGCACACAGAGTGTACTAAATAACTGTTTAATTTTTCTCCGTTTTTTTTTATACTGATAATTACAAATAATTTTCATATTTACAGCCCTAACATTGTTGCAGAGAATCATATGTGCAGGTTGTACATAGAACATCTATTTGTCTTCCTTTCAAATTCTAAGTGAAAACAGTTTCAGGGATATATTGTTCAATAGAGGAGCTTACCCTCGTTGCTTATATTACCATCTTCTACTCTTCACTAATTGGCAATTGGCATTTTATTCCACCATTTAAAAAAAGGATTTTTTAAGATTACCAATAACTTCCTACTTAATACATTAAGTACCAGTTTTTCTCCTTTTAAAATTTTTTTCCTCTTTACAGAGTTTGAAAATTATCAACCCTAAGTTGAAGCTTTTGCTTTTTTAGTCTGTTTATTCCGTATTCTGTTTTTCCTTCATAGACTTAACCAATTACCTGATTCCTAAATATAAATAATCTTCACGGTTAAAAAAATCACCATTTCCTCTTCTCTTTTTACTAATCAAACCTCATAAATTCTTATGGCATACATAATTTCACATGTGTCCCTACCCAACCTTGCCAATGCTAATTTCTTTTTCCAAGTGTCTATTCAGTGAACCAATATTTATTCAGTGGTAACTATCTGCCACGTTAGGCTTAGTTCTAGAGATACATGTGTGAGGAAAAACCAACATGGTTATTGGCATCATGGTATCTCAAATCTTGCAAAAAGATAAAAATTCAAATAAACAAATTAAAATAAAATTAAATCTATGCTGAAGATTATGAGAGGGAATGCTGTAAGAGCATGTAATAAGATCTGACCTAAAGCAAACTGCTGTTAAAATTGCTTTAAACTAAGATTTACAGATTAATAGTAGCCATTAACAAGGTGAGGAGAGACATGAGCATTTTAGACAAAGGAAAACGCAGGTTTAAAGGCCTTTAGTGAAATGTCCTGGTTTGTTTAGATCTGAAAAAGGCCAGTGTAGATGGAGCACATGTGAGATAAAGATAGGAGAGAGGTAAGATCTTATTGGCCTTTGTAAGCTGTGACAGAGTTTTTATCTTTACTGGAAAAGCAAATTTTCAACCACTCATGGCGAGGGTATTGTGATATGACAGACAGATATTCATTTTGAAAATATAACACTAGGTGCACATTGGAGAAAATATTTGAGGGAGACCAGAAAGGTAGAGGAGAACAGTAAAAAACTACTGAGGTGGTGTGGATGAAGGATCAAAATTTCTTAGTCTGCTGCATGGTGGTAACTAAGGGAGAATTTGGTGGGTGATTCAAAGGTATTTAGAGGGTAACACCATCAGGACCTGGTGATAAATAGATGTGGAAAGGGCAGTGAAAGTAAATAGAATAAGGTTCAATGATGAAACCCTGACTTCTAAATAGAGTTGTCAGATAAAATACAGGACATTCAGTTAAATTTGAATTTCAAATAAACAATGAATATTGTTTTATTATGTATACATATTTAGAACATATGTATATGAAGGAATTATTTGTTGTTTATATGAATTTCAAATTTATTTGCTAATCTGGCAACCTTGTTTCTGACTTGCCATCTCTGAATTAGGAAACAATGAGAGAACCAGATACATGAGTAAGGTTTTGCTCATGTTGGATTATCTTTGACTCTAGGACACCTGAGAAGAAATGCCAAAAGGTACTTGGATCTGAAGTTGAAAAGAAAGGTCTGGGATGAAGATATTTTTGTATGGTTTCTGCAGAAATACCTAAAATTTTACGTTCTAGACAAAATAATTGTTTTTACCATCAAGTTATTCCCTTCCCTTAATTTGATCATTCTTGTTAGTGATGCTGCCATTATCCCAAGGAAACAGAAATGAAATTTAATAATTGCTATTTGTTTTTCAGTTACTAAACCTTGCTACTATCTCACAATATCAGTATCTACTAATATCTATTCTCTAATTTTTGTAATCTTATTAGTTTGAACACTCGTTACTTTCAAAAATATTATTTTAAAACTCTGTTCAGTTTCTAGTCTGTGTTGTGTCTAAAATATTCTTTCTCAACTATAGTATCAGCCTATAAGCTTGTAGTGATTTTATATTTCCTATAAAAGAAAGGTTGTTATGATCTTAATTGTTTTCAAGACATAATTCAAGTAATTTTTTTCAACCTGAAAGCAGAGAGGGCTAAATTGATCTTTATCAATTTATCCCCCCATTTTGTCTGTTAGACTCAAACATATGAGTAAAATCTTATGGTACTTGTCTTTCTCTGACTGGCTATCTTTATCAATTTTATTGATCTTTTCGAAGACCTAGCTCTTTGTTTCATTGATTTTTTCCTATTGTGTTTTAAACTATTTTATTTATTTCCTCCCTGATATTTATTACTTTGTTTCTTCTACTCACTTTGGGCTTTGTTCTTTTTCTAGTTCCTTTAGGTGTAAGTTTATATTGTTTATTTGAATTTTTTCTTGTTTCTTGAGGTAGGCCTGTATTGATATAAGCTTCCCTATGAGTACTGCTTTCTCTGGGTTCCAAAGATATGGGGCAATTGTGTATTCATTTCCATTTGACTCAAGGTATATTTTGATTTCTTTCTTGATCTCATTGTTAACCCACTCATTGTTTAGTAGCATGTTATTTAGCCTCTAGGTGTTCATGTGTTTCTCAGTTTTGTTCTTGTAATTGGTTTCTAGCTCCATACCATTATGGTCAGAGAAGATACTTGATAGTATTTTAAACTTCTTAAATGTATTGAGACTTGTTTTATTGCTTAACATGTGTTCCACCCTGGAAAATGTTCCATGTGCACTTTGAATATTTTATGCCAATCCCTTCTGGCCTGCAGTTTATGTTGAGAAATCAGCTGACAGTCTTATGGGAGCTCCCTTGTATGTAACTAAGTGCTTTTCTTTTTCTGCTTTTAAGATTCTCTCTTTGTCTTTAACCTTTGGTATTTGAATTATGATGTGATATGATTTGTGTGGGCCTCTTTTGGTTCATCTTTTTAGCACTGTCTGCACTTCCTAGGCTTGTATATATATTTTTTCTTCCCCAAATTAAGGAAGTTTTCTATCACTATTTCTTCAAATAAATTTTCAGTCTCTTGATTTCTCTCTTCTTCTGAAACCCCTATGATGTGAATGTTGGTGTGCTTGGTATTGTCCCAGAGGTCCCTTAAACTATCCTAATTTTTTTCCACTTTTTTTTTTTTTGCTGTTCTGATTGTGTTTTCTGCTACCTTGTCTTCCAGATCATCTATCTGATCCTCTGATTCATCTAATTATTGTTGATTCCCTCTAATCTATTCTTTATTTTTAGTTATTCTTCAATTCTGCCTGCTTCTTTTTTATGTTTTATATCTCCTTTTTTATGGTTTTGGTCTCTTTAAGTTCTTACTGACTTCATCTATCCCCTACCCCCCTAAATTGATTGAGCATTCTTATAACCAGTGTTTTGAACTTGGTCTCTGACAGATTTCTGAAATTTTGTCCTATTCTTTCATTTGGGACATTTCTTTGTCTCTTCATTTTTGCAGAGTTTGATTCCATGTGTTAGAAACTGTCTCCCAGTTTTGATAAAGTGTCCTTATGTAGAAGGGACCCAGTGGCACAGTCTCCTTGGTCACCTGAGCTGTGTTCTCTAGGAGTGTCCCCTGTGTGGGTTGTGTGTGCCCTCCTATTGTAGTTGATCCTCAGTTGCTGTTGGCACATCAGTGGGTGGAGCTGACCCTCAGGCTGACTGTGACTATAGCAGATGAGCTGTTGTGTTGGGGTTGACCCCCATGGAGTGTTAGTCATTTTAGCAGGGCTCTGGTGTCAGTGAAGTTCACCTTTCATATGTGTCATTTGTAGAGTTGGTTGGGTGGTTCTCTGGTGCAGTCTGAAGCAGGTCCCCATTTATGTTAGACTGGGAGCCTCCTGGGAGGGGCTCCTGTGAAAGCCCATGTCTGCTGCTGCTTATGCCAGGCTCAGGATCACTTGGTAGTGATCTGCAGTTGGTTGCCACTTATAGTTATCTTGGAGGAACTGGGAGAGACTATGATGTGGACTGAGGCCAGCTGCTACTCTTGCCAGGTTGAGACTCTTCAGTGGGCACCACAATGTGGGCTGAGGCTAGCCACCACTTGTGCTGTGTTTGTGGTCACTTAGGAGAAGCTATATTCCAGGCCAATACTGACCTCCACTTATGCCAGGCTTGGGGCAACCTGTTGGGAGCTACAAAGCAAGTTAGGACCAGTTGCCACTTCTACTGGGCTTGGGTTGCTTAGCAAAAGCTATAAGGCATGACAAGGCTGACCATGCTTGTTTGGGGTTGGGTCTTTGGGCGATTTGGGGAAAGTCTGCAGTGCAATCCAAGTCAGGCTGCTTGTATGGAAGAGCTGCTGGAAGAGGCTCAGGCCAGGCAGGTGAGTTGCATAAAGTGAAAGTCTCTGGGAATCATCAGGGCAGGATGTACAGTTACAGCCAGGTTAGTTGGCAGCTCAATTCTAGCCCCTACCTGTGCCTGGCCAACAAAGATTCAATGGCGCCTAACAAAGCTTCTGTCCCCAGAGAGAGTTGTTCTAGCTTCTGACCTTCCAGCCCTCACTCTGAAGTTAATCAATTTAGTTCTTCCCCATATGTCCCTGGTGAATTTTGAGCTGCTGTTCTTGTGCTGGAGCTTAAAGCAAGTGAGTTTGTGAGTGAGTGAATCTGTGTATGGTTCCTTTAAGAGAAGTACCTCGGTCTCTAGCAGCCGCTTATTTTTCTCAGATGCTATTCTTGCTGGTTTTCATAGCCAGATGTTATGGGCACTCCTTCTTCCTGGCACTGGTCTCACTGTGGGGCTGGAACTCCTTGCTTCTCAGTGGAAACCTCCACAGCTGAGACATCCCTCCTGATTTTTAACTGCCACATATGGATGTAGAACCAGCCCATTCTATGTCTTCACCCCTGCTACCCATCTCAACAGGGCTTCTTCTTTATAGCTTTAGTTATAAGAATTCTGTCCAGCTGGTCTTCAGGTGATTCTAAATTACTGTTCTGTAATTTAGTTGTACATTTGATGTGGTTGTGGAAAGAGCTGAGCAAAGAGTTTGCCTCCTCCCCCATATTGACCAGAAGTATCCTAAAGAGATCTTTAAATAAATGCAATTATTTACATAAAATTATTTTTACTTTTATGTGTAGTTGAAATAAGCATCTGAATACTAAGAAAATAATAATTATGTATTAAATAAGTAACAATGTCTTAAGAATGGAAGGGTTAAAGAGGTGAGATACATAAAGTGTCAGGAACCAATCCGACCTATTATCATGTTGACCAGTTAAGCATGAATGTGAAAACACAGAATATGAGTAAAGTATTATATAATGGATATAGTAATATAAGTACAATATTATTATAAGTACAATATTTCTCCAGGGGAAGAAATATACTTTAATATTCTTCACTTAGCTTTGCATAATTGTTTTGAGTTAAAACACTTTTAGTGTCTCTCCTATCCCAAATCACACAACTGTCACTGCTTACACTGACACTGTTACTCAATTTTAAGTCAATGAGGAATGTTTCTAGTTTCACACTATGCTACATGACTGCAGAACTGGCTCATTGCACACTCTCTTTTCTGTTGAGAGTAATTCTGTTTTGTTATTCCAAGTATGAACATACACTGCATTATTCTATCAGGTAAATAAATGTATGCACAATGAAGAATGAGCATGGTCTAATAGAGAGCAATAAAACAAAAGCCAAAGGACATTCTGAGAGTATCCAATCTTTATTGGTAGAGATTATTCATTAATTTTCTTATAACCCAACATATTTCAGAATCACTCTATAGTTATTGTCTTGTAATTTTCTCTTTCTGGAGTTAGATCCATATGTACATTCTCTTAAGGATATATTGGAGTGCATAATAAAAAAGTGAAAGGACAAGAGTACTTTTTAAAATGTATGTTTTAGAGATTATTGAGACAATAAAATACTAAGAAGAAGTCATTATTCACATAGTAAATGAAGTTGTAGATGATTTGAAGAGGGTTACCTGTTAGGAAATAAATTATCAAGAAAAATACAACACCTGTGTAAAGATTGTCTCTTAACTCCATATTGTATGTACCATGCCAACATGTCATACAATGGGATGACTCATGCTTGTCTTTTCATCTGCAATGTCATGACACATGCCAGTTGTTTTTGCAATTATGAGTCAAGTCATTCAATTCCTATGGATGTTTTTCATGAAGACAAGGGCAGAGATGAAAAGAGAGAAGAGACATAGCTCACACAGACAAACCTCTAATGTTCTCATTAACTTTGGAAGATGGAAGACATGGACTGAAAGTTGGGCTAAAACATTTTTAATTGGGAAGAGTTTTCCATTTCTATTAGTAGTACCTAAAGTCTTCAATTGACTTATTCAAGCCTGTTCAATTTTCTGATTCCCATATTTGATTGCTTTTCCATTCTATTCTCTTCCCTTTATCATCTTCTAAAAATATGTATTAGATATAATCTGTGGTTTCATCTGCTTTGTCAGCAGCATTCATATTTTTCAGATTATAAGTATTTTCTTACAGTGGTCCTATCCTACTCTTTTGGCCACTGTTAACTATAATTTAATCCATGAATTATTTACTTATTTCATGTTTTCTAACTGATTCTTCTTTCCCTACACCTTTTCTAATTATCCTTTCAGTAGCACCATTTTTGGGCGGGAAAGGGATCAGTACTTTAATTACACACTTTTTTTTTTAATTCATCACCTGATTTTGTTGGAAGTCCTAGGCCCCACACAGCCAATAAAGTTAGCAAAGTCACTGCCCCAAAGATAAAGTGAGACTAATTTACTTTGGCAGCCAACACACCCCAAGAGATTTGGGAGCCCAGCCAACCTGAACTTGGAAGCAATGATGAAGCTGTCGACTGCTCAAGAATCTTTTCATTCTGATTCATTGCAAAAAGGGTGGGACTAGACAAAGTGGTACCCAACTAGATTCTATGAGGCCTAGATTTCATCCTCTGAGTATTGTTCCATAAGCCATGCCACAATTACAACAGGAGCTAATGTAGAATAAGGCAATGCATCTCCATCAAAAAATATATTAGGGTATTAAAGATTATATGTTAGTTGCATAGTGATATTTCTGCAACTGCGAGTAAGAGAAAGCTACAGATACTTTCCTAAGTACAATTTAAGTGGCTTTATTTAGTTGCAATTCATGACCCAATACTCTTGTGATTTTGCTGAGGTACATTTAAGAGAACAGAGTTGACATTTTAAGCATTTAGTTGGTGCTTTTAGTTGAATTTTTTTTTTCTATCAATTACCATGAAATACTTTCCCAAAGAGTATATCCAGGATGTTCTCAATTAATTTCATAGTAGCAATTAATTTCATGCTAGCAATTTCTCAGTGTCCGGATCAAATACAGTGATTTTCATTGTATTGTTTCATACATAGAAATGTCCACAGAAAAGTTAATCATGTAGCAATTAATAGAATCCCGAACCCCAAACTTCAGTGCGTACAAGAAAATAGGCAAGTATGACAAAAACTAACAAGATACTAATGTATCAATAATAATAAACCCACAGTTTTAATAGCGTCTTCACTGAATTTGGCATCTTTAATTTAGATAGTATATATATACTGTATAAAACCATTTATAGCTCTGTAATGTGATATAGGCCGTTCAGATTTTTAATCATTACATTTAAAGACTTGTTTTTAGAATTTTGTAGGAATTAATGGAGGGTACCTACTGTGGTGTTATTTTAAAGATACTTAGACAATTATTTTTTTTTGAAGGTTTTTATGAAAAATGTGATATACAGAAGATACCATCATTTGTTGACATTTAGGTCTTCCTTTGAAGCCAAGAAAAGATAGTGAAGCACTTAGATTTTAGTCCTAATTTCTCCCCCCATTTATTTCTGTCATTCTGCTGCTTGACAGCTGCAAACCTAGCTCTTACCTCTAGGCAAGCGGGCAAGCAAGCGTCTCTTTCCTGAACTAATGGCCATGCAGCTCTTGGATTAATTGGCAAGTCAATGGTGCAGCCTGCGTGTTATTTCCCCAGGAGACCTGCTACTTCACATCAGCAACTTTTTGAATTCGCTTTGGCCTTAAATTTGCTCTCAATCTCAACTCTTTCTAGACCACTCGCATTCCAAGCCTTTATTAAGTATATGGCTCTTATGTTATAGGTACATCTTTCAAAAAGACTCGAGAAAAGTGAAAACGAACAACTGATTAATTATAAAGTAAGTAAAACATCTTTTAAAAAAAGATGTTTCTTTTAAAAATCAACTTTTGTTTTGACTGTGTACAAAAAGGGCTTTAATCTTAAGACAACCCATTTTTTATAAGCTTTGCTGGATGGTTTTTTCTTGAAGATTATATTTTGAATACATAATCCCCTTATACTTATTCATCCTTAGGCAGAATAGATTGAAAATTGGAAGTTTTAGTTCTGATTTCACAACAAACTTTCTAAATGACCTCAGTAATGTAAGATAAAGTACAATTTCTTCTTTGTAAAATTAACAATTTGGACAAGGTAAGGACTTTTATAATTTCAAATTCTGGATATATTTTAAAAATTCAGTCAGGGATTTAAAATTTATTCTCTAGAATTAGAAACAAAACCCAAGTACTTCTAATTAGTTTTTCTGTTTCACCAGAATAATTTCCTCTAAGCTCAGGAGTTCTGCTTTATTTTTTATTCAGTCACTATCAGAATTGAATGTTATATAAGTAAATTTAGCAAGAATTGATGTTGCTTAGAAAATGTTCTCTTCAAATGACCCAGCTCCAGACCAGCACTGGCCAAGAGAATTACAGACTGAATCACATAAGTAATTTAAAATGTTCTAGTAGTCATGTTAAAAAATGAACAGGAAATTAATAAAATTAATTTTAATAATATATTTTAAATCAGTATATCAAAAATATTTTTATTATAATATGTATTCAATATTTTAAAATTTATTAGTGGTTGATATATTTTACATTATTTTTTTTCTTGTCTATTTAATACTCTACATGTAAATTTAGGCACTAAATTTTTATCAGAAATACTTGATCTGTATTTTGATTTCATAAAATTTACAATAGGAAAAGTAGATTCACACCTAAAAGTTATTTCACACATACATAAAGAGTTTTTAATTAATTTTGAATTAAATTAAATTTAAGAACTGAGTTCCTCAGTGGCACTAACCACATTTCAAGTACTTAGTCATCATAGGTGGCAAGTGATACCATATTGCACAGCTTATATTTAGACAATGATCCACTTTTCACTGGAGATCAAACTTGAGATTTTTAAGACTTCTTGTTTAATAACAACAAAAAAAATCTATAGTGACTGAAAGAGAATTTCCTGTTAAATTTATGAAGTTTAATGAAATGTTAAGATAAATAGTTTTACTTGAACTTTTTTTTTTTTTTTTTTGTAACTCCAGCTCTTCTCTACAAATACCTATTGCATACATGGAACAATTACTATAACTCCAGACCCCTTGATTTTGAGGTAAGTCAAGACACCCATCTTCCTTTTTAAAGTAAAATCCTAAAGCAAGAGGTAATCCTAGAATAATAGTTTATTTTTTTATATTTGTTGAGGTCTTATAACTGCAGGGTAAAGCATTTCAAGAATGAAGAGAAAATCTCATCCAAATTTAAATATTTGAATACATAGAGCATAAATTTCTTAAACTATATACTACAAATGATCTTTACAAAGCTCAAGTTTTCTAAGCTATGAGTGAAAATTATTGAAGAGAAAGAAAGATTTCCTTTAACTTTGAATATGGTATTTAACAAAGAAAATAGTCTGTTCATTGTGAGAAAGGTAGCTAGACATAAAATTTTAAAAATGAAAGAAAATTAAAGATCATGTAGTGTAAGTTGTTCATTTCCTAAGTAAGGGAACTGAGCCCTAGAGAGACCAAGTGACTTGTCAAGTTCACTAGCTATTTTGTAGCAGATCCTAGACTGGAGCCCACACTCTCTGATTTCCTACTTAGTACTTTTTTTTTTCAAAATTTTTGCAATTGCGTGTGCATAAATGGGAGATTGTAAAATTGTTATATACTTAATTTCAGAAAGCTGCTGGGCAAGTACATAGAATAGAGAGATTTAGTTCTGGTTCTTGTATACTAAAAGGCAGCCCTATATTGAAACAGTAATGCCATTCAAAAGAATATATGTACCCCTATGTTAACTGCAGTGCTATTCACAATAGCCAAGAAATGGAAGCAGCCCAGTGAGGTCTTCTGGGCACTAGGGCTGCTATCCATGATTAGACTAACCGTAACAAAGTTGAGGGAGACACAGTAGGGAGCTAGACGAGGACAAAAACAGGGAAGACACACCAGACAGAAACTTTCGCTTTGTCCACCTGGCCGCTCCCCGCGCGGGTTAGGACTGGCACAGGCTCAGCATGGTCACTCACACACAGTTACATTCACACAGTCACACTCACACATCGTTTGAATATTCTTCCAGAAATTTCCTATCCTGAGTGGCGCCTATGCCGCTTGGGAGGTGATCAGTCTCCCCTTCCGCCGCAGTGGCGTATCTGAATGAACAGAATTTGCCAGATTTGAACCCCACCTAACATCTTAGGGGGATTCCTAGGAGAGGAGAGGCTGTGTCGCGTCCAGCCCTCTCACTCTCACCCAGATAGACCGGTCACCCAGATCACACCTCTGGAGGCTTTACCAGGTCTCCTTTAATCATTTTTGGGACATCTTGGTGTCTTCCGGCCGCTCGTTGGAAACCCAGGTAGGATCTTCGGGGCCCTGAAACTCAGGGGGCGCCTCCTCTCAGATCTATAGGGGTCCGGCGGCCAGATCAGGAGAGGCTGCCCGTTATAGGCATCTAGCCCTTGGTGTAGCAAAACACCAGGTATCTCGCTGGAGCCTCCAAATGTTGTAGCTGCTGCTGCAGGGCTCAATAATATGGGCAGGCAGCATACAATACCTACCCTAGATTGGGTGGAGATTTTTAGATAAGTAAGCCAAAAAATATTCTCTGGGGTAAGAGAAGCCCCCGTTCTAGTTAGCATTTCCTCAGAACGTTGTTGCAACTGTTTAAGGCTTCCCCAGGCAACCCTAGAAAGGGTTTGAGAGGGGCCCTGGGACTGAGTCCGGGACCGAGTGCGAGTTTTGCGATCAGTGTCCAAGGTCAGCTGTGTCATTTGGGGAGTCAGGTTGAAGGGCAGATCCTTCCTGTTCATGGTAAGGTTTTATCCACCGAGCCACCAGCCACTTGGGACCTGTAGGAGACAAAACACAAGCATACCCCCGCCCCCAAGCCAGTAACTCTGCAGGACCTTCTTATTGTAGAGTTGGCTCCGGGAACCCAGTAGGGTAACAAGAGAAGTTGAGCTATTCGGGTTCCCGGCATTAATACATGAAAGCCCACAACCTTAAGAATTACTTTAATTTCTCCTTCAAAATCTGAGTCAATTACCCCTGGCATCACCTGTATTCCTTTCATTGTTAAACTAGACCTTCCAATCACTAAACCTACTTTCCCCTCTGGCAAGGGGCCATACGCACCTGTAGGAACTAAACAAACATCATCAGACTCCTTAAGGGTTAATTCTGTGGTGGGGATGATAAGATCCAGGCCGGCACTTTCTGCTGTGGAGGCTCGCAGGTCTTCAACCCACCATTTGAACTTCCACATGGCGAATTGGGCCGGCGTTAACAGTTTTTACTAGTGCCGTCCAATCCCAAGGAGTCATCAGATAACTACCAGCTATTTCCTCCAACATTCCTACAGTAAAGGAACTGTGCAAACCATTCTCCTTTATGCTTTGCCCGAATTCTTTAAAGACCTGATAGGGCAAACATCCGTGCACAGGTTGTTGATCTGGCCATACTATAGCTGGAAAAGCCTTAAGGTCACCCACTTTCCTGGCCTCTATAAGACAGCCCTCCATTGCTGGGCGTGGTGAGGCTAAGAATTTCTCCACAAAAGGTGGAGGGGGAGGAAAGCCCTCCTCCCTAGGTGACCATGTGGGAGCAGTTGGTTCGGAGTTTTCTCCGAGGGGGAGGTTGGAGCCGCCTCACTGCTGGGATCGACCTACTGAGTTAGCTGCTGTAAGGCTGTAAGTACCGACCCCATGCTGTCTTACTGGAAACCTCTCACGGCACTAGATATGCAGGCAGCTATCCCAAGCCGGCGCCGCTGGCTGGAGAAAACTCTTTCTCTAGTGAAGTTTACTGGGCTTGAGAAAACTTTCTTGAGTGAAGTTTACTGGGGATCCGGATTGTTACTTCCCTTTCGCATACCGTTACGTTGCTGGTCGCGTCGAATCTCGCCGCTGTGTACCTGAATCACGTTGGGGTCATCACTGGCCCTCTCGGCCTGCCGGGATTGGTGCAATGCAATGAACCTTCAACCACACGCTGGTTGGAGTGAGAGGGAGCTTTGCAAGTGAGCAAATGCTCCAGAGTTTAGGATGTGGTGCTATCTAATCGCAGATTGGTAACAAGCGCTCAAAACACGTGGACGGGCACAGGTTTACAAGGTTGAAAGGTTGAGAGTGAATTAACGCAAGGTTCAAAAACATTGATCTTCCAACCACCAACCCCCAAAATGAAAATATATCAGTTTACATTACTAAATGCATAATATTTACTTACAAATAGCAACCTACCTAAAAATGCTGAATCTTTTTTTTAATGTATGTAAGTGTAATAACAGGATGCTAGCAAAGCAAAATTCAGAACTTTATATTGAAAAGTCAGATTTTTTTTAGTCTAGACTGCTTGTTGATAATGAAATAAGTGCCAAACATTTCAAATTTGTAAAGAAAACATATTTCAGGATGACCCAAACTAATATATATATATTAAAGTTAATAAAAAAAATACTACCTAAAATGTTGATAATTATGGAAGCTGAATGAGTGTTTGGCAATTCATTTATTTTCTCATATATTATTTTAACATTTCATAACAAAAAGGTAAAAAAAAATTATAAAAAACGATGCCTGTTTTTTAAGATGATGGAATTATAGTACTCAAAGTCTTTGTAGATATGTGGTTAAAAAGAACTATAAATAATAATTTTTAAAAAAGGTCCTAAGTATATGGTATAGTCATCATAAGTTAAGAGTATCATAGAATATTATTGGATATATGGATTTAGGAGAAAGCTCGGAAATGGGAAGAACCAGAATAGATTTATGTCCTAAAGAGCAGGAGTTCCTGGCCTTTACCATTGAGTCCACTCTGACATTAATGTAGTTTAACCTTAACTTTTTCAAAGACTAAAATTCATAATTCAAATTTTTGAATTGAGAAAATAATTGACTATTCACTTGAGTTAGCCAATGGACTAGTTTATTCTAGGTCAATTGCCCATTTCTGGTCCAATCAGCAGAGGCCCAAGGAATGAGGCTGTAATATAATATGTGAGATTACCCTCTTCTGGCAGTAAACAGAACAGGTTCTCTCTGAAGGGACAGGAATGGGAAGAAAATTACAGAAGGTTCAGTACTATTTTTTCCCATTGGTATTGCGTTATTCTCCATGTTTCTGCTGGCCTCAATGTGCCTGCTTTTTCACCCAAAGTTGTATAGTCCATGAGTATATGTACTCCAAAATTTTCAAGAGAATCACCCGATTCTTGTTCTTGATTGGAGCTTGTGTTTAACAGCATACATCTACTTCATTTTATGTTAGTATTTTGATCACATGTTATAGTCATTATAGTCTGTGTTTCCAGGCCACTCCAATTTGGGAGTGAGGAATGGGTAAAACAATCTGTAACAAAGTAGCCTTTCAGTTGCTGCAGATATTTAGTGTTGTGACAATTTTAGAATATTAGAGAAGAATATCTGTGAATTTTCTGGGCTTTCTTTTAGTATTCTCAAGATGGCTAATGTTCCTTTAATCCTCATCCTTACAAGACAGAGTTGAAAGACAGGAAACAGGCAATAACTTCCCAACAGACTTACTCTTTTTTTTTCTTTATTGATTTTTAGAGAGAGAGGAAGGGATAGGGAGAGAGAGATAGAAACATTGATGAGAGAGATTATTGATTGGCTGCCTCCTGCATGCCCACCAAGAATCAAACTGGCAATCTCTTGGTGCATGGGTTGATGCTCAACCACTGAGCCACACCGGCCGGGCCCAACAGACTTACTCTTACATCTCCCTAGCCAGACCTAAGTCTCAATCTCATGCCTGAGGTCAGGGGATCTCTGTTCACTATTCAGT
Source organism: Tadarida brasiliensis (assembly GCA_030848825.1). NCBI lineage: Eukaryota > Metazoa > Chordata > Mammalia > Chiroptera > Molossidae > Tadarida > Tadarida brasiliensis. The sequence goes on from CM061258.1 coordinate 61,702,987, forward strand.
CTACATGAACATTTGGTAAGAAGGTAGGAAATAACTTTGGTATAAACCTGAAACAGTGTCTGTTACTCCACCCCTTCATTGTAACATAGACACTAAAATTTGGATGAAATTGACTTTACTCCAGTGGCCCTTGATTAGTGAAAGCCAGGGCCCCAATCACCTCTTTCCATACTGGTTAATTTAGTAACCAAGGCTGAATCCAATTGGCACATGGCATTTCTCTGGCTACAGGAATGCTTTCAGGGCTGGTGTGATCCAAACTAAGTTGACAGTTTTTGTTGAATCTTCTAGATCACAGAAACTCTGCAAAGTGCCTTGCTGAGGACTTCTTTGACCAATCCCCTTTTGAATTGTAGCTATTTTGTTTTAAGGTTTCTGCTAATTGCTAGTCCTAAATAATATAGCAGGATTTTGATTCATTTATTTTTTTAGTTCTTAAAAAATAGGATTATATGAAAAAGAAGTATGTATTTATGAAAACATGCTGTAGCAAATCTACTGCAAACTTTTTTTAGGTCCACCCTTTTATTAAGGAGAAATCTAAAAAAATGTTGCTGAATTATTATATCTTTTTCAGAGCAAGTTAGCTAGTCATATCAAAGCAAAGCATTAACTTTAGGACTTTTCAACAAAAGATGTTATATATTTTTTGTTAGTAATTTTGTGCTAGTAGTTCTTTAAATTTTTTGTTTGTTTGTTTGTTTTTTGTTTTTTTACTATATATACAGTATAAACATGTTGGTTTTATGTACAACCAAAAAAATTAAAAATGTCTTTCTCTGAAGTTTCCAGATATAAGGAATGTGATTTGAACATAGTACATACTGCGTATTTAATTTAAACTTGCCTCATATAAATATGAAAAAAGAGAATTGGGATTTAGTCCCTTCATGTTATAAAATTTCCAGTAGTCTATCCCTGGCAATGTTGCAGGAGGTAAGGAATTCCTTCTCAGCCTATGCGGGAGGCCTGGGACTTGGTCCTCTCACCCTTAACGCTGCTACCACTGCCCCTCTTATCTTCTGAGAGCACCACCCCTGCTCTGTACACTTAGCCTCCATGCGGGGACATATTTTTTGGATTGTGTAACATTTATATAAAGGAACTGTTCCATGATTATTCATTAATAATATACTTGAGGTGATCCTAAATACATGGCCACTTGTCATGTTGACCTGTAAATCCGAATCCCTTGCACTCAATGCCACAGACAAACAGAAACTCAATTTTCTGATGTTTATTTGAGTTTAAGATAAAACTTCTAAAACGTATGCCTGGAAAAATTCACTCTCCTAGGTGGTACAATATGAGAACATTCTGTTTGGCTTGTTTTTGCAAGGAGCCTCAGAATGCAGAGTGGATGGTACTTGGGTTAGCTGGGATAACCTCTGACTAGCTCTGGCCTTTCCGTGATTGCTGAACTGCTTCCCATGCTCTGGGGAGGTTCACCAGGCTTATTTACTGCAACTCAGTGCTTGGAGAAACCAAAACACAAGGCTTAGAAGTTTTTGTAAGGTAGACTTTTTGTTAATTATTTTTATATAAATTCATATATTTTAATTCGAAATGTTTAATTCTCCTTTAAATTATCTTTTGTCTCTAAGTAACAAGAGGAAAAGAAATTTAGTTCTTCTCAGGTAAAATTATAAACTCTATATCACTGTTTTCAACTGTGTTTTTACATACATAAGAGAAATTGTATATGTTTACATATAAATGTTTTTAATTGAGTTAGTGTCCTTTTAATGTTTTTCTCAAAATATAATGGGCAGACATAGGTGAAGACACTATGTAATGAACTAGGACCACCCTGCTGAGTCTTAACCATCAGTACATGCCTGTGCTAGGCTAGGTTTCATTTCTAATTTATTTCAATTAAGTGTCTGTAATGTAATTACATGGCACAGGAAGGATCTGTTGATGTTGTGAATTTGATTTTTAATAATATTACTCTAACCTATAATGTGACTTTATAACTTTGAAAATTTCTGTTAGGTAATTATCTTTTTATGAACTGTTAGAAAAGTCCTTTTTACGTGCTCATTGGGAAGGATTTCCTTTAAGGTGGGTTACAGTGGTGAAGGTACTAGAATCACTTCTTGATATATTAACTACAAATCTTTTCTTAATACACTCAGCACTTTTTTTTTTTTTTTTTTTGGCTAAAGATAATTTCAAAATGTCATACATACATGGAGAAAAATTCTCATTTAGCATAAAAACTCCTCATTTATATATTTATATTTGCCTTTTCTCAATTGTTTCTTTTACTATCTCTATTCCCCAACCCCAATTTCTTTGTCTTTTTCTCAAGCTTTCAGGATTTCTATTGGGAAATGAGGTTTTAAGTGATGGCAGCCCTTAATATTCAAGCTGTGAATGAATGCTTGGCTTTTTAGTTTTGGGACATCAGTTTCCTGCAGCAACTACAGAGCAGGTGGCCCTGTATAAGGAGTTTAGTGAGTTTCACTTTAACTGATATCTCCATGGTTAATAGTCTTACCAATATTGAAGAGGGAATTGTAACAATTAGTCTTTTCAGTGGCATGTGTGGTTGAAGAGAAATATACACAATAATAATTTTATACTACTTGTTATATTCACTACTATTTTAAATATTGAAGAATATATATAATACTACATTGATTTATTCATTATCATTGATTAGTATGTTCTTCTCAAGACATTTTTAAGAACAAGAGCAAATCAAAAGAAATAAAAAAACAAACCCCTTTTCACTAGGCTCTGTGTGCATGTGTTTATGTGTGGATGGATTTTGGATTACATTAACAACATAGAAGCATATTTGCAAGAATTGCTAATTGAGGTCAAACTTAATGACCTCTGAGTTGAACATATTCTTATAACCTAAGTAAATACAATAATTGGATAACTATGAGTCCGATTTTATTTTACTACAAACATACTGAAAATGGAATGGTTTTCAATTTAGGAATTTTCATTATGCAGCTATATCAGCAGCCTGGAAAGAATTGGTTTTATTTTTACTCATTTTAGGTAAAGATTTAATTCTTCATTTTTTTGTAGAAAAATCACTAATTAAAATTTTTTCATTTCCGTAATTTAAAAATCTAATACTCTAAATATAAACAGTACTCCAAAGAGAAACTATAGCATCTAGATGGCTAATATGAAATACAGTCTAAATGATAAACCAATTTATGCAGATTGTATATGTTTATTCAATAATTAGCTTACTTTATTCTCATTTTTTTACTTAAAATACTTTAAAGATATAATGGAATCTAATTAAATAAAGCATTTGTATGACTACTGATAGCATATTTAAAGGAGAATTGCTTTTTTAATATTGAAATTTTATAAACCTCAATTAGGAAATATAATTGGAGCAATTTTTGATGTAATGTATTTAGGTTTTTACCACAACACTAATGTCTGGGAAAGAAACTTAAATCCTCTTGAGTTAAATAAAAATAACTAACATGTATTTTGTCAGTTTAGCATATATTTTGTCTTTTAGCTTGACAATTGAAATTGACCTCACAGTACTACCCCCTAAGAAGACACTTGGCTGCGATCTCAGACATTGGAACTCTCTGCAGTCTTTATTTTGGACCTTTGAGACTGGAAGCTGCCACATTATGTGAACTATGGTCAGTGAGGTACCAACCAGTTTTATTCACAAGGGATCAAGATGAGAATTCGTAGCATGCTATACTTAGGAAATTAATAGCCATCTTGACAAGAGTTGTTTATCTTTTACTCTTATTTTCATTGACGAATGTGTATTGGCTCTCTAGAGAATATAAGGGACTATGGCTACTTGGTCTAGAATAGTAGAAGAAGTCATTAAATTTTAACCTTTTAGTCCCCCCACCTTGGCTCCTAAAATAAGAGTCTAGAACCGTCTAGTTCTTTTTTTCTATATGTAGTTTTTCACATATAGTACCATGTTGATTTTTTTCTTATATGAATGAATAATATAATCATTGCTTAAATTTATTTATTAAATAAATAAAATTAGAATGGTTTAATTTCTTAATCAATACTGAGCTAGGGTAGGTAGGAGGAAGAATTTATCCTGGTGTACCAAATTACCTTGTGAATCTCAATTCTGCAACTAAATTTTGAAATAACATTTACCAGGTCTCATAGTTTTGTAATGGCAATGACTTATATTTCACTTGAAAGAAAAATCCTTTTTTGAAATGTTATTTTTTATTGCTATGTTTACATGTGTCAAGATGTGCTAGTTATTTGGTGACCTTGTGGCCATTAGCTAATAATTTCATCTTTTTTTCTTGAAGAGAGAAAGCCCTCATCAGCCAAGGTCAATTCTCTTGTAAAGGGGTCAGTTTTCAGCTATTAGTACCCAACGCTTATAGTAACTGATAGATGGATGCACCTGCCTGGTAACAAGCATAAGTGTAGCCCCACAGAGTCCGCTGCAGTCAGAATATTTCTGAAATCATGAAATATTGGATAAGGTGGATCTCAGAAAATTCCTGAGTTAATTAGATAAGGAGTTACTCTTTAAAATTTGAAGAGTTTTAAGATAAATCTTGAAGTGGTATTCTATATAATGAGTAATTATTAATCTTTAGCATATCATAGTCGATTAATGTAAGAGTTAAGTTTGGATAAGTATTTGAATGAAAAAACATAAATGTTTATATGGTAGACTGTAATAATCTTACTCTTTAATATTATCTTCTGGATGACTTTGACCTGGTATTATTATGCTATAAATATTATGTTTGCATTCATTTATTTATATATTTAGTGAATATTTATTAAGAACATACCATGTACAAGGGACTGTGCTAAAGATATAATGTCAAAAGAGTTTAGTCCAGGAGATGATTTTAATCAAATGCTCATAAAAAGATGAACTTACAAACTTTATGTTGAGTGCTGCAAAAGAAAAGTTCGTGAAAGTACAAGAGCATATTGCAGGTATGAGAGTTAATTTCGGAGTTTGGGAAAGGTTTGCCTGAGAAAATTATATTTGAGCTGAGGTTTGAAAAATGATAGGTGTCAAAGAAGATGTTAGAGTCTATTTCAAACAGATTGGACAGGATATTCAGGGGATATAAGATGGATGGGTGCCTGGCCAGTGTGGCTCAGTTGGTTGAGTGTCGTCCCATGTACCAGAAGGTCGTGGCTTCAATTCTGGGTCAGGGCACATGCCCAGGTTGCTGGCTCGATTCCAGTAGGGGGTGTGTAGGAGGCAGCTGATCCATATTTCTGTCTCTCTCTCTCTCTCTCCCCCTTCCTTTCTCTGAAATCAATAAAAACATATTTAAAAAAAAAGATGGATGGGAAAATTGTGCTTTCAAGGAACTGAACAAAATTCTGGGTCAGTCATAATGCATTTGGAAATGTGGAGAAAGTTTTTTTTAAATGATAATTAGAGATAAGCATATAACAACTCATGAAGAATCTTATAGAGCAGAGATTTTTCACCCGGTGTGCTGCAAGAAATTTAAATATGCAATAGACCTGATTATTTAGTCAGGAGCACTGACCTCCTTTTCCTTAGATTGTCAAAAAAAAAAAAAAAAAAAAAGACAACAGCCAACACAATAATAGCCGTCTGGTGTGAATGAATCAAAATTATATCTATATTTTTGTCAGATCGGCAAAAAAACATTTTTTTTTGGAGTGCCGCAGAATTTAGTAATTAGTTTATGTGTGCCATGAGATGATAAAGGTTGAAAATTGCTGTTGTAGACCACAGTAAAATTTCGATCTTTATTCTGAAAGCAATGGAAAATCATTGATGAATTTCAAACACACAAATAACATTAACACATTTTCATTTGTAAGTATCCCTCTGGTTTCTGTGGGGTGAGACAGGGGTGGATACTGTTAGTGTAGTTAGTTGGTTCTTACATTTGGGCAGGTGAGAGATTGAGAATTTAGACAAATGAGGATAAAATAGTAAGGATAAAGTAGGCAAGATCAAAGATGGACCTTTCATTTCTGCTTTTCCTGCTGGATGTTTGCTGATTCTTGATAGGAGTGTTGTCCTTTGGTCTGTGGGCCTGGTTTTACTCTCACACTGCTGTCTTGATTACAGTCACGGCTAAGAGTTGGCAGAGAGGCCACAGAAGTGCAGTGCTGCCTTCAAAGTCCTAGAAAAGAGATGCAGGAATTTTCTCACTTTTACTAACTTTGGTGCTTGTTGTATCTACACCTCTCCGATAATTCCTTTCAGGATACCAGCAGTTAATTCTGAATCTGTGGTTCCTACAAACACAATTCAAAAAATCATCTTAAATCCTCTCCTTTAAATGACCTGAGTGATTCCGGTTGGATCATCAGTATGTTCTCATAGCTTTGTTGTTTTGCCTCTTTTATCATATCGGGCGATCCCAGTCCCAGATGTCTAGCATAAAGCTAACCCTGTAGGTAGGGACAGTTCAGAAGTGTGTGGAGCAGAACTGAGTAGGAATGAAAGCATATACTTAAAGGAAAGTGCTGGGTCCCTTGTCTGATCTCTCAGGGCAATCACTGGTGGTTGCTAAGGGAAAGAAGACCTGGTACAGACCACTGAATGGATGCCATAACTTCACTTTGGATAGCTGAGTCTTTGGTGGAGCTTTCCAGTGGTGATGTCCAGTAGGTCTCTCTTAGTGAAGTTCTCTAGTTCAGCTTATGATTTTGTCCAAAAATGTGAATTTGAGAATCCATGGTATAGGGTGTGTAATGGATCTGGTTACCTTATAATTTATTGTCCAAGCCAGGACAGTTTTGAAAGTGAAAGAGGTGTTATTAACAATCACAATGAAACAACCAGAAATCAAAACTGCTCTGGAAACATCAAAAACTATACAGTCACTTCAACAAAGAAAGAAACTTTAAATTTGAATTAAATTATCACCAATTCCTTCACAGAGAGTCCATTCATGGTGACTGGCATTATTTTGAATGAACATCACTATGTGTAAGTCACAGTCATAATCCATTTAAGTAGGAACAGAACAACAACATTGCTTTGAATTGAAGTAAAAATCAATTTTTGTCAGGATAAAAAATATAAAAAAAGTCACAATGTTATTGTTGTTATGGTTTAGATATTTTCATTCAGCTTTTCTTTTTTTTTTTTTACTTTTGAAAGGATATTTTTAATTATAACCAAGAAAGTAAAATTATTTTTAGAGGGGTATGTCATTTCTTTGTGGCTGCTGAGCACCCTCTGATCATACCTGTTTCCCTTGCTTTTCATACATGCATTCCAAGGCTCCCTTGTGACCATGTGAATGTTTGGGTAAAGTAGAAATCTGCTAGATCCTGTTGGGATGCCTGTTGCTATCCGTGGTAAAAAGTGACAGTCGTGGTAACACGACCCTCCCCCCTTGTCCATCCTGGCAGTCCTGCGTCCATGAAGGAAAGGTAAAAAAATAAATATACCGGATCCAAAGTATTGAGCTAGTTAAACAGCATTCAGTGTCAGCAGCTGTTTTTTTTTTTTTTTTTTTTTTATGTGAGAAATATTAACTCCTCTTTTCAAGACACCATTTTTTCTGTGTTTGCAGCAAAAGCATTCCAAAATAATTCAATGGGCCAAGAGGTGATAATTAAACGACTACCCAAGAAACTTTCTTCCAGAGAAGTTTCTTAGTATGATAATAGCTACTGGGCTCATTCTCGTGAATTTTAAGTTCTTGCACAATAAAACCTTACCAGTAAGGGATAACTTAGGTCCAAAAACTCAGTTAGGATTTTTTAATAAGGATATAGAATCATGTTTTTGTAAGAGGAGTGACATGACGGGGGCAAATTTTGCTACTAACTGGTCCTGAGTTCCCTGGGTGCTATGAATGGTGTATGTCTGCCTTGGTCATGGTTTGGCACCATCTGGTGGTGCTTTTCTGTTCTGGTTTAAATATTAATGGAGACTGTTAATGGTTTGCAGAAGTGATTCATAAAATGAAACAGGATGCCTATTTTTGTTTTCCCAATCCAGATTGGGTCTAGAGGAGATTGTAGATGCAGTGATCTGCTTACTGCCCCCTTTTTTCCCAAGAAGAGGCTGCCAGCCCTTCTCGCCATGCCCAAGCCTCACTTTCTCCTACAACTATCCCTCTCCCAGCAAGAAAATTAGAAATGTAGGCTTCAGCTGTTGGGGATTGTATACTTGGGTGGAAGATGAGAGCAAAGATCCAATCCAATTATGTCTAAAATCACCTTCCTAAGGAGTTTAGAGGGGGTTTCATTATATAGCAGTACACCCCACCCTACCCTTATTCATGATAGATACCTTCCAAAGATCCCCAGTTGATACCTGAAACCGTGGATAGTACCAAATCTTATATATACTATTTTTTTACTACACATACATACCTATGATAAAGTGTAATGTATAAATTAGTCATAGTAAGAGATTAACAGTAACTAGTAATAAAATAGAACAATTATAACAATATACTGCAATAAAAGTGATGTGATTGTGGCATAATTAAGTAAAATAGGGTTACTACAACATGAGAACTGCGATACTGTGCTAGTCTATCTGATAACCTAGGGAGGTGAGTGTGTGCAGCGTGGGTACCCTGGACCAAGGAATGATGCACATTGAGCGGGACAGAGTGGGTTGGCGAGACTTTTCATCACTCTACTCAAAATGGCATGCAATTTAAAACTTAGGAATTGTTCACTTCTGGAATTTTTTATTAAGTAATTTTGAACTGCCACCGACTATGGATAACTGAAACCATGGAAAACAAAACTGCAAATGGGGGACCACTGCATTGCATATAAATACTTCAAAAGCCTGTGTTCTTTAGAGCAATAACAGCTACTCATGGAAACAGTCTGCTCCTGAAAGATGAGGGTAATATGGCACTTCTCTGACTCCCCTATCACCCACATCAGAGGTATTGAAGCTTGTGGAATAGCTGGTAAGTTTAACAACAGAGAGCACTCTCTTGGCCCTGGCCTGGTAGTTCAGTTGGTTAGAGCATCATCCTGATATGCCAGGGTTGTGGGTTCAATCTCCCATCAGAGCACATATAAGAATCAACCAATGCATGTATAGATAAGTAGAACAACAGATTGATGTTTCTCTCTCTCTCTTCCTCCTTTAAAATTAATAAGTAAAAAACATTTTTTTTTTTAAAGAGCACTCTCTTGGCTATATGCCTTTCTGTGCAGGCTTCATTGGCGTCTTAGCCTTAGGGAACCATGTTCATACATGAAGGGCCCCAAACCAGTTCCGCCAGCATTGGCTCCTACCAAAAGGGAAGAAAAAGTAAAGAGAGTAGTATGATGTCTAAATAGTATATTCCATAAAAATGATGAAGGGTTCTTGGAGAAATAGCTGGTTCCACGTCTGGGAAAGGAAAGACACCAGATGAATCTGGAACATCTTGTTAGTCAGAAAGGGTGAAGGGAAAAAAAAAAAAGGCTTGATTGCCTTAGGTTTTTTTCTAAGGAATCTGTTAAGCCAAATCTTGGTTTCATTTCCTACCACAGTGCTTTTTAAATTGGATTTTACAGTCCTGTGCTTAGATAAATTTGGAAAAGGTAAACTTTTTTTTTTTCCCTTTTACCTGCAAGACTTCTCAGAACCATCGTTCCTGAGCCTTTAAGATAGGTAGAGAATGCATGAGACTTATTTAATCACCACACTCTTTTCTTCTGGAGAATAGCGTGGGACCAATGTCTCATAAAGCATGCACGGTATTGGTCAAATGCATGTGATCAATGTGAAGGTGCACTTTTATTTTGGACATGAGGTTCTACTGTTCCCATACTGAGGTAGCTCCTATTTTGTGCTTCCTTTGTAAGTATTAGGTGTTTTGTTTTACCAGTATTTTTATATTTAAGGTCTAATATCAGAGTGATCTCATGGCATGATCTGGATTCTGAGAGTTCAGGATGTGAATTGGATTGCTCAGTTTGAGGAGTCTGGAGCAGCAATCTGCAGACCCAAGGGCTACATATACATATGGCATACTATCTGATTGAAAAATGGAGTCAGTAATGAGCTTTAGAGTGAGAAGGTACTTAGATATCTATTTTACTCTTCTTATTTTACAAGTGAGAAAATTAGTGGTTGTAAAAGTAGAGTGGCCTACTCTTGATTAGCGTGAGTGTTAGAACCAGAATTAAAATCTTTACCAGCCCTGGCCAGTTTGGCTCAGCGGTTAGAGCGTTGGCCTGCGGTCCAGAGAGACCCGGGTTCGGTTCCCGCTAAGGGCATGTACTTCGGGTGCAGTTTGTCCCTGGCCCTGGTTGGTCGTGCAGGTGGCAGCCACTCGATGTGTCACTTTCACATCGATGTTTTTCTCTCTCTCTCTCTTCCTCTCTCTCCCTCCCACTCTATCTGAACAAAAAATGAAAAAATGTCCTCGGGTGAGGATAAAATAAAATAAAATAAAATAAAATAAAATCTTTACCAAATTAGTGCTCCCCACCCTCACCCTACACTGTGCTTTCTGATAATCCTTGGGATACAGGAATGACTTCATAAATATTTCTTGAATAAATAAATACTTAAATTAATATAAGTAATTGCATGTTTTCTCTGAAATTTTTTCTTTTTTTTTTATCCTCACCTGAGGACATTTTTTCATTTTTTGTTCAGATAGAGTGGGAGGGAGAGAGAGGAAGAGAGAGAGAGAGAGAAACATCAATGTGAAAGTGACACATCGAGTGGCTGCCCCCCGCACGACCAACCAGGGCCGGGGACAAACTGCAACCGAAGTACATGCCCTTAGCGGGAACCGAACCCGGGTCTCTCTGGACCGCAGGCCGAGCTCTAACCGCTGAGCCAAACCGGCCAGGGCTGAAATTTTCTTTCTTTACTTCCCTTCAGAATCTATAGAATATTTTTCATTGAGTCTTTTACAGCTTATTCTTTTAAACCTAATTCTTCTGATAGAAAATCAATGTCTTCTTTTTTTTTTCACTCATCTTTGTTGTTGAATGTATTACAAATGTGCCCTGCTTTTTTCCCCATTGACCCCTCCTCCCCAACCTCGTCCCCCTCCTGCCTTCCCCACACTATAGTCTGTATCCATTGGTTATGCATATATGCATAGAAGTTTCTTGGTTTATCTCATCCCGCCCTCCCTCCCCCCTTCCCTTTGAGGTCCATCAGTCTAACAACCAATTCTACTTCTTAATTCCTTCATCTTTTTCACTCATCCCCCCAGCCCCCACCCATCTGGCAAGCAACAAGAAGTTCTCTGTATCTATGAGTCTGTTTCAGTTCTGCTTGCTCATTTTGTTTGTGGATTCAATTGTTGATAGATATGTATTAATTGCTATTTTATTGTTCATATTTTTGTTCCTCTTGTCCTTCAAGAAGACCCTTCAACATTTCATATAATACTGGTTTGGTGGATAAAGGATGCCCTCTGTGGTAGATATACTGCCCATAGCAATCTAAGACTTTGAAGAGGGTTACCCTCAAGTTGGCAGAAAGGAGAAGAAAAATGCTGCTACACACTGTAATAATCTGCTCCTAAAGAGAGTGGGGAAACACTCCAGAAGCGTGAATTGAACACTGTTCTCTTCGTATGGAATGTAGTGTACATCTGACTTCTTCTCTGCAGGCAGTTCCCATTTCTCCCAGCAGTTTTAGACTCATTTGTGGCACATGCTATGCCTCATTCCAGGGTTCTGAATAGTAAAATTCACAGGTCAGTTCGTTTATGTGAATAGTTTAATTTCTGTTGATGACCTACCATGCTGAAGGTAGGAGTACACCCTTTCAGCTTTTTCCTGGTGCTGGTTTTAATATTTACATTTTAATGTTAAATATGATGTTCTTTTTGATAAATAAGGGGGAAAAAAACCTCTTCATGAATTATATGACATAACCTATACTGAGAAATCTTATAAACAGAGAACATAGTAATCAGACTGATATAATTACTTTAGTGTGACTCCCAAAACCTCCTATCTTAAAATAGCTATTGTTTTCCATCTATTTTGGTGTGCGTGTGTGTGTGTGTGTGTGTGTGCATGAACGCTCACACACATGCTTCAATTAGTCATTAGAAGCATTTTCCTTCTTCATGTGGTCTTTTAAAATGAAAACTTTAAGGGAAAGTAAAGTATTAAGTTTTTGATGAAATTAGAAATATTGAGTATAGAGACACCAAGAAAGGTTTTGTCAACTTCAAAAATTTTAAATGGGACGACCATGGAATTGGTAAGAACAAAGCTGTACTTAATAGTCCCAATTTGTATTTATGGGGCTGTTTGATATATCTCGAGATATATAGAGAATAGTCTGTACACATATGGAGGTGTATTAAGTAGAGGCTTTATGACTTAATTGTTAGAAGTATATTAATTTAATAGATGCAAAGTCAGTAGCACTCAGAATGCCATTTAAGTCAAATCACCCTTTATTCTGATATTCTGCATTTGATGTACTTGATACTCAATAGGTTGAATCAGAAATGATTTTCAAAATGAGTTGACAGTGGTCAGATTTCTTTTATAATCAGGTGCCAAGACGATTATGCACACATCACATTTATGGAGACCTTCTTCTCAAGTAGTAATTTCTATAATACTGGTTTAAAAAAAAAAAAAAACTAGACAAGATGTGATTTTTGAGTACAGGTTCTCAAAAAATGTGCCAAGCTGGAATGTAATTGTAGGCTGTATTATTAACTCAAAAGCTGGCATCATTTCAGCATAAAAAATAACAGTTATGGGAATGAGGACCCCCTTTTTTAATCATGAAAGAGCTTGTGTATGGATATTATGAGGGATTTTCCCGAGCCTTATTCTTAAACAGATTACACTATTCAAAGTCTCAAAGAATCAAAATCATGCTCAGCTGGGGCAGTCAATGTGTAGTCTAAACACGTGACAGATGTAGAGAAAACTTCAAAGATGCCATTACAAATGCCTGTGGAGATATTTAAGGAGCCAGATGCTACTGTTTCATGTCTTCCGCAGCTCTGAATGTGTCCTGTGATCACCTTCCAGAGAGGAGGTGTGGTTCAATCTGGTGAGGAACAGAATGCTGCCTAATCTTTTTGTTGTTGTTGTTTGCATACATTGTATGGCTGGGGTGTGAGGGGCTGGGATCAGTGACTCTTACAGGAGGACATGTATACGAATTTGCTATTCCTTATATATGAAGGCACAACTGCAAGAAAAAATATATATGATGTATTCTGTGAAAGCTCTCCTGTCTAAAAAAAATGATTTATAGGTGCATATTGCCATGGAAACACTTTTTCCTTCAACTTTTGCCATTTATGTAGATACTAAAAGAGGTAATACATATATTCATTATGGTTTATTTTACGTTTTGTTTGGCGTTGAGAAATAAATTACTTGGGACATCATAGTATTAAGTGCACGTTTCATTTTCATCACTGCCACATTCTGAAGAGGAACTTGGTATTTTGGGATTGAATGAAGCCCCAAGGTAAATACAGAGATGGTGAGATTAAACTAAAAATCTAAAAGCAACACCTGCTTTTATTTTATATGAAATCTTATATTTTTACATTTTTTCCAGTATAGACTTTGTAAGACAGTTTATTTTATCTTAACTTTTAAGAACACTATTTCATAGGCTTATTATTCCAAATGGAATAAAGGGAAATAAAGACAACTTTTAGGAAACATGTAATAGAGCAAATAAACTAGAAAATTTGAGTCACTGTGTAATGTTTGAGCATTTATTTTTGCATAGAAAAAGTGATTCTGCCCAAATTTATTCTTTTTATTATATGTATGATTCACCCTAGCTTATCTTCTATTAAATCAAACCCATGGAGAGATTGTTTTATTAATTTTTGAATTGAAATTTGTGGCATATTATAAAAAACAAAACTCATCTACATAATTATTTACATGAAAAGGGATGGCTATAAGTGGAAAATAAATAGCAAAGGATATTTTTCTTTCTAATGTAAACATCTGGCAGTAATCCTTGCTTACACAATTAATGGGCATTTAATTGGCAATGATCAGTTTATTGCTGCAATATGAAGTGAATGTTTCCCCAGGAACAAACAGCTGTTGCAAGAATTTCACAGTGATTTAGCAAACACCAGGTGATAGCTGTATCTAGAATGAAGTGTTCTCTCAGCAAATCACAGTGCATCAGAAAAAAATACGTTAAAAAATAGCATAGCTGGAGAGATCCAATTGTCACTGACATTAAAATCTAACTAAAAAACAAACTTCATAAAACAACAGGTTAATGACATCACGTATCCATGCTCCATGCTCAAATATAGAAAAGGAAATAATTTCTTCAAGAAGCAAATAGTAAGTTGTGATGACATTAATCTATTTAAAACTAGAATTGTATGTCTTGTTTTAAAGACATAATGATTGATGAAACTTTTTTCTATTGTAATATTTTATCCTTTTAAAAGTCTTAGAAAATTTGATAGTTGTGATTCTAATTTTTTGATTAAAAAGTTATTGAAGTCATTCAACGGTTACTGACAATTATATTTTTTCTTAATAGATTTCATTCAACTGTCTAAAATTAAATGTACCACTTTTTAATTTGCATTGCTTGTGAGCTGCTTTCTCATTAAGTTTTAAATAAAAAGTTTTTCATTTTTCATTATGCACTTTTATTACTAATTTAATAAAATGATAATAGCTATGCAAACTTTCTGTGACTACTCAGCTTTTGGCATAGATTAAATTATACATTTTAAATGTAGCACACTGGAAGACACTGTTATTTCATAAAGCTGAGTTTCATTAGTGAAGAAAGTAATTTTGCTTCAGCAAAAATGCTTTTATTTACTATACTATTTAGTATTAGCTTATGCTAGAGTCTGTGAACAATGAAGTCAAATGAACAAGGCATCAAGGGCCAATTTATAGAACAATGCTTTTATTTTTTCATCTATGCATTCTGCAATAATTCATCTCCATGACAAAAGCAGACAATCAATCATCTTCTATTGTGCCTTTCTCAATAAAATTACTATTCCTGATGTAACAAAAGAAAGCTGCCTAAGTAACAGGAATAGTTTTACATGCTCAAATCAATAAATTGACCATACTTCAGAAACCTTTACCCATTAATACGACAATGCAGTTTTATATTCAACTTATCCATATTAATATTAAATTGTTGTTAAGTAGCATTGTTCTTTTTCGTTCAAGAAAACAATAACAAATAAGAAAACCTGTTAAAGGAATGCTTTCCCTGTCTCTGTGACAAAACTTTGTAGCCTATGTACAAGTGTTGATATAATTGTGCAGTTTGAAATAGATCACATTTTGGACATCCATCTCTATATTTCTGACCTAAAATCATATGGAATCTATATACTGTTACAAATAGCTGTTTGTTCCTGTATTTGAAGGTTATATACAAATGGTAGTTTAAGGTAATTCTATAATATATAGCATTATTCCTAAAGTAAGATATTTATATAGTAGTGTATTTTAAACATATAAACTTAGGCATCTATTTCAAAAAGTAAAATGTGTATATATTGTGTAAAATATAAAGAAAACTTAAATTCAAGAGTTAAATACAATTTTTTATACCAGGAAAATGAAGAAATAATATAGGTATAGATATGGCTACATACTCCTTCTAAATAACTCTCTTATTTTCAACGAGAATGATAGAAATTGAACATGAACAAAGTTCAAGTTTTTAGACATTTCTAGCCAAATATAGAGTGCAATACTGAGATGTGTATTTCATTTTAATACAGTTTTATATATCATGCTATTTTTGTCCTAAATTTTTCTCACAGAGATCAAATGAAATTACAGCAAAATCCTTAAATTAAAATATGAATAGTTTTTATATAACCTACCAGAGCAACAGGATTAATTTAAGCTAATAATACTCATGTCATTAACCACTCCAAAATTCAGTTGACTTTAGAACCTCTGAAGATTTTCTTTAATTGTATTTTCTTTTTTCTGAATTAATGAGGCCAGGCCATAACATGTTTCAAGAAAATGAAATCCTTTGTTACAGAAATGCAAATGCAGTGACTGAGCATAGAAGATACAGTATAGATGACTGTGAATAGTTTCATTGTGGCACAGAGGACATCCCGTAATTTGCAACAATTTATACACCAATCATATAATTAAATTCTAAATATTTTGTACTCCTATTAGTTGTTTATAAATTTACAGTATGTTTGTGAATTCTACTATGTCACAAGAATCTCATTCTAAATTTGATACTAAAGATTTTACTGGATTTTTTAAACCCCATAGTAATTAATTTTTAAAACTACCATTAAAAAGTACTCCTATAACAAAAGTTTAAATATTAGTACAAATTTTACTGCATCCTTTTGTAAATGAAATGCTTTAATGGAAATATTGTTTGGTCATAAGTGATTTTTAAAAGTTGCTTCTCTTGTTTCTCTTTTTCCCCCACATGTTGGTTTATTCACTTTGATTTAGTTCCCAGTCGGTGCAATGCAATGAGTTTTTTGCTGAGAGAGATTAATTATGGACAATCAACTCTTATTAAGGAATTTTGCTTAGTTGTATGTACTCAGTTCAAATAAATCAATTTCAGGGGAAACTAGAAGTTGTTTTATGTTGTATGTTTCATTTTGGCCTTACCATCCTGAGCTATAGTTGTTGGAGAAAGAAAAAGCAGAAGATACAATTCAATAAGAAATCATAATGCTGTTCATCATACCATGACAACAATATTGCTGAATTTTCTTGGACTGTTACTTATCTTCATAGAGAATCTTTGCCTGGAGACCAAGGTTTGGTCTTTGTTCCCATGTCTCAAGAAACTTAACAGCTCTGCTACTTGTAGCTACCATAGCCTCTCTTCACCATATTCCTTTCCACCTCCTCCCTTTGTCCTTCTTCTTCCCTGATTCTGCCGGATCTATTAAAGTGTAATGAATAATACGCTCAGCATTTCATGTCAACCTTCACTTTGGAGGGAGAATGCATGGCTAAGGAAATTCCCATCGAGTGGATTAATCCTGGGACTTGGCAGAATTTTGTTTATTTTATATAACCATTACTACTATCTGTGAAAGCTGTTTGTTTGTTTTGTTTATGGATGGCAATATTTCTAACAACAGCCCAAACTGAAGAAACGAAAGCCACCTATATTTGTAGGTACATAAACCCAAAATATTCTATCAAAATTTGAAGTTTTTTTTTTTTTCTTCTTTTTTATTTTTGTTGTTGTTGTTTTGGATGCCCAGTGACTCAGTCTTTCTTATGCCTGGTTCATTTGCCCTTGGTAGTAAGATACTGGTCCAACACTAAGTTTTATTGAAAAACTTTGACAGAGAATATGAGTTAAAATAAAAATTATTAGAGAAAAATCTGGGTTGACCTTTTTGACAAGTCCATTTACACCAATGACATGACTGTATTTCAGGGGCTCTCACACCTTAGTGTGCATCCACTGGGCCCCACCTCTAGAGTTCTGCTGGTAATGGAGTGAGTGGTGGAAAATTTGCATTTTTAACAAATTCCTAAGGTTTGCTGATTCTGCTGGTCTGGGGGCAACATTTTGAGAACTACTGTTATGTTAAGCCAAAAGATATTTTAAATTTTATGATTTTGAACATACTATGGTGACTATATCATATTAATTTGGGCCTTTTTTTGAAATATAATTTAATTGTTTGCCAAGGTCTACATGATTTCATATAATAGAGACTATATGCTGAATGTGTATTTTTACATGACACTTTTTTAAAGAGCAGTCTTAGGTTCATAAAAAGTTTAGAGAAATGTACAGAGATTTCCCATAAACTCCCTGCCCCTACATAAGCATAGTCTCCGCCATGATCAGTGGAGGAGGTACATCTGTCAAAACTGATGAATGTGTATTACACAGTATGATTGCCCGAAATCCAGAGTTTACATTTGAGTTCATTCTAGGTATTGTACATTCTATGGGTTTGGACAAATGTATGATTATACAGAGCAGTTTCACTGTCCTAAAAATCCTGTGTTCCACCAATTAATTCATCCTTTCCCACCACTGGTAACCAGTGAACTTGTTACTGTCTTCATAGTTTTGTCTCTTCCAGAGACATATTTTCCAACTATAATGTCATATAATTGGAATCATATAGTATGTAGCCTTTTCAGATTGACTTCTTTCACTTAATAATATGAATTTAAGATTTCTCCATGTCTTTTCATTGCTTGATAGCTGATTTATTTTTAGCACTAAATAATACCTCATTGTCTGGGTGTACCACAGTTGACCCATTCACCTACTGAAAGGCACCTTGCTTGCTTCCAAATTTTGGTAATTGTGAATAAAGCTGCTATAAACATCTGGGTACAGGTTTTTTCATGGACTTAAGTTTTGAACTCCATTGGGCACATACCAAGATACAAGATTGTTGGATCATTTGGTAAAATAATGTTTAGTTTTGAAAAAACCACCAAACTATCTTCCTAAGTGGCTGCAACATTCTGCATTTCCATCAGCAATGAAGGAGAGTTCCTGTTGTTTTATGTCCGTGCTATTTAGTGTTTTCAGTGTTTGGCATTTGGGTGTTTTGGCTATTCTAACAGGTGTGTAGTGGCATCTCATTGTTTTAATTAGTGTTTCCCTGATCACATATTATGTGGAGCATCTTTTTATATTTTATTTCCCATCTTTATCTTTTTGGTGAGTTGTCTGTTAAGGTCTTTGGCCCATTTTTATTGTTTTTTTTTTTTTCTTATTGATGAGTTTTAAGTGTTATTTGTATATTTTGAAAAACAGTTCTTTATCCGATGTGTCTTTTGCAAATATTTTCTTTAAGTCTTTGGCTTATCTTCTCATTCTCTTGACTGAATATGTTTTTCAATCATGCAGTTTGTGCCTTAGGCTGATGTCACCAAATCCTAGTGTTTTGTTTTGTTTTGCAAAACTACATATTATTACTCGATGTTGCTTTTAGACATCGGAATTATTTATAAACCAGGGTCGTCAATAATCTAACTAAAGGGACATTTCGTTTTATACGTTTACTTCAACAAAGTGAAGATTTCTAATACGTTGACCCTCTGCTTTTCTTTCTGTTTTTAGAATTAACCTGCCTGCCTTCACTTGGTTTACTATCCAATGTAGACTATAGCCTGTCACTTCAATCACTCCCTTGCCAACCACCTCCCTTCCCGACCACCTCCCTTCCCGACCACCTCCCTTCCCGTTTCTGTTTGTTCTTCAAAATTCTAACTGTAAATCAATTCAATTGTCCATGTTTCCTTAGCCTATACTTAGCGGCTGAGTGCTGATGGAAAAAATATCACACTGCATCACCACTGCAGATCCGTGATCTCCAACCTCAACCCCATCCTCACTGAGGTCTGGCGGTCATCCTTTCTTCAGTTGGTTCTTTTCTATTGACTGTATCTATTTTGAAACTTCTTTTCCTTCAAAAATTTTAGTCAACTGCATAATTGTTTGCATTCTGCAAATGAGTGTAACCCCTGCTTTAGAGAGAGCATGCTAGAAATTAGATAAAAACACCTCCTGTCACCGAATCCACCCTCAGCTCCAACAAGGAGCAAGAGCTAGACCCTCAGTCCTAAAGCAAATTATCTTGCAGTGCTCTGGGTGTGCCTATTCATAAGAACATTATTTCATCTATTATTCCCCATTCCAACTTTCCTGTTCACTTTCTTCTTTATATCAGCATTGAAAACATGTTCAGGTCTTTTCTGGTTTTTCCATGCTTCTCTCTAGAGACCAACCTCTCTCACCTGTCCGTGGCACACTTATTGAACACTATGCCTCTTCTCATTGTCACTGCCCCTAATCTATACACTGCTCAATTCATGGCTGGCAACTCTCTTCTAGAGATAAATGTTTCCTTCCTTAGCTTCTCCTATACTCTGACTTCTTTTTTTCACTCTATTCATTCTTCAAATACTCTTCTGGCTTCACAAAAGAGGGTGATCTTATCTATACCCATTCACTGTTATACCTTCAAATATAGCCTTCAGCTCTGGTCTTCTTGCTGAATTAAAACCCATATAGCTAACAGCCAACTGGAGATCCTTTCCTCGAAGCTCTACTCTTACTCAAATTCAGTATTACCCAAAAAACGTATCACCTTTCCTGAAATGTGCTTATCATGTATAACTTTAATTCCATGAAAAAGCATTAACTGCTTTTAATTCACAGATTAATTTTTGTTGTTTAGAATTTGGTGTGGAAATAGGTACGTTGTTGTTTGATTTATTTTATAAGAAAAGAAAAAGTCCAAACTTTGAAAGATGTTGAATATAATACATGAGATGGCTCACACTTTTGCTATGATCAAAATGCATGTCACCACTGAATCTATATTTGGGGCAAATTTGATGTTTCCCATCTGTAATGGTATCATTATTTTTTCCCCCTGCCATGCATTCACTCCCCGATGAGAATAAAGAATCCACAGTTTTTACTATTTATGTAACTCTCTCAGAGCTATATAGCTTGTTTACATAATAAGAATTAAGATTTCAACAGCATCAGCAAAAATACCACGTAATTTTTTATGTTACAGTAAATCTGTTTTTAGCAATGTATTTAAATGTCTACTCAGTACCAACTTTATTGTTTTAAAAATAAATAACATGATAAAAATTTTTTGCCAATTTTGATTTTTAAAAATTGATCATAGGACTATTATTATATATTAATATATTTTACAGTTATTTTCCTTTTTCAAAGCAAGTTTATTGTAAAATATTTAAACATTTCAGAAAGGAATAAAGTTTAAAAAAAGTCAATAATCCCATTTCTCAGGAAGAACTTCCAGTAGAATTTTATATACCCCCCAAATTGTATCTATATACTAACAAGTGTAATAGACAAAAATCAGTAGAATACCATACTGTAAATATGAAAGACAACTTGTTTGTTTCATTTAATAATGTATCACAAATCTCTTTTGTTTCAGTTGATATAGTTTGCCTTACTTTAAATAGCCGCATATGGTTTTTGCCCTTGGCATCCCCCCCTTTTAAAAAATATTGACCCTTTATTATTTAGGTGTAATATAACTGTTAGAGTTAGGAGCAGTATCACTTACATACCATTGTTCCACTTGTCTATAGTTATTAAATATAGATACTGGTTTCAAATATAGAATTGATCTATAGTTATTTTACATAACAAAATTTCTAAAAGCAAACAATCTATTGTTTTCATGTTTCGCTTAGAAGAGCTTTTTTAATTCCAATACTATTTCCTTCCTTTTTGGTAGTTTTAACTGTAATTGTAGAGACACTTTATTAATTTTAATGGAATATAAACAATGCCTCTTTAAAATTTAACAGAATGTAAAATATTTCTAACTTGTCTCACATAAATTATTTTTTCAAATGTTTAATTAATGGAATTGCTTTATAAAGAAGATATTTGTCTTGTTTAAAAAAGGAAAAATAAGCTAACATATATTCAAGACACAGACACATGGCTAAACATGAATCATGCTAACAGGAAAACCAAAACTATAATTACAAGCTAAGAAGATATTTGAAAATAAGAAATATGAGGCAAAGTTAATGGAATTGAACTATTAATTTTAGAGTAGAAGATAAAAGCCATATTTTAATGGCCTTTATAAAAACAGAAGTATCAACTATAGTTAGCAATTTACTTCTACCCAATGACTGTTGAACAGAAAGTTTGAACCAAAAAAAAAATTTAGAGATTTTTATTAGATATTGGTACATATTTTCTGACAGTGAGAATTATTAAATATGGAAATGAGTTTCTTTGGAGGTCTCTCAAAATTATATGCATTTTTGCTAGTCTTGAATGATCCTAACAGATAAGATTGCCTAAGGATTTATTGACTAGGGAATTCTGAGGCATCTTTCATTATTTTATGATAGCTTTGAAAATTTGTCTAAAAATATCTGAAACACCAAATGTAGATTCATACTTTTGGAAATATTCTGGAGGTTTACTTCAGTAATTCCATCTAATCCCAAATGTTTTTTTTCCCATTTTTTAGTTTATTCTTATTCCAATTCATCATAAACACTACTTTTCAGATGAAAGACCCCAACCTTTGACTATGATCAAGTTGCCCCCATGCTCAAAGACATTCCCAGATTGCTGAGTCTGGGTTTTTCTATCTTTAATGATCTGATCCTAAAATACCATGCCTACCAAGCCTTCATCTCTGCTTCTTCATATATGTATGGTCTAACTGTGAACACGCCACTCCCACTACCTACAATGTTCTTTCCATCTCTGTCTATAACAATTTCATTCATTGTTCATTTGTTACATCCCAGGAAATTTTCCTTTCTCATCAGATGGAGGCTCAATATGTGGCTATCATTTGTTTATATCTTTATCTTTACCTCCAGACTGTAAACTCCATGAAGCCAGTGTCTCTTTCTTACTAAATATTCTGTTCCTAAAGGGGTACCAGTTCCTTTCACACAGTACAAAGTTTCCTCAAATGTATCTAAGCATAGGAGTCACACTTAAGGATATAGACTCCTGGGCTCAGCCTGGCAACTGCATTAAGATCTGAGGAGTGGTGGTAAGGAATTTTATCAGAAAGAAAGTTTGAAAATCACAATATTTAAGTACTTAATGAATGGTTGTTAAATAAATGAATGAATGAATCCCTTTCTATTTCTTTGGCATTTCCCATTAAAGGATATTAACTCAAGTATGTTTTTCTTTAATTTTCCTGCTTTTCTTGTCCCTGATCAAAATACGTTGTTAAACAGTAAAATTTATTGCTTTTATTAGCTAATTGACAACTGATATTCTGAGCATTCTTGTAATTCTTTAAAAAATGATTACTTTTGAACAAGATTTTCAGTGGTTAGGTAGGAGTTTAATGTGGGGGGCAAAGTTGGAAAAATGTCATGGAGAGTTTCTAGATCTTTCTAAGTCACTGGTTCAACTTCACCTGGAAAGACTTCTTCAAAAGAGAGTGTAGGACTGTGGAAAAAGCCTAAGCGAGAACATTCTCTGGTCCTCGATCTGCCAATAACCTAGCTGTGTGACCTTTTGAAAACTCCTTCATTTCACCAAGCTCAGTTTATTCATCTGTCGAATAAGGGGGTTGGAGTAGTTGATCTCTAACATCTCTTCAGCTCAAATTCTGTGATTCTCTGGTTCTTGTTTTATCTGAGCATTTCATTTGTCTATGTGATTTCTTTCTTGCCTCTGAAATAATAATTGAGGGTTGATTATACGTATCCAGTCCAATTATCCATAGATCATAAAGATTTTTATTATTATATATGGAAGATTAAGATGTATGAAAGGCACAAGACTAAAATTGCTACAAAGCCTAATGATAAAAATATCATTTTGTCCTATGAATTTTCTTCTTTAGAATAAGACACTGGTGTTTTATGAAAAAAAATTAAGAGCAATGCTTAATATTTAGTGTGCATCCGTTCTTGAAAATAAAGATAGACAAATTTTAAAAATACATATATATGTATTAAACATGTTTTTATATGAATTTATATTATATCATTATTGAAAGCACTGAGCCATGGCAAACAATCTATTTTAAGCTATCTACTGCATAATTTACTATGCTGTATGATATCAGTGGATGGATTATACTATATCATGTTTTGATATGTAAAATTTTTAATTCAATTAGAGATAGAAATCACAAAAAATAGTTCACTCACTGTTTCAAGTAAAAACATCGTTATTTTCCAATCTCCAAAGCAATTAAAGTTTTCTTTTTCAATTATAGTTTATATTCAATATTATTTTATATTAGTTTCAGATATACAGCTAGTGGTTAGACAATCATATACTTGACAAAGTATTCACCCCAATATTTCCAGTACTCACCTGGCAACATACATAGCTATTACAATATTATTGACTATATTTCCTATGCTCTACTTTACATCCCTGTGACTATTTTGTAACTACCAATCTGTACTTCTCAGTCTCTTTACCTTTTCACCCAGTCCCCAACCTTCAAAGCAATTTAAAGCATTTTAGAAGTGTCCATATTTGACGTGGCCGAGTGTCAAGGTATCAGTTCTATGAAGAGTATATAATATGCACAAGGAATTTTATTAAAATAGGACATATGATTTAAATAGCTGATGACACCACAGGGACAATGCAAAAATTAAGAATTTTATAATTCTTTACATTATTTGATTTTCTGTTCTTATTTTTTAGTACTGTTTCAATTATGCTCATATATGTTAATGTACCCGTGAAACTGATCTGATGTCTTTGAACTTTATTTTTAAATTCTGTTATTTAATCTCCAGATTATCTTATTAGTACAATGTCACTGAAGGACAGCTTTGGGCAAAAATATGAAGTATGAAGTTTATTTTCTTCCCATTAGATGTATCTGTGCCATGCCTATCAAAATTACCAAAATAAATGGAAACACTTGATGTCAAGTGAACGTGAAGACTTGATAGTCTCTACAGAATCTCACAGAAATTACATTTACTCCCCCAAATACTTAATGTGTCAGGCAGTTTTTGAGGTGTTCACTAATACTACAGTGAACAAAAATGACAAATCCCTATTCTCATAACCCTTACAGTCTAATAAGAAGAAGGCAGAGACATATTTAAGAGTGTAATTAAAATGTTGTTAAGTATAGACAGAAAGCAGAAGCAGGATAGAAAAATATGGAGTTTCACCTTTAAAAGGATGGCCAGGGAAGGACGGAATGCAAAGACCAGAGGACAAGACAAAACGATCCTTCTGACAGAAAGAGAGAAGGCTAGATGCTCTCATCTGGTGTGTGCCTGGTGTGTTTGAGAAAGAGCTAAGGGACTGGGCGGGTGTGGCGGGGGGGTGTTGCTGGAGCAAAGAGAGTGAGAACAACAGTGGAAAGAGTAGAAGTGACCAGAGGTCGAAGCCTGTCGGTCCTGGTCAGCTTGTGTAAGAATAATGGATTTTATTTAGAATGAGTGAGGAAGCAGAGGAATGATGAAATCTGAATTATATTATAAAAAAATCATTCTGGTTGCTGGGTTGAAAAAAGTTGGTAGGCTGCAAGTGGACTAGGCTGGAGATGTGAAGGTGATGAGAAAGGGTTGGAAGTGAGATGGTATAGAAGTTTCATCTGTGGGTTGTGGAGATCCCAATGTATAAGTTCTATAGAAAGAAATAAAATGCTATATTTTAAAGGTGGTGGAAAGTGTAAAAGTATATAGAAAGAAAAGAGAAACAGGAAAACTTCTATGAGTAGAAATTCCCTTTTCACATTTATATATAATAATGTTTATATGGTATTGCTATACAATCTGTCAATGATTTTATTATAGATCATCTGACTGAAATTAAAAGAAAGAGAAAAAATATTTATCTAAATCGAGGAAGCTGAAGAATGAGCTCAGGACTATAAAAGATTAATTAGTCTTAAGTAGTTGACATTGTTTCACTGGGATTCTATCCCTAGGAATAAAATATGTTGTTTATAGAATCCAAAGGAGGAGAAATGCACTGAAGTTGTCCCTGACTAATTGGTGGCTGATAGCCACTAGGTCAAAATTTAACTGGGTGAACCAGTAATACTCAGTGCTCAAGAGAATTGTATGCGAAGTACCAGCGAGAGAAATAGAAGGAGGAGAGAAGAGGAAAATAATGGTTATTGAATACTTACTATATTCTAAGACTGTGCTGTGTGTTTTTGTTACATGTCATTGAAACCTCAAAACAATCCAAAAAGCTGAATTAAGAAAAATGTAATTAGGGAAAAGCATTGAGACAGAACATCAAGGAAGCATGGAATAGCAAACAGTGCCATAGAAACTGGAAATGAGGGGTAGAAATGGGAAGGGATAATTAATGCTATATAGTAAAATTACTGAAGAATTTTTAGTAGTATTGTGATTTTGTCATTTTTGCATATTAAATTGTTTTGGTAGCAGTGTGGAGACTGGGATTAGAAAATCTGGAGAGAAAGGACTAGTTAGGAAGAAATGGAATTAACAAATGCAGGAAATGACTGACCAGGAGTAAGTCAGTGACTGAGAAATAGGATGAACTAGATTCAAGAAATATTAAAAATTAAAACAAAATCAGCCCTGGCCGGTTTGGCTCAGCGGTTGGAGCGTCGGCCTGCAGACCAGAGAGTCCCGGGTTCGGTTCCCACTAGGCCCTCGCGGCTAGGGGCATGTACCAAAAATAAATAAATAAAACCAAAAAAACCCCAAAGCATTTGGTGATTGTGGCAGAATTACACATGATGTTTATTTCTTTAAATATGTTTTTATTGATTTTTTTAGAGTGAGAGGAAAGAAGAGATAGAAACATCAATTTGCTGCCTTCGGCACGCCTGCCTACTGGGGATGGAGCCCACAACCCGGGCATGTGCCCTGACTGGGAATCAAACTGGGACCTCTCAGTCCATGCTCAATCTACTGAGCCACACAGACTGAGCTTACACATCATATTTAAAAGAGGATAGATATGAGATAATTTCAAGAATGATTTCACACTTTCTGGATTGGTGACCAGGAAAACAAAACAAACAAACAAAATGAAAGGAAGGAAGAAGGGAGGGAGAGGTGTAGGCCGGCTTTCACAAATGATTATCTACAGTTGGACGTGTGGGTGTTAATGTTTTCTTTGTCCACCCCAGTGGACAGGCAGCTTGACTCAGAAGAGTGGTCTCAATGAGGCACAGAGATTTGGGACTGATCCCTATGGAAGCTTTAGATAAAGATGAGGTCATAGGAGTCAATGAAATAGGTGGAGTTAGGACAACAGCCAGCACTGAGAGAAAGAAGGGAGGGAGAGGGATTTCTGCTAGAAACTGTAGCGAAGCAGTAGAAAGTTTGGAGGATAAACAAGAAAGCAGCATATAGGCTGAGGGGAAAATGTTTGAGAAGGAAGAGAGGAGTCAAGAAATAGAAGTGAAAAACTAGCAAAGAAAGCAAAAACATGCTTTGCGCCTTCAACAGCAGGATATCCTTGTGATCTTGATAAGAACAATAGCGGACTAATGGTTGGGGCAAAAGTCTAACTGAAGTAGTTTAAAGACTGCATTAAGAGATGTTGAATTAACTTTCCATTTTGATGGTTGTTTCTTTTGCTGTGCAGAAACTTTTTAGTTTGATGTTGTCCCATGTGTTCATTTTTTCCTTTGTTTCTGTTGCCTTAGGTGGTGTATCAGTGAAAATTCTGCTGCGTATGATGTCTGAAATTTTGTTGCCTACATTTTCTTCTAGGATTTTTATGGATTCACGAGTCACATTTAAGTCTTTTATCTATTTTGAGTTTATTCTTGTGTATGATGTAAGTTGATGGTCCAGTTTCATTTTTTTTCAAGTAGCTGTCCAATTTTCCCAACACCATTTATTAAAGAGGCTGTCTTTACTCCATTGTATGCTCTTGCCACCTTTGTCAAATATTAATTGAGCATAATGTCTTGGGTCAATTTCCGGATTCTCTGTTTTGTTCCACTGGTCTATATGCCTGTTCTTGTGCCAGTACCAGGCTGTTTTGATTACAGTAGCTTTATAGTATAACCTGATATCCGGTATTGAACCCACTGTATGGGAGGGCATAATTACCAATGATACATCAGATAAGGGATTAATTTCTAAAATATATAGAGTGCTCATACAACTCAACAAAAGGAAGACAAAGTACCCAATTAAAAAATAGGCAGAGGAACTAAATAGACACCTCTCCAAACAGGACATACAAATGGCTAAGAGACATATGAAGAAATGTTCAACATCACTAATCATCAGAGAGATACAAATTAAAACAACAATGAGGTATCACCTCACACCTGTCAGAATGGCCGCCATCAACAAATCATCAAACAACAAGTGTTGGCGAGTGTGTGGAGAAAAGAGGACTCTAGTACACTGCTGGTGGGAATGCAGACTAGTGCAGCCACTATGAAAACACTATGGTGTTACCTCAAAAAGTTAAAAATTGAACTGCCATTTGACTCAGTGATCCCACTTCTAGGAATATACCCTAAGAAGCCTGAAACACCAATCAGAAAGAATATATGTACCCCCATGTTCATAGCAGCACTATTTACAATAGCTAAGATCTGGAAACAGCCCAAGTGTCCATCAGTAGACGAATGGATAAAAAAGCTGTGGTACATATACACAATGGAGTACTATGCAGCTATAAGAAAGAAAGATCTCTTATCCTTTGAGACGACATGGAGGGACCTGGAGAGTATTATCCTAAGCGAAACAAGCCAAGCAGAGAAAGACAAATATCACATGATCTCACTTATTTGTGAAATATAATGAACATAACAGTCTGAGGAAAATGTAGACCCAGAGACTTGGAAGTAAGGTACAGACTGACAACCCTCAGAAGAGGGGTATGGGGGAGAGGGAAGAGATAAACCACAGAATTTATATGCATGTATGCATAACTGATGGACATGGACAACAAAGCTGGGGACGGGGTGGGGGGATGGGGAGGAGGGTGTCAATGGGGAAAAAAGGAGAAATATCTGTAACAAAAATAAATTTAAAAAAAAGAGAGATGTTGAGAAAATAGGGAGAGGAAAGGTAAAACACTATACTACCTCTAGTAGGTATAATGATCCCTCAAAATGTCTACATCCTAATCTCTTGCACCTCTGAATATTTTACCATACATTACAATCTTATTTTGAGATTAAGTTAAGGGGTGGGAAAAATGAATGATGGGGGTCAAAAGGTAAAAAGAAAAGAATCTTAAGATGGGGAGATCATCTGAGTTTTTTTGGGTGGGTCCAATATAATCACAGGGTCTTCTAAGGGGGGATAAAAAGTAGGAGAATCAGAGCATGCACTCTCTGGCTTTGATGACAGAAAGGGACCGACAGTTAAGGAATGTGGGAAGGCTCTAGAAGCTGAAAAGGGAAAGGAAATGAATCCCAAGAATCTCCAGAAGAAAGATAGTCCAGCTAACATCGGGATTTTAGCCAAGTTGAAATGCATTTGGCTTTCTGACGCCTAGAACTTGAAGATAATACATTAGTGTTGTGTTTAGCCTCTAGGTTTGTGACAATTTGTTACAAGAGTAATAGGAAACTAATACACTAGACAGGGAGAGGTAGGAAGATAGATGAGAACATAGAGCACAGGAAACATACGTGTGTATATGTATGTGTGTGTGTGTGTGTGTCTGTGTATGTAAAATCATCAGAGATCTGTAAGACTATCCTCATGAAAATTTTGTGATACGGTAGTATGGTAGCTTTGGAACTTGTTTACTAAGATCTTTTAATTATAAGCAATTATATAAATAATAATCACTCTATTATGATGCTTTTACTCAGCTTCTCTCATACAAGGTGTGCTAAGGACCGAAGAAGCAGAGTTAACAGCTGTATTTGATATTTGGGTACTTGTGTTGTCATATTTTTATGCTTCTCTAGTCATTTTATTTATGTATGTAAATCCCTTTTCCATCCATGTTATTTTATACATTTAAAAGAAATCTGTGTTCAGAGTTATTCATAATAAGTGTTCCATTTTTACTTTTTTTAAAAACTGGCAACCAATAAGTTCCTGCAATAGAATGAAGACCCATGCCACTATTCACACTTTCAAAAAGAAACGAAATCCTTTGATTTTCACTTACTATCAGCCTTCATAATCATTCTTGACCAATTCCACAGCGTAAGCATCAGAGCAGTAACATGGAAAACTTCTCAATGTCGGTCAAAAGGGAAATACCTGAGGAGCAAAGTGGCCAGATTTAAAGAGAAGTTCAAGTGTTTGTAATCAAAATAATCTGTAAAAGGTAATTAGATATTAATAATGGAACAGAAGATGAGTGGATAAAAAAGCTGTGGCATATTTACACAATGGAATACTGTGCAGCTGTAAAAAAGAAGGATCTCTTACCCTTTGAGACAGCATGGAGGGACCTGGAGATGATTATGCTAAGCAAAATAAGCCAGAGAAAGACAAATATCACATGATCTCTCTTATATGTGGAATCTAATGAACAAAATAAACTGATGAATAAAATAGATCCAGAGACATGAAAGCATGGAACAGATTGAGGAATCTCAGAGGGAAGGGGGGTGGGGGGGCAGCA
Organism: Tadarida brasiliensis; assembly: GCA_030848825.1. Lineage (NCBI taxonomy): Eukaryota > Metazoa > Chordata > Mammalia > Chiroptera > Molossidae > Tadarida > Tadarida brasiliensis. Next base: position 61,732,931 of record CM061258.1, read on the forward strand.
AGAGATTAATCAAAGAATTTTTATGCATATGTGCATAACCAATGGACACAGACAATAATGCGGTGAAGGCCTGGGGTGAGTCAGGAGCCTGGTGGAAGGGGCAATGGGGGGAAAATAAGGGCAGGGGGACGGACATCTGTAATACTCTCAACAATAAAGATAAAAAAATAATAATGGAACAGAATTGCTACTGTTGTCCTACCTACTCATCAAATCAGACTTTTCACATTATTACAGATTACAAACCAGAATTTTAATTTATAAATATTTCAGATCAAATGAAATATTTGCCTCTAATAATTATATACAAATCATTCTGTGCTAACTTGATATATACCTTCCTTATTCCTCAAGACTATTGAAGCTAAAGGTCAGTAACTCATGCACTCACTCCATCCTTATATAAATACAAGTCAAACATTTTAAAATTAAAATGCCGACTAAGGAACAAGGTCAACCAGCTGCATGTAGCTGCTGTTTAGAGTTGCCCAAACTGACTTGAAGTATATTCAAACAATTTCCTCTCACACTCCAAGGTCATTGTATTTTAAAATAGAACAGGATGTTTTCTCTTTTAGCAACACTGCGCTCTGTGCAATACTTTCCTGTATGATTTCTTTCCTCTGTGCAATTGTCTATGCGATCCTTCCATCTGCACATCTCTCTCCTTCCACCTTCATCTATCTCAAACTCAACTCTAACTGGAGCGTTTCTTCCCGACCTTTTCCTTGATTTTAGGGAAATAAATTTACTCCATTTCCTTCTTGAACTTAACATTATATCTCTTTGTGAACTGATACCTTTCCTACTATCGAGTGCAAGCTGATAGATGGAAGGAGTTATTCATCTTCTGATCAGTGGCATCCACAGTGTTCAGTTCATGTGGGCTTTAAACAGAATAGAACACCTATAATGACTAAGTGAAGAATGGGGTAGGTTGCTGTACTTTTAAAAATGAATTGTTAGCTAGCTTCAAATCTTTATTCTTATGGCTTTCTCTCTTGATTACCAATGATGTTAAGTCCTTCTTCAGAGTAACATTGCTTTAAAAAAGAAACTCTTTATGAGAAATGTCTAAAAACGGAGAAAACAGGTTTCAAATTACAGCTACTCAGTTTTACTTAAAAAATACAGATATGCTTCCTAATGCATCAATTTATGATCATGACTCACTCTTTATAGAAGTTTCACATTTCAGAGAAATTATTTGGTTATATGATGTCATTTAATTTTACTCTTAAAGTATAAATTTTATTTAAAAATCTAAAATAATGTTATCATTATATTTTTATGTAGATCTCATATACCTGATAAAATATGATAAATAGCTTATTTGACAATTAATATGAGTCAGGCTCTCTATATTAACTCCTTTGATTTTTACAACTGCTTTATAGTATACCTGCAACTATAATCCACATTTATGAGATGAAGAAAGTAAGGCAGAGTTTAAGTAACATGCCTAAGTTAACACAGCTGTTAACAGCAGAGTGGGGATTTGAACCCATGAAGTGTGGTTCTCAGCCACTATATCTCAGTGCCCCAGTAACTCTCAAAGGCCTTTCTTGATTTTTCTAGAATGAGATTCATGCCACTGTTCCCTATTTTTTTCTGCTTTCCCCCTTGCTGAGTTTGAATATGGTATAGGATTTTTCATATATTGTAATTATTCAGATGCTTGAATAGCCTGGGTTCACAAGATTTAAAAGCATTGATATCATGGACAATGTTTTTATCATATCTTTGTCCTAGTTCAACTAAGTTGAAGTTATTAGCTTTAGTTTTCTCTGCTGTAAAATGAAAAAGGCAGTACCCACATCCAAGATTAATGAGGGTATCAATTGAGATAAAGTATGTAAAATAACTAACATATTTCCTAAAACATAATTGTTGCTCAATTACTTCTATTTCTTTCTTTCTCCTTTAATACAATTTACTTTAGAACTTGAGAAAAAGCATTTGCCTGTGGAGAAAAATGAGCATGAGGACATACTTATTTGTAAAAAATTTCAAATTAAATGGCCTGGATTTGGTATGCAATTAAATTCTGAATGCATTTCCTAGTTGTTTTTGTTTTTTTTTCCTTATGGCAACACGAAAACTGTTCCTATCCACACTGCTCTACGTTTTTTATTTACTGATTGCAAATGTGTGGGTCTCAAACACAATTGGGGGATGACAGTAGATGTGTTATTATGTGTGTGTGTGTGTGTGTTTGTGTTTGTGTGTATATAGGTTTATATTTCTAGTCTTTACAAAAAATGTCTTTTCATGATTAATTATGGAACATAAAGGTATAATGTACAAAGTGGGAATTTTGTTTATTTATAGTTTAGTAAGGTGATTATTAAAGCTCACATTCAGGATGCATACACCATAGGCTGTGAATTACAAAATATATTTCTGTTCAAGTGAGTGTTGAACTCAAAATAAAATAAAATAAAATAAAATAGTAAGCCTTTTATTGGTGAAGAATTATCCAAATGATGGAAGGTCTCTTTTCCATCTCTGATGCACCTATTAGCACTTCAGTAAAATAACTGTTGGTATTCCATGCAACACAGTTTTGGAAATGTTGATTTGATCTGAGACAATTGAAGATGCTAAACCAATATTTCCAAAGATATGTATGATATGTTAACTGTTTCTTGTAAAACGGTGTTACATAGTCAAGTAAGTTTAGAAAATTAAAAGTTAAATGATTTTCTCCTATTGCAGGATTTCTAGGAAAATTTAATATATTAAATAAATCTGTTATTATGACAATAATATATTAAAATATCTAAGAGAATACCTCCAGATGTAGCACAGCCCCAAAGAATTTGACTATTGGTGGCTTTTCTGTAAAAATTCCTGTTAATATTTCATGGAACACTTATGCTATGAAAATAGTTTTGGAAACTTTATACTAGGTCACTGGTTATCAGAATGTAGTCCCCTGACCAGCGGTAGCAGCACCACCTGGGAACTTGTCAGAAACGCCAATTGTTAGGCCTCATCCCAGATCCACTGAATCAGAAACTCTGGGGCTGGGACCCATAATCTGTGTTCTAGCAAGACCTCCAGGTGATTCTTACAAGCACTACAGTTTGACAAGCACTGTGTCAGATGTTTATAAGATTGACCACAATAATCAGTGCAAATGTTTTTAACTGGACTAAAATTAGAAATGTCATTTAAAAAATGGATAATGAAATTGTAAATGTTTTGTAATGAGCTGAGATGTGTCTCACCAAATTCAATGTGTTGAATAACCCCCAAATACCTTATAATGTGACTATGCATTTGGAGATAAGGCCTTTTAAAAGAGGTTATTAAGGAAAAATGACATCACATGGGTAGGCCCTAATTCAACATGACTGGCTCTCTTATAAGAAGAGGAGGTTAGCCCTGGCGGGTTTGGCTCAGCGGTTAGAGCGTGGATCGGCAGACCAGAGAGTCCCAGGTTCTGTTTCCACTAAGGGCATAGTACCTCGGTTGCAGTTCGTCCCCGGCCCCTGTTGGGGTCGTGTGGGTGGCAACCAGTTGATGAGTCTCTCTCACGTTGATATTTCTCTCTCTCTCTTCCTCCCTCTCTCCCTCCTGCTCTATCTGAAGATAAAGGCAAAAATGTCCTCAGGTGAGGATAAAAAAAGAAAAAAGAAGAGGAGGAGGTCAGGAAACAGACATGCGTGTTTGTACCGAGGAGAGGCCACGTGAGGACACAGCACGTGAGGACGCAGCACGAAAGTGGCTACCTATAAGCCAAGGAAAGGCTTCTGAAGAAACCAAGCCTGTAGACACTTCGATCTTGGATTTCTAGCTTCTAAAACCGTGAGTAAATAAATTGTTGTTGTTTAAGCCACCCAGTCTGTGATATTTGTTATAGCAGTCCTAGGAAATCAATACAGGTGTATACTTAAATAACTTAAATTTTGGATTCAGAGTCAAATCTTTTCAGTGTCTTATTTTGCTATTCTAAAGTACTATGTTTACTTTGCAAATTATCTTCATGAAAGCTCACAAGTGTAATATTTTGGGAGAAATAATACAAAGCATTATTGCAATTGTTTCATTATATCTTAGGATGTATAAGGCACAAGAGTCAAAAGAAAGTTTAGAGCAGAGCTAGTAGCTTTTGGTTTGTTATGTAGTTAGCCTTTTTCTTCTTTTGTCTAATTGTAAGTAAAAGCTTATTAGCCTACCAACTCATCCTCTTGGTTTAAGGTCTTTGTTTTTGTTTTTCCAAGTAGCAATGGTAACATTTGATGTTTTTTTTACAAAAGAAAGATTTCATTGGAAAACATAATTTATCATTGTATTTGTTTGTTCTATTTTTATTTTTATTTTTTGCTTGACTTAAAAAAATATTTATCTCACACACCATCAGTAGATTTAATACCGTTGTAGATTTAGGTGATGTTGGTGTATTGAGTGAAATAGGTCTTATGTGGATAGAATTAATGCTTTCTACATTGCTGCTTGTTATGAGACTTTCTCTGACATATTTTATAATGGTTCCTGTCGATTGATCTAATTATATACACATGGTTTTATTGGAGCTTTGTGAATCTGGAGATACCCATGTTTGCTTAATGTTCTACAAGCAGAATTCAAAACCCTTTAGGCTTACCAGGATTGTTTCCATAATCCTTAATTGAGAAAAGTAAACCTTAAGAATTTTGAAATACCCTGCCTAGATCAAGCTCCTGGGACAGCAAATTTTGCCATTAGATTTCCTTTTTAAAATAAGGATTTTCTTTAAAAAATACATATTTCATTTTTGCATGAATGTCATTATGGAATTAAATAAAATACATTTCTGCAAGTGTACATACCAATGTCCTTGCATTATGGTCCTTGATTTTCGAATTTGAAGAATGGATATCTCGCAAAAAGAATATGTAAAATAAAATTACATCATAGTAGGCAGTGACTAGCAGAGAAATACTAATATTCAATGCAAGCCTAATAGTCTTAAATTACTACATTTTATGTCTGAAGATAAATACAGCAGGATTTTATTAACTTTAATAACTTTAAATTAGTTTCATTGAGCACTCTCAAGTAGTAGATATGAGTCTGTGAATCTTAGGTCTGCATAATGTATCAAGAACATCATCCTGATGCTTGAAACATGCAATTGTGCTTGTGATCTGTGCTTTATCCTTTGTCTCTGCAGTTTTAGCTATTTTTACATTTTTTCTTTGTATTGCTTGAAGAATAGTTCTGACAAATAAGATTACTCTGTTTTCTATCCACTCCAGTGTTTTGGGGTTTACAGTGTCATTTTTAAACATAGCTTTAGCTCACTGAAAGCCCAAGACAAACCTAAATTTTGAAATGCACTTCCACAGATCTGTTAAATTTTTCTTGATGGAATCATTTTATTTAATAACCCAAATCTTGTAGAAAATAAACCAGCAAAAGCAGCAATGCTGATTGAAGTCTCTCCCATAAATTCTCTCCTCCCCCCACCTGTTTAGCTCCAGTAAAAAAACTCAAGGAATGGCTGTATTGGGGCGGAATAATAGACATATGGATGGGTTGTGGTCTGCTTCAAAAGAAAAAGTATGACATATGACTGACTTATTTATTTTAAAAAGTGGAAGGCTCTGTGGACCACAATTACTTCCTTTAAGCAGCCTATGAATTTTTCCCCCCAGTACTGACTAACCATGATTGAAGAAAAGAGTTGTCTAATAAACTTTGGGAACCTGAGGTGGCACAGTTAGCTCTTAAAGGAAGGCAAATAGGTTCATGTGAATTTTGATATCAATGACTGTTGATATTTGTAGTGTAACTTTAAGGAGTTACCATTTCAAAAGGAAAGACCATTTAATCAACAGAATCAAAGTTAAAAGAGCTTTATGATTCAAAAAGGGTAAAAAAAAAAAAATCAAACATGACCTGAGAATATATGTGGGATACCAGTGTTAAAATACCACGTGTTTGCCCTGGCCGGTTTGGCTCAGCGGTTAGAGCGTCAGACTGCGGTACAGAGAGACCTGGGTTTGGTTCCCGCTAAGGGCATGTACCTTGGTTGCAGTTTGTCCTCGGCCCCGGTTGGTCGTGCGGGTGGCAGCCACTTGATGTGTTCCTTTCACGTCGATGTTTCTCTCTCTCTCTTCCTCCCTCTCCCTCCCACTCTATCTGAACAACAACAACAACAAAAAATACCACGTGTTCATTTAAGAACATCTCTTGCCATAAAAACACCTTATGATGGATTCATACTTTTCTATTTACAGTGCCTGGAGACATATATTGAGCCTTTATTGTTAGGCGGTACATTAAGTGCTTTCTTAATCCTCTTATGAAACTCAGGAAGATGAGGACTATCTTTATCTTTATTTTACAGATGTGAAAACTGAGGCCTAAAGAGGTTAAGTAATTTGCTCATGGCAGAGGGATGGAGGCATTTTGAATGATCTCTAAGTAGTATTTCCTAATTGTGAAACAATTGTTGAAGTTTTGAATATTGATAAGAAACTGGGACATCTTTAATGATCAAAGCCCATACTAAACCAAACCAAAACCACTAAGGTATTGGTAGTCACTTGTTTCAAATAGAAAACAAAAAAAGGTCGGTTTCAAAAAAGGTCTGTTTCTATTTGGATCTTTATGTCTGCTTTATCTAATAGTTTCCTCTTAACCATTTACAGTGCATTAACACAAAGTTAAGATTTAAGAAGAAATGATGATGTTTTCAATACACCTCTCAGTCTGTATACTCTTGGTTAAAACAAGTTTTATTTTTTTCCCCACCATTCAAACCTTTTTATCTGAACAACACACTTCCTTAAATTTCTTTATAATTCAATTTTTTCCCCAGTGTTTTTAAATAGACCAAGTACCAATCTTTAAAGCTGTTAGTGATATTTACTTGAAAATTTAGGCAATGATTCAGTTTTTGCCTAAATGAAATATTGTACCAAAATAGATGGAGAAAAAAAAAACAAAACTTGGAATAGCAGATATGTAGCTCTGTTTTAAATCTGGATTAACAGTAGTGTCTTGAAAGCATTGGTTAAGTTAACAATATGAAAATGTAGTATGCAGCTGTAGTTAGTGAGTTTGCTTTCTTATGTGCATAATATGAGCTTGTAATGGAAGTAATGTCATATAGTATTTAACTCTGACATTTAGTGTTTGCCCTAGTAGATGGTCTTCCTTTTACTTAAGTGCCATTACTTTTATGTAGTCCATTTTCATTGCATTTAGTCCCATTTTAGTAATAATGCTTGCATGATTTACCAGGCAAATGCAATCTTTGCCCTGAATGGCACAGTGCAAGAAAAAAATGGAAGCTGTTAAGAGGCTGAATGGCAAAAAAGTATTATTGACCTATGCTGGCAGCCATGTGTTTCAATTATTTTCAAGAATCCATTTGTCAAATAAGTGAAGCGATGGGGGACGTCAAGTTCAAGCTGGGGTTAGTGCCTTTCTACATCTGATATGATGTATCTTCTGTAGCCATTTAATTGAATTACCCAATTTATTTTTCAAGCAACAATGCTCTACCAAGAGCCATGACATTAAACAATTAAATATGAGTTTAAAAGTCTGCATTTTGTGTAGTTCATCATTCCTCTGCAGCAGAAAGTGAGCCCAAGGGCCAGAGGATTCCTGATTTTAGTGTAGCAAAATCTTAGCTTCCGGAGAACACCCTAACTGTCCCATGTGGGAACACTGAAAAAATAATACTCTACAATTCTATTTATTCAGCAGAATGGTGATGTAAACATGTACAATTTAACTGAGATTAATCTAACTTTTTGAGAAACAGTATTCTGTGAGGAAAAGCAAATTGGGCTGTTGTCACTTTACCTAATTAATGTTCAATCAGTTTGGTGAAGAATTTTTTTTCTATTTGAAGTGGCTTCCTTTTCTGAATATAAAAGAGAAATCCCAATGAAAAACAAAAAAACAAACAAACAAAAAAACCCACCAGACTTGCAAAAACTTATGAAGAGGAAACTGCAGTTAAGTAATACTTACATTTCAAATCGCTAAAATATACCAGGCTATCTTCACTTAAAAAGTTATTGAAACTTTTAATGAAAAACAAGTTAAGTGACCATAATTCTTCCATTTGTGGGAAATGGATGGAAGGAGAGAGACATGGGGTGGAGGGAGAGGAAATTCAAAGCAAATGCATACTTACTTTAGATAGGATAACTATTGTGGAAAAAAACTCTTAATTTTTACTTACTTAATATTGGCAGTATTCTATGACAAATGTTAAAAGCACTTTATTTTAGTTTTTGTTTTTGTTGCTAACTTAGACATATGGATATGTTTTTGATCTGAGGAGAATACTGAAATGCAGAGAGCAGAAGTGACTTATACTTTTTTTTTTCAATTAACATTCAACAATTAAATTTTAATATGGTCGGGGAATTGTTCAGATCCTTTTGTATAGGGATACTGCACCTTTAATTATCTGCCCTCTGGTGCCAAGCCTTTTCTTTGAGTGCTTCCATAAAAGCTTATTGCAGCTAGTTATTGAGCAAATTAGTACTTGAGTTTTGGTGAAAAATGTCTTTATTAGTCCTAAAACCAGAGTCACTGTGCATTCCCAGAAGGCGTGATTTTGTTTGATGAATAAATCTAGTAATTATCCTGCTGTTAGGGCTGTACCACAAATGTCATAAGCAGATAAACAGAGGGAGTAAGCCTTCCGTAAATTCTCTAATTATCTATGTTGGACTACTTATCGCCTGCAGATGATTTATGAGCATATTGATATATCCTTAAGTATGTTCATTTGAGTTCACAGATGCAAATAATTAAGGCACTAGTCATTTACAAAGGAGGCTTCAGGTCAGGGTCATTTCATTATAAAATTTCAGCCTGGCTTGTACTATAAAATAAGATATAATCTACTTGACCAGGATATTTCCTAAGAGACATTTAATTTTCTTTCCCTTTTCTTCTTTAGGTTTCACTGTTTTCACCCATTATTTTTGTTAAATAAGACTTTTTCAACTTTCCTATATCACCTATTTTATTTCATTTTAAGAAATCGATAACTATTCTATTTTTAATATATCTAAATTGCTTGGTAAAATAATCACTCACTAGGAAATACCAGAAAGTCTTTAAAACATTTAAAATGCTATTTTAAAATTTCTAAAACATGTTCTTCAAAGACAGGTGTCTTATTATTATTATTTTCTTTGACTATTTCACTTGAGGTAACTGATTTCTTAACTGCAGACAAATTTATAAAGAATGTTTTATTTTTATGCTTAGTTTTTAACTGACTAAAAAATCAAATGTACAAATGCCTCCAAAAATATTACATTTAGTAATTAAAGCTAATATACCTGTACATAATAGGGAAAAGAAATTACTCTGGAAAAAAAATTGAACATGAACATTTAATAAAAGTATTTCTGAAAAGTTGAATGTGAACATTTATTAAAAGTATTTAATACTAGTTCTCCAACATATTCAATTACAAACAGTTTAAGAAGAGAAATGATCCTAACATGTATATCTTGGTACCTTTAGAGCTGTGATGTTTGGAAGAAAATATACCAATTAAAGGAGATTATAGACATTGTTTTATTTTATATATATATATATATATATATATATATATACACACATACACACATATATATAATAAAACAATCTTGAAGCTTATACTAAAAAAAAGATTAAGCAAGCAGAAACAATTTTTTTGATATTATCAGTAGTCAAGAGCTAACTAGAATCATATGTATGTAATCATCTATTTGCTTATTTGATATATAAGGAAGAATCTTTTCCTGGCCAAATCCTTATTAAGGTGACACAGCTATGTAATTTTTGAGGAAGACTACTGACAGTGTTCTCAAGGGGTTTATTTCAGTTTCATGTCAGTGTATTTCTCCTCTGATAAGAACAAATTGGAAATTTATGTATACTTTGAAAAAATCAGGGTCATTCTAGTAGCCTCAAAGTCAGAGGGATGGTGACTCAAACTTCTACAATCAATCTAGTCTACACAGAGCCCTTTATAACAATGATTTGCCTCTTAGTATTGGAGGAAAATTCTTAACAGAATTGCTATAAAATGCAAATCAAGATCAGTATCTGAAGTTGGTAAGTAAAGAGACATTTCTGTTTAACATATTAAGGTGGTATTTTATGAATCTACCATAATAAGATGATTTCTTCTGTGCCCTTGCATACTTTTTTGCTCTCCCCAAACACACTCAAAGATATCTTCACATCCTTCTCTGTCCCCTGTACACAGTCCATATGTAACAGGTCACATTCACTTTTGTGAGATTCAGTGCATCAAATTTGATATTCTTTATCTTCCAGCGTGAACTAAAATGGCTGTTATAAAGCCTATTAAAAAGAAGAAGCCAGTTAGCTTTCATTTGAGCTTGTCTATAAAGATGCCCTGAGTGCCAGTCCACTTCTAGAAATTACCTTATCATTAATACAGAGCTGCAGAAATGTATTTCACCATACAAATACTTTGTCAATAGTACGTCTTAACAATGAAGTCTGAGAATTAGACCTTGTGAAAATAGTCACTTTTCTAGCATTCATATGCAAAGTGACATTTTTTACAAGTATTACATCTTTGACACTTTCTTCTTGGCGAATAAGCAAACAGTTTTTGCAGATTCTCTTGAAATGAGGTGAATATGCTCTTAACAATAGTTTGATATTATCAGGAAAGCCATAAATATTTTTTGTGAATAGAACACAGACTTATTAATTATATATAAGCTAGTACTTTAAGAAGTAGATGTTCTTCAAATATTATTCAGCCCATATAAAATTATGCATCTAGGAAATTTAAAATAGTTCATACTTTTTTATGAAGTTAAGTGATTTATCCATGATCATGTAGTTAGAACAAAATGAAGGGGTAAGTGTTCTGATTCCCACTCCATTTACCCTCATAACGTTGCGTCTGATATACTTCTACTCTTTAGTTCTCTATAATTATACTTTATACTCAAAGTCATTATTCTCTTGCCATTGATTAAACAACTCTAGAAATTGTTAAATATTTTCAATTTATTAAGAGTTCCCATTCTAAAACATATTTTTTTTTTTGCTTACAATTGCTCTACAAATCTAGTAAGAATAGACATTGTCTCAATTACAGAAATTTAACCATCTATTTCACATTCAAAATGTGAGCATTAAGTTCAGTAATAGGGGATCAATCAATAAATGTTAAGCAAATTTTTGAATAAATTAAAAATACAAAAACAATTATTTTAATATGCACTCATTTTTCTATGGCTACTTTTTTTTATATTCTACTTTGTCTCTCATTCTTATATATGTTGCCATAAGTAGAATGTACATGACGGCAAGTATATAAGTCACGTACATGTTAGGACGTGACTTATATCTTCAAGTAAAGAGAGAAATAAAGCTGGTATTTAACAAGTATTTTCTTCTGAGTGAAAGTGTATTTTATGTATTGTTCCATGTTTACATACAAACTGTATATTTTAGATACCTAGCCGATCTGTTATATAATATCTATGGATATGGCTGTGTGCAGTTATGTGTGTGTCTGTGTCTACATATCTACATAGCTGATTTCAAAATGATTCTTTACTGGACTTATTAATTTCTGAACAAGCATTTTTCTTTTTGAAAAGATTAAAAACAAGCAGTGAACAGTTACAGTGTGCCTCGAATTGTGCTGAAACAATGATGTCTCGGATAATTGGGATAAGCTCAGACATCCTAGTTGCCTAAAATTATATCATGGGAATCTTTATTCGGAAGATTGGCTGTGCGGGACCATGACTGAAGATTGGCTGTGCGGGACCATGACTGAAGATTGGCTGTGCGGGACCATGACTGAAGATTGGCTGTGCGGGACCATGACTGAAGATTGGCTGTGCGGGACCATGACTGAAGATTGGCTGTGCGGGACCATGACTGAAGATTGGCTGTGCGGGACCATGACTGAAGATTGGCTGTGCGGGACCATGACTGCACTGTTTGGATGGCAGCCACCAAACTGCTAGCTGGCTGGGAGGCAGAGGAGTGTCCTGCAGATGTCAAGGACTTCTGAGGCAATTCTTTTCACGGTTCTGAATTTGACTTTGTGGTATTGGGGTAAGAATTATTCATCTCTGGGCAAATCCTTCATAGAAATAATTTAGTTTTCACTTTTCTCTTAAGAACTTCCCCAAAATTGCTGAATATTTTAGGTCACTTTGGTGCCTATTGTTAAAATAAATAAAATGGAAAAGAGGAAAACTATCTAAAAAATAATAAAGTGTCATTGAAAGTGCTTGAATTATAAAATAGGTTGTAAATGATTATTTTGTTTTTAAACGTTCGCCCTCCCACAGACACAGATAACTGGAACACCCTTTAATTTAATGTTGGTGTCTGAAACTGGGAATGTATAGAAACACATGTAAATAGGAGTCTTTCTATGTGAGCATTCAGTCACTGCCAACAGCTTATTTATATGAGTAGTAAATTTACCTTTGAATTAATCTCAGTGGAAAAAAAAGAATGTGGTGCTAGAATTTAAAATAGCAGGATATCACCTGACTAGTGTTCATGCATAAAATAGAATCAGCTTCTATTGGACCTGTGATAGGACTGTTAACTGACCTACAAGGATAAAAGCACAAAGGTAGATATATCTAATTCCCTTGCTCCCTGCTCTAGTGAACATTTTTCAAAAGAGCTAACTAGTTAGATTCATTGATTTTCTTTGCTATTCTATGATTCCCACCAAGGTTTGAGCTTATTCCTATTAGCATGACTTCATTAAATCTCAGTTTATCACAGAGGAAATATGCCTGGTAAGGAAGGAAAGGGAAGTTCAGGAATACCACAAAATAATTTACAGTTTTTTGTTTTATTTTTATTTTTTGGTAATTTTATGTCTGACAAAATTGTCATAGTAATTCCATGTTAGATATAGAACATTTCTATAATGCTATTGTTTACTTCCCTGCCATTGAAGACTTTCTTTTGTTTCTTCTTTTCAATGAGAACTTTATATAATATTGGAGAATTGTGTGTGTGTGTGTGTGCATGCATGCGCGTGTGCGCATGTGCGTGTTTTTCATTTTAAGTTCATTGCCTCTAAATTCGTAGTTGATAATCTAAAAAAAAAAAAAGCAGAAGCAAAACCCCAGTGCAGCTCATCATAACATCATAACATTGAGAACTGTGCTTCTACTTTATTGAAAAATTATATAATATGACTATCGTTACCTACTAACAAATTTTTGGTTTACAAAGCTGAATCTCATAACTATTACTGTACATTCTTCATATTTTCCCAGTTTTTACAGATTTGTTATTTGTTTCATTTGCTTTTACTTTTTCCTTCTGAAGTATCAAACTTGAGAGGAGTCAAAATTTACAAGAGAGTTAAGAAAGAAATAACAATATCTTTTTATTCAGTTAAGACTTTTAGAGATTTTTGTTTACTAACCGTAGGTACATTTTTCAACTTTCCCAGTGTTTGTAATCTTGAGGATTTGCTCTAAAACCAGTTATTTAGCAGTGGGTAAAAGGTCACCAGTAAGCAATATACGAATTGGTCAGTATATGAGATGTGTTTGGGTTTTTGCCGTGAGTTGAGTCATTTCAGTTCAGCTCTTTGGATTCTGTGATTGGATGCAGTCTTGCAATGGTAAGAGTGAGAGTTAATATTAAGTGGGATAAAAAATGGGACCTGATGAAAACAATGAACCTCAATTTAGACCTGCACATACTAGCTGAAAAAGACGTTCCCTTTGTAGCGTGCTGCTTTGCCCCACCTGATTCTGTACTCCTAAATGTTTATAATACATTTAAAATTTATTTATTTTGATCATGAAGTATTCATTTTTGAAAATACAGAAAAAGTTGAATAAAAATCACTTGTCCAGAGCCTAAAATATAACCGTCAAAACCATAATATATGTCCTTCTTTTAAAATATGTTTTATATATTATTTCACAGATCTTGCAGTACACATAAATGTCAGAGTTGTGAAAATAACTAAATAGTCCGGCTTTTAAGTGGAAGTACAATATTCATCATACAAAGTAATTTTTTATTTTTTTCAATAATCAAACGTCTGACTTGGTCTCAGATTTTTTTTTATTACAAATTTATTACACACATTGCTTGCTGCATGTTTTCCCAATTTTTAGACTTTGTTTATTTATTTTTTTTACATGAAGAAGTTATTAAAATGTACTTTCATTCAGATCCAGCTTTCTATATCAGCAGAGTAGACATTTCTCTGTATGTTATTTGGAAAATTTGGGGACTAATTTGTGTTATTCCCCTCATCCAATACTGACTAAACTTCATCACTAAAGAACACTTTCTGAGTTAAAGCACTGCTTCTTATCTCATTGGTATCTGTATCTCATTGAATTATAATCAATCAGTAATCTGTTAGTAAAAGTTAATATATTCAGTTTTTCTTCCTGACAGGTAGAAATCAGAGTACTGAGGAAATAGAACATTCATAAGAGAAGGAAAGCTTGATTTTCTTGGTGAGGACATAAAGATCATTTCACTTTGCTGAACTTGGATCAGGAAGAGGATAACATGAGGAGTCTGTATTCTTAGTTAAGGAAAAATTCTGAAATGAGTCTAGAAATGAGACTTCATCTGATATGTAAAATAAACACCCAAACAACGACAGAAAACCTTTGTAGATGGTCTTACAAAACGTGGAATGACATTCCCTGTCTCCATAGCATGTTTCTATATGTTGTTATGAGCAATGAGACCATTCCTATAACCGTATCAAGGAGTGTTTTTCACTAGATTCTCCCTGTTTTTACAGCATTTTTTGTCTAGTTTTGGAAAGTTGTACTTTGCTAAATTCAGTGATGTAACTTAATGCTCCATGACTCTGTGATAATTCTCACTGGCCCTTTTTTTTCTGATGAGGGGCTAGCACATCTTTCTTTTCAGAAAATTTTTAGTGCTTTGCTTAGTATATTGTCTGATGAATAAAATTTGCTCAGTATGTTAATTAAATGAATTAATAAATATAAAAAATACACTGAAGCCCTGGCTGGTTTGGCTCAGCGGTTGGAGCATTGGCCTGTGGACCAGAGAGTCCTGGGTTCAGTTCCCGCTAGGGGCATGTACCAAAAAAAAAAAAAAAAAACAAACATTGAAGGTTATTTCTTAACTAAGACCCTATTTTTTTCTTTTCTTTTTTAAAAATATTTTTATTGATTATTATTATTATTTTTATTTTTAGAGAGAGAGGAAGGGAGAGAGAAATAGAAACATCAATGTGAGAGAGAAACATCCATCAGCTGCCTCCTGCATGCCCCCTACTGGGGATCAAGCCCACAACATGGGCATATACCCTGACCTGGTATCAAACTGGGACCTCAGTCCATGGGATGACACGCAATCCACTGAGCCACACCGTCTGGGTTAAAACCATATTTCTGGTATTAATTCTGGTGAGATGGTAATAAAGCAAAGCATAGGGAATTTTAGCAGGAAAGGATGTTTTTAGATAAAGAAGTAAATTCTTGAGTTTAAAAATATGAGGCCCAGCTTGATTCAAAGTGTATTAGGAGTTCTGAGGGAAAAAATGATAACCATCAGTAAACTACTGAAGGAAGATAATTGTTCACTGGTTGGATTCGGTGCCATTAGTTTTTCTCATCTATTATTTCACAAATATATTTTAATAGAGTACGACAGATACTATATACTAAATATAAAGAAAATATTTGTGGAGTCTTATTTGTAAGTGGTTTGAAAGCCAATAGTGCAAGAGTAAGAAGTTTATAGCCTGGAGTAAAGCCATGGAAATACTGAGAATAACAGAGCACCTAGACATTTACAGGAAAAAGTAATTTGTTGCCAATGGTGGATGGATGTGAGAACTGAGAGAGACAAACTAAAGGTGATACCAGTGTGGAAGCCAGCCATGCTACTTGTGGTATTAAGAATAATGGAGAAAGTGGTTTTTTTGTGTGTGTGGTAGGGGTATGGGGAGCTTTTGGGACCAACATAATGAAATCTTTATTGAATCCTATGAAAGACAACATAAAATATTGGATAAAAATTTGAAATTCAGAGTAACTCTTTTAAAGGCAATATAAAATAAGCTACAAAGTTGATGTTTGTACATCAATAAATTCAAGACTAAATAATAAAAAGGATAATGTGATAGTCTTCACAGGTGTGTTATTTATTAAGCCTTTATTATATGCCAACAATGGTACTAAACATTTTCTCCTTCATTGCATAACAACCCAATGACCTAGGTACTATTATTATTCCAATATTACAAAAAAAGAATCTGAGGCTTCGAAAGCTTAAGGAACGTGCCCCAAATCACATAGCTAGAAAGAGGAAGAGCAGGGACTTGGATATGGATACCTTTATCCCAAACTCCATGTTTTCAATTAGTACCATTATATTGCTTTCCTTTTAGGCTGTTAGATTGACAGTTCACAATTTTTTTTCTTTTTATGACTTTAATAACATTTTAATAATGCATTTTATGTTGACATTGTTTTATTAAAGATTATATCCAACCCTTCAGAAAGACAGTACAGAGTATTTCTGTTCTCTTGCATTGCTGAGAGTTTGTTCTTACTAAGTTATGATTTCATTTGTATAGTTTTATAATTGCAGTGTAAATACAGAACTGTATATTCTATCTTAACTAATATTTGAACTTTATAAAAGCAATTTTAATGGGTATTCTCCCCAAGTTTGTTTGTTTTTCTTTTTGGCACAATATTTATAATTTTATATAATTTTTGTGGAGTGGCATTTGAAAAATAGAATATTTAGCTTTTTCTTAAAACATTTTGATTTGTGCAAGCAATATGTATATATTAGTTTATAACAAATTTTTTTTAGGCCTAATTACGGTGTGTGTGTGTGTGTATGCGTGTGTGTGTGTGTGTGTGTGTGTGTGTGTGTTTGGAGTTAATAAGCTTAGATACTAGGGGGGAGAACAGTGAAAAGATTATACCACAGATAATTAATAAAAATCAATTAGTTTGTTAATGAGTACTCTGTCAGTACCCAAGGTGGCAGAAACCAGCTGGGGAAAAGAAATCAGGATCCCTGAATAGAACATTTAGAATGCCTGAGTCCTGCTGAGAATTCAAGAGGAAATAACTATAAGAAGCACTACTTGGGTTAAAACTGGCTAAATTTCCTCTTGAGATTGCAGTTCCTCTAGCTAATAAATCTAGTAAAAATGCGATTCACCTTTAGTATATGCCATAAAGCATTTTCTAAGGCCTTAAGTACATTGCTCACTGCCCTGTATTAAAAACAAACCCACAGTTGTAAATGTCAATGACTAAGAATATTAGAGCCCTTGCATCTTTCTTATGTTAGTAGAAAAGCTGGAAGTACCCATTACCTCTTCTATGACTTTTTACATTGTATTTATATAAATGGTAAAAGTCAAACATGAGCTGACAGGGAAATAAAAAATCTGTCTTCCAATGGTCCTTGGACAAAAAAGCAGAAAATTCCAATGATAGCAATTGACCTTCATAGAAAGTTTTTTAGAACAACCCATTCTTCTCATTGTTAATTATATTTGTGTTAAGATAATTTCCTCTCCAGCATAAGTAATTATGGATCATTTGTGGGAGTAACACAGAAGGGATGATTTACATAAAAATAAATTAATTTCATTTGATATATTTTCTCTAAGGATTAAGGAAGAAAAAAATAAACATATTATAATAGACTCATAGCTTTTATATAAATTTGTGTAGTTTTATTATAAATAAACACAAGTTTCCAGCCATTGGTATGAGCATAAATATAACTGCTAATGGATCTCTCTTTTGGATAAAATATAAAATCTAAAAGATGTTTTTAGTATTCGTTACTCTTTATAACAAGTTATACATTTTTGTTTCAAATTCTATGAGGTGGATTTATAGTATAGAATAAAATGTGTGAAATTTCTATTGAAAACTTGTACCTAATAACTCTTTCTGATTATGAGTTAGAATCCTATGGGTAAAAGATCATTGATTTGACTTATTCAACTAGTTAGCTTTCATGGATAACATGTTCCTCTAATTACCTAAAAAATTTCTGGGTAATGAAATGAAGAGAGATAGCTCACACAATGGTAGGAGAAAAAAATAGACTGAATACAGACAAAGACATGACTCTTTAAGTAACTTTGGACTATTTTTAATCAACTAAATAAGTTAATGCTTTTTTCCCTCAAATATATGTTGCTACAGTTTCCTTTATAATATGCACAACTATGTGCTTAAAAACCACATTTGTACAATGAGCCAAAGTGGTATCTACACTCATTTAAGTAAATCGGATTACAGTTTCCTTTATAGCACTCACTTAATATTAAGGTATTTCTTTTTCCTTTAGTACATTTTTAATTTCCTAGGAGGCAACAGTAATAGTCTCAGTTCCATGACCTTACATTTATTCTAATGCATGGGATTTTTCAAATGTTCTGGCTTCTGGCTACATATAAAATACAATTAAGCTTTATTTCAAAATATGTTAAAATGAACACATCTTATATTCATCTTAGGAATATAGAGATATTCTAACAAGTGTGGAATTCATCCATAAATAGGTGAATTTTTAGAGCACATATGTTATTAGATTTATCATTTTCCATTTAACCTTTGCTATTCCATCAAGAAATTGAATAACATCCCTCGCACTCATTAACTAGTTGTGTGATTTTTCTCATCAACTGAAAGACATTTTTTGAGGCCTAGTCTTAGTTCTTGGAAGCCATGTGAAGCCAAAGAGCTAAACTGGCCTCACCTTTGAGACAGGGGTGTCACCACTGATCCTCACTCAGAGGTGCTTGGACCCATGAAGGATGGCAGAGTTACCTCATACTTACCACAGAATTAACTATTAATATAGACACTGAACATTCTAGCTTCTGGACTGCATTTCACTTTAGTCTTGAGTTATTACAGACTGTACATGGGCAGCATCTGATTTTACACTTTCTCTTTAAAGATGAGGAAATTGAGGCCCTAAATTATTAATATTGCTAGATTTGTGATTGAACCAATGAGCTCTGACATTACAATGCTGAAGTTTAAATGCTTGCTCTATCACTGAATACTTGAACAAACTAATCTCTCTTTGTTGGTTCATCTGAAAATAAGGATAATAATAATGACTCATAAGGTTGTTGTGATGATTAAGACAAGTTATTTTTTAGAGAACTTATAACAATGCATAGTACAGAGTAAGTGCTATATGTGTTTTCAAAAAAAATCATTTAGTTATGCTAATTAACTCTAACATATAAAACTTTCCATGGATAGACTGCCAACCGGTGGAACTACTAGATGTAAACATTTATTTCTTAATTTCATATTAGAGTTTGTATTGTTAATTCAACAAATTGTGGAACCTTTAGCATTTGCCAGGATTACTGTTAGCCACGGAAGATAGTGTATAAAAAAATGACAGTCTCTGCCCTCAGAGTCACATTCTGGTTGAAGAGATTAAAACATACATGTAAATAAATAATTAAAATACAATGTGATTGGTGCTATGAAATAGTGTTGAAAAGCTATAAATTTCCACTTGAACGAAGGCCTCACAAAGATGTTTCAGTAGTGCTTGAAGAATTAACAGAAATATTTCCAGTGAAGAAAGAAGAAAATACACATCCAGTCTCTGGATGAGACTGCTGCTTTTCAAGCTCTGTTCTTGGCTTTCTAATTCAGGCACCAGGTTACAGTAGCAGCCCAATGTGGGACATTCCCATGCTCATGCAGAAAGGAAGAGCAAGGGGGGAGCCACATCATGCAGTCAGTCTCTAGCTTCTGTTCAGATGTGGCATGTCACATCTCCATATTCTGTTAACCAAGGAAGTCACATAGTTGAGCTCAAAATCAACGAGGTAGTGGTCAATATACTACGCATTACTCTCTCAAGAGTACTGGAGGCCATATGAAAACGAGCAGGAATTATAATTCCTTATAGAAAGAAAGGGAGGGAGTGAGTAATTGTGAACCATAGTATGAACTATCACAGGCATTTAGGGAATTGTGGAAAATTTGGTGTGGTTGGAGTACAGACTATAAAGTGTGTAGTGAATAAGAGGAGAGAAAACAAGAATAATAAATGCTGCCAGATAGTGACATATACTGTGAATTTTGCTAAAATCTTTTTAACTTAACCCATGATCAGAAATGCATGTTTAGACATATGACCCTGCTTGAAGTGTGGAGGAAGGCATGGAGAAGGGGAAAGGGAGGCATAGAGGCTGAGACATATGGTAGTGGGAAGGAACTTGCAAAATACATTCGGTGTCCTGAGAAGAATAGAATCAGAACAGTTGTGGAAGGTGAAGAGTAAGAATTTGGAAAGATAAAAATAAAATTATGAAAGTTACAGTTTGGATTTTTAAGTAATGACATCGAATAAGCTGGGAAATATGGAAAAGAACAGTTATTAGTAGAGAAGAGGAGTTGGATTATTCCGTCAAGATCGGATGTGGAGAAGATGAAGGGGGATTCAGAGAATGGGGTTTCTGAGCGGACCTCACAGAAAGGTGAGTGGCTGTAGAGGAGAGTATTCCCGGCAAAGGGAACAATGGGCCGCAGTGCATGAAGGCATTATAAAGCATGCCATGTTCAGAAATGGTAAAATAGTTATGCCCACAGAAATTACAATTATAATCAAAGAAGAAAATAATGACTAGTGAAATATACTTGAGTCTCAGGGTTGTTGTCCATTTTCTTTCTCAATTTTCCATCTCAGAGTACATGCAAACTGAGAAGGACATAAATGCAACAGAAAAAACAAGGGATAAATAGATGGTTAAACTCAATAAGGTTTAAGGCCAAGTAGAAATCAAGTTAGATTTAGAAATGAGTTCTGAAAAGGACAAAAAATGATCAGAAGAAAAGATTATATACATTTAAAGCATTTATTTAAAATGTTTAAACATAAATCTATTTGGATATTGACCTTTGCTTTTTTTTTTTTTTTTTTTTTTGGTGGTGCATATTTTATTTTAGAAATGTAGAAATAGTCACATAGAAATTGGTATCAGTAACTAGTGCTGGGTCTCTATATTTAGTTAACCCTCATGGTTATGTAGATCATTTATTTCCAATTTAGTTGATATAACAAGAGTCACTATTAATACTGTAAATATAACATGCTATTCTTACATAATAATATAGTTAATAAAATTCTAATAACTATAGTGTCAGATGGGTAGTAGATTTATCAAGGTGATAACTTAGTAAGTTGTATAATGTCTAATCACTGGAATCTACACCTGAAACTAATATTTTATGTCAACTGTAATTGAAAAATAAAAAATGATTTTAAAAAATCATATGATAGAAAATTCCCATGAGAGAATACTATGTGCTTTGTATCACATTTTTTTTTTTTTTTAATCCTCACCCGAGGACATTTTCCCATTTTTTGTTCAGATAGAGTGGGAGGGAGAGAGAGGAAGAGAGAGAGAGAGAAACATCGATGTGAAAGGGACACATCGAGTTGCTGCCACCCGCAGGACCCAACCAGGGCCGGGGACAAACTGCAACCGAGGTACGTGCCCTATGCGGGAACCGAACCCGGGTCTCTCTGGACCACAGGCCAACGCTCCAACCGCTGAGCCAAACCAGCCAGGGCTGTATCACATTTTTTAAAAATGACTTTGGCCCAGCTGGTGTAGCTCAGTGGTTGAGTGTCGACCCATGCACCAAGAGGTCGTCGGTTTGATTCCCAGTCAGGGCACATGCCCAGGTTGTGGGCCCAATCCCCAGTGGGGGGCATGTAGGAGGCAGCCAATCGATGTTCGCTCTCACCAATGTTTCTCTCTCTCTCTCCCTCTCCCTTCCTTCTCTCTCTAATATCAATAAAAAAATAAATAAAAAAGACTTTGAATTGCTATCAAACTAAGTGAACTGGATAAGATACCATTCTGCAGTCTAAAGATAATTTTATCTATATATCAATATTGACTGAATTTTTAAGGACCATTCCAAATACAGTGGCTCAGTTCCAGGGATGGGGCCAGAAATCTGACAACAGTGTCTCAGATGATTCTTATGATGCGGTAAGTTTTAGAAACATTGGCATGATAAATCAACACATGCTTAATTCTCCTTTTCAGATATGGTCCATGCAGATTTCTGACTTCTGTTAACAGGTTGTTAAGTTAAAAATTTATATGAAATAGAGCTCATTCCTAAGAACACTTCTTAGCTGCTAAGATTCTTCTGAGAAATAAGTATAACTCCCAATTTATAGAAACTTGGTCTCTGTCATACCACCTTTACACCATGTACTGATAGGTTATTTTTCAGACAATTGATCATTTATTTTGCGGGCATACCAACTACTTTAAATTCAAAGGTAAATTTTGTCTGACCTGTACCTAAATACAGGCTGTATTTCATTAGAGTTGACTGTAAACTACACATTGGCAGTAGCCTATACAAAACCCTTGCCCATCGATGTATTTCAAAATTCAGAATAATTCACAGTTTATAAAGGACAAACGGACCACATCCTCTATATCACATTGTACCCTGAGTGTAGTGGGAGCTGTGCTCTATAACAAATGGAGAAAAGTGTTGTATGAGCACGTGTGTATCTCCTGATGTTGGTCCAGGTCAAGTTCTTACCAAGTAAGTCTGCTGTGTCAGACTTGAGGTGAATCTTGAGATCTCTTTTGTTGTTGTCGTTTGACTTTGGAATAACAGGTGACAGCTTGTAGACGTTTTAATAGTAATGTAGTAATGAGAGGGATAAGAGAAGTGAAATGAATGAATGTGTTAAGTTTTAAAAGCTTCTTTTGTTTATTCTTATCAAATATCTGAATCCCTATCCCTACTTGGTGCCAGATACTGTGATTCTATGTGACGACTAGGGTCATAATCCTCTTTTTAATGTTGGCATGATGTGAATTTTATTCACTTGGACATATCCTGCTTAGTATTTGGAAAAATATAGATATGTCTCATCTGGGATGTCCATTTTGTGGCATGTCTTTCCAAATTTGATCAGGATTAATGAGCTGAGACTTTTCCTGGAGAATTTTACCTTATTTGAAAGAGACTGGGGAAGCCCAAGGGCCCGATGTCCTGTGCCAACAGCAAGAACAGTAGCAGGTTTTGCTGAAATTGATTATGAATGTCTCCAGCTACTGGCAAAGTTGAAGTACAGCCTGTCCATATCCATGTGAGGATAGAGTAGAAATTAAAGTGAAAGCGGGACATGGCAAAGGTAAAGTGAAAGATTTTGCTATTAGGCTGGTGCTTTGATCATAAAGATTCAAACATATCTATCACCCTACATCTGTGAGAATGTATTAAAAGGTTAATGAAGTTTTGTACCTTTTTTGGACTTATAACTAAATCGTCAGGTCAGCAAATATGAAGAATTTTTGTGCTGTAGACTATCCTAGGGAATTCTCTGGGGGGCGAAATGAGATGCCTTTACGATTTATTTCAGAACATGCAGTATCTTAAAACTGTTCTACACAATTTTGAGGCTGTTTCAAAGGAACTATGTAGAGCTAATCCTGTTTAAAAAGAAATTGGGAAGGCTCAAGAAAATCCCTTAAGTGAGACATCAGGACAATAGAGAACTATGATTTATATACGATTTATAGACCTTTGAATCAGATATTCGCCATTTTAATAATTTCAGGGAGACAACTGCTTCACAGCAGTCTGTAGCACAGCCTCACATCATAAGACTGCGTATAATAGTGATACTGCCATGGGTTAAATGAGCAGAGCTTGAAGTGTTATTTTTTTAAAAAATTGAAAGGTTGTGGCAGTAATAAAAAGGTTGAATGGTAATGCCTCTAATTGAACAGTAAGGCCTCTTCCCTATTAAGTCACTCTTTCATCTGTCTTTTTAATTATTTCATTATCATTTTGTACTGCAGTTCACAATGAAATGACCATTTGTGTTTAAGTGAAAGCTAATTATTAGGACTGAATTATTGTGCAGTTTATTGATCCCTATGGTGGATTAAGGGCTTTAAGTTCGTCTAGACAGAATAGTTAGCAAAATGACAAAAGGAAACATATAAGACCCTTGGGAAGAATCCCTACGCTCCATAAGCAATTAATGCCTGCCAGGTAATGGAATTTAAGTTTATACTAAATCCAGCAGAGCTTTGACATTTCAACTGCCTTATAAACACATTAGTCTAATGAATGAAGACTTATGAATTGTGTTTAGAAACAAGTAGGAATAGTGAGTCCAAGGAATAGTGAGTCCAGGATATTTTTAGCCTTCCATTGATTGAATGAAAAATAGATAATTTTCTCTCTGAATCTGATGAAAAATGGAATGTGTTGTTCTTTGTGTTTATCCCTGTTTATTCTGTTCTCTGTTGATGGATGTGTATTAACAATTTCCATTTCCCAGAGAACACTAATCTCCCTTATGGATGTGAAAAGTATACAGTGATAAACCAAGGAAGGAAAATAAAATGTATATATACAGATATACCCCTAAAATATTGTGCATTGGGTTCCACACCACCTCAATAAAGTGAGTAGTAATCTTTCTGTTGGTGGAAGGCCTGCCATCAAGTTGTAAAAAACACAAAATTCTATTAAGTGAAATAAAGTGAAGCACAATAAAACAAGATATTAATAGAGTGTTGGCAAAAGTAGGTTTACAGTTGTTCCTATGGAAAATAATACAGTAATTAAATAATAATACAAAATTCTTGTTTCACATACTCACAACTGTAAACCTACTTTTGCCACACCCTGTATATAATATATACATGTATATGTGTGTGTATGTGTGTGTACTTGCACATGCATGTGTGTATGCATGTATGTATGTATATATGTGTATGCATGTGTGTGTGTAGATATTTATATCTATACATATAGATATGGATATATCTATAGCTATGGATATAGCCATGGATATATCTGTGGATATGGATATGGCTATGGATATGGCTGTGGCTATGGATATATCCATGGATGTGGCTATGACTATGGATATGGCTATGGATGTATCAGTGGATATGGATATGGATATGGCTGTGGATATGGATATATATAAACTGCTGAATAAGATACCAAACATCTCATTCATCTCAATTTATTGTTGGACAATTTTTAAAGCAATCTGTCATTATAGTGATAAACGAGCCCCATGCTGTTATTTATAAGAGCACATCCTTGAGTGGACTTCGAGGAGGCTTATTCTATCCTTTAGTTATGTGACCTTTTTCCTGATGTGCCCTGTGTTTAAAGCTCTATTAATAACATTGGACTAAATAAAGGTTTTTAGCAAAAGCACTAAAGCTCTTCTGATGTCAATAAAGACATTGACAACCACTGCGAGAAACCATACAAATCAATTAACACTGAGTTGATATTATTATACTTAGTGCCAAGTTTCAAGTATTTTTATTCCCCATCTTCATTTTCAGTCTCCCACAAATCTTTTTTTATTGTACCAACCATGATTATTTAAGAGTAAATAAAGATATTTGTTATATTCAATAAAATTCTGGTACATTTTACCTGTCTAGATGTTTCTGAATTTGAAGTCACTTTTTTTTTGTTTTGTTTTCAAAATCTTGAAGAACATTTTAAGAACAACCTTCTGTATGTATCAAAAATGAGTATTATATCAAGAACTATTCAATGAAGAGGCACCCATACCAGATAGCCAGAGGCACAGTTTAAATGTTCAAGCATATTTATATAAAAAGTAGTTTAGGTGCTCGTTGTATAAATTTGAATTACATTGAAGTCATTCATATGCCCAAGATAATCTATTTAGCAATTTCAAAAATGTTTGCTTTCTTTATATTTATGCCCGATTTTATTGCGTGCATTTGACAGTGGCAAAGTAGCTAGTTTAATAAGCAAGTGTAAGTTTTTATAGCAATGATTATGGATTTTTATGGTATTTAAACTAGATTAATCAGTGAAGTATGATAAAGTTGAAGGATTAAACAGACTGTGCACTTAAATATAAAACTCTAATGGGGAAATCTTGCACGAGGCAATATTTGTTATTATGAAAATATAATAAAAGGATAATTGGTGGGGTTCTCTTTCTAGAAAAAAGATGGATTTTTTTCTCAGCTTAAGAAGTCAAATTAATGCCTAGGGAAATAGGGCATCTTTCTTATATGTAGACATGCTAACATCTATGTGAGAGTCATTTGATTTTTAAAACCCAAAATAAAACTTATGCCTTATATTATGCCATTATATAACTGAATTGAAAGTATGATGCTAGAGAGAAACATTCCCAGCATCTCTCCTAATTTTTATCTTTGTAAAATTGCATATATGCCCCTGGATATGAATATTCAAATGTGGATTTATAATACATTTACACGCATGATTAGAAGACTTTATTTTCGGTTGTGAAGAAAATATATTAACTCCTAATGAACAAAGTTATTAACTATTTTTCAGAATTTTTGAAATTTGAATGCTTCAGATATATTGGTGGGGCTTAGAAGTAAAAGTTTAGATAAATGGTATTAACTCACTTAAAAGTAATTTTTGAGATTCTTAGCCATGATAGATGTCTTTTATTAAAGTTAAATAAATCATGTTCTCTAAACTTACAAATACTAATATTTGTATTAATTATTTATTACTGAATAACAAATTGCCCTAGAACTTAGCAGTTTAAAATGGCAAACATTTATCATCTCATAATTTTTGTGAATAAGGAAGCTGGGAACAGCTTAGCTGGTTTTCTCCAGCACAAGGAGGCTCGCGAAGTTTCAGTCAAGCTGCCAATAGGGACTGAAGCCTCACTTAAAACCCTATCCTTTTCCAAACTCACTCATGTGGCTACTGGCCAGGTCCAGCTTCTTGCTGGCTGTTGACCACCACACTGTGTCAGTTTCTTGCCACATGGGCCTCTCCGTAAGGCAGCTCACAACATGGCAGCTAGTTGCCCTCAGGTCAAAAACGAAAGAGAGAAAGATCTCCCAAGATGGTAGCCATAGTCTTTGACCTAATATCAGAAGTGATGTTCAATTACTTCTGCAATTTTTTGTTAGAAGTGTCAAACACACCCTGGGGTAAGGATTCACACATTTAGGAATACCAGAGGTGGGGATCATTGAGCACCCTTTTAGAGGTGGCCTACTATAAAACTTATGGCCTAGCAAAAGGGACAGGTAGCCAACTATTATGGAAGAATGTTATGTTGCAATGAAAGTGTGCACAGAGTGCACTCAAAGGAAGGATATCTCAACATATGGAGTGTTTTAGGTAGGCTTTCCAATGGGAAAGATGATAAAAAGAAAACAAAAAACAACAACAAAAAACTTTGGAAGGACCAGTAGCCAGGGCATATGTGGGAGTGGCAGTAAAGAGCATCTCTGGTAGAAGGGTATGTGAGAGGCCTGCAACTAAGCTAAAGATTGATAGTTGCAGCTAGAATACAGTCTATGATATGAGGAATGGTAGGGATTTAGGTTTATAGAGGTAGGTAGCAACTAAAAACCTTCTATGTTAAACTTGGGTATGAATTTTATGTTTAAAATTAGAGGTGGCATTGATTATTATAAGCTTAATCAACTGTTTTTAAAAAAGATCATTCTGGTTCCATCCCCAGCCCTGATCAGGGAATGTGCAGGAGACAACCAATCAATGTGTCTCTCTCACATCAATATTTCTCTCTCTCTCTCTCTCTCTCTCTCTCTCTCTCCCCCTCCCTCCCTCCCTCCCTCCCTCTCTCTCCCTCTCTCTCCCTCTCTCTCCCTCTCTCCCTCCCCCACCCTCCCTCTCTTTCATTCTCTCTAAAAATCAATAGAAAAAATATCCGTGGAGGAAAATTAACACCAACAAAGATCACTCTGGCAAGATTTGAGATATAAGAACTGGTTAGGAGACTATTGTGGTTATAGAGGAGGAACAAAAACTTGAGGCTCAGTAATAGTTGGAATAGAGAGAATAACCCAAAAAAAATAGCTAGTAGGAAGATAAATAAAAGCTATGGGACCTATGGGATATGAGGCAGTAAAAGGAGATCAATAAAATATCTCTGGAAAAAGCTACAGTGAGTAACAAGGTAAAGTTTATAATAATCAATGCCTCCCCAAATTTTAAAAATAAAATTCAAACACCATACTTAATGTAGAAGGTTCTTGGCTGCTACTCAACTATATGTTCACAAAAAGGAGTTATTGAAAAAGGAAGCAAAATTATTCTTATTTGATAGGGTGGTTAGTTAATATAGTTATCAATGAGGCATAGGGCTTGAATATACAAGAAAAGGAGGCTGAATATTTTTTTAAAGTCATGAAAGGATACTAGTGCAATAAAAAATATTTTTTATTTTATAGAGACAAGCCTCTATTTAACAGTAAGCTATCAGATGATGAATAATTTGTATGATGTACATTCATATTCCAAGAAAATGTTAAGCCATAGATAAATTCTGTGTTCTTTACACACCTTCATTTTCATCTCTTTGTGCTCATAGGAATTACAGTAACTTAACCAGTTTCATATGGTGGATATAAAAAATGTGTAAGAAAGAGACAGGATTCCAAAGACCTGAGCCTTGGATAAGCATCCGGGTGTCGAATGGTGGCAACTCTGATTAGAAGATTCAAGCATAAATAAACAGTCCTTGGAATTAGAGAAACTAAAATGCACATACTACTCAACCTAGGTTCTCTAAATCCAGAAATAATGAATAACAATATAAGTTTTCAGACAGTTACTAAGTTCATTGTTAAATTGTGCTTGTTAGTATATCTTGACCTTAAGTGATGCCTATAGTAGAGTCAAAGCAAAGTGATGCTATGTTGACAAGTAAGGATAATAACAAAATTGACTTCAAACCTGTTTCTTTTTCCCCCCCAATTTTTATTAATTTATTTTTGTTACAAATGTTTCTCCTTTTTCCCCCATAGACATCCTCCTCCCCATCGTGTCCCTCCACCCCCCCCCCAGCATTGTTGTCTATGTCCATTGGTTACACTTACATGCATATAAGTTCTTTGGTTTATCTCATCCATTCCTCCCCCCCCTTCTCTGAGGTTTGTCAGTCTGAACCTTAATCCTTTCTATGTCTCTGTGTCTATTTTATTCATCAGCTTATTTTGTTCATTATATTCCACAACTAAGTGAGATCATGTGGTATTTGTCTTTCTCTGATTGGCTTATTTCGCTTAGCATAATGTTCTTCAGGTCCCTCCATGTCGTCTCAAAGGATAAGAGGATAAGAGATCTTTCTTTCTTATAGCTGCATAGTGTTCCATTGTGTATATGTACCACAGCTTTTTTATCCACTCATCTACTGATGGACACTTGGGCTGTTTCCAGATCTTAGCAATTGTAAATAGTGCTGCTATGGACATAGGGGTACATATATTCTTTCTGATTGGTGTTTCAGGCTTCTTAGGATATATTCCTAGAAGTGGGATCACTGGGTCAAATGGCAGATCAATTTTTAATGTTTTGAGGAAACACCATATTGTTTTCCATAGTGGCTGCACCAGTCTGCATTCCCACCAGCAGTATACTAGAGTCCCCTTTTCTCCACACCTTCACCAAACCTGTTTCTTTATAGGAACTCAGATGGAAGTCATTGTTTTGTATATTTTGCAGAGTATTTTGGCACTTTACTAACATATTCAATTTAAGATTGAAGTATGTTAACCTCAAAGAAGGATGAACTAAATGTTGCCCTGTATCAAACCAGAACTGTTAAATGTTTGGTTTTGAAGTGTCCCATCGAGTCAGCTCTTTAACATGCACACCACACACAGTAATAAGCTCAGTTTAACAATGAGCCTAGCTATTGTCAAGACATTTACATTGAATTCACAAAGGTTTTCAATTACAGTAGAGATTTAAAAATTTAAGTAATTAAATATACTAGTAGCTAAACATTAAGACTTTTTCTTCTTTTTTTTATTTATTTCAATCTTATGTTCCTTTGCACATATTTTTACAATAGTACAATACTAAGGTTATTTGATTTTTTAAAATTCATTTTCCATCTAGATCATGAGTACCTTGATGGGAGATGGCATGTCATACATTTCTTTTGACACTATTACAGATGTCCCCCATTCTCCTTCCTCCTTTACCCACCTCCACACAGCCCCCACCCCCAGGCCGTCACCACACCGTTGTCTTGTGTCCATGGGCTATGCATATATGTTCTTTGGCTACTCTCTTCACCTTCTTTCATCCAGTCTTCCCCCACCATACACCCACCTCTCTGACCTCTGTTAGTCTGTTCATGTATCCATGCCTCTGGTTCTGTTTTGTTTTGTTCATCAGATTCCACATAAATGAGATCTTACGGTATTTGTCTGTCTGGCTGGCTTATTTGGTTTAGCATAATAATCTCCAGCTCCATCAATGCTGTTGCAAAAGGTAGGAGTTCCTCCTTCCACTGTGTAAATGTACCACAGCTTTTTAATCCACTTATCTACTGATAGGCACTTGGGCTGTTTCCTGATCTTGGTTATTGTAAATAATGCTGCTATGAACATAAGGGTGCATATATTCTTTCTGATTGGTGTTTTGGGATTCTTAGGATATATTCCCAGACTTTATCTTCAAGAAAAACTGAACTTCCTAAAATTTTAATCAACAAATGGTAAGCATATATGGTTACATATTTTATAGTCCTGTGAGAGCAAATGAAAAGAAAAGTATATCATAGGGGTTAATCCAGAAGCAGAGTTAGATATCATGAGTTTGAATCCTGCTTTTATTGTTTAATAACAGGGGGATTTTGGGAAAGTAGCTTCTAAGGCTCTGGGTAGTCATTGGCAAAATAGGAAAAATAATAGTATGTATCTGTTTTCAAGGAGATTGTACAGTTTAAATGAGTAATCTAGTGAACAACGGTTAACACCTAGATAATGAAGGCACTTAATAAATTTTAGTTGTTCTTATATAATCATATTTTCTTTTAGATAACACTCTTATTTGGTTTTATTTTTCTTCTTTTGTTTTCATGCTTTATATTTATTAAATAATTAATAGAAATCTTAGGATAATTTTTAAAGAACATATATTTTACATGGGAAACTATAATGTACTTAAAACAAAGTTAATTAAATACTTTGCTTCTCAGAATACCCTATAGCTATTTATATTATTAGTTTACTATTTGCTATATTAAATCAGTACTTATTGGGTTCCTGCTAGCTGCTAAAGCATTAGGTCAGGCACTGGAGGTACAGTGGTGAGAAAAATCAGACATGGTCCCTGCCCTCATGGAGTTTCTAGCCTTTGAGAAATTAATCATATGAACAAATGTAGAATTGAAACTTGGGCATGCTGGTAACAGAATTTGCTGCACTCACACTAAGAATAAGATAGATATTCATGCTAGGAGTATTAAGTGTCAATATGCCTGCAGTTTTGCTAATAGTGTTAGTGAAATTTATAAATATGCATTTTATTTAAATATATGGTTAAATAATATAAAGCATAAAACATCTAGTTTAGTGACTGGTGAATAATCAGAATTTGATAATAATGAGTCTAACATCTATCCATAATTATGTGCATATTTACAGGTATTACTATAGAGGAAATCATCATTTGGGGCCATATCCAGTGTTAATCCCAATATGCCTCCCGATACATTTCAAAGTGAGTTTTTCCTACCATTATCATGATTAGATATGGTACTCTAAGTAATATTAATTGAGATGTTATATATAACTGAAATAGGTTTTATATATATATATATATATATATATATATATATATATATATATATTGTACTAACACTCTTATTATAAAACAAGATATTTAAGTGACTTTCAATATTAGAATTGCAGACCCTTAAAATTTGCTTAGTCTCAATTTAGAAAGAATTCAAATACACTTAAATATCACAACAATAAATTGGAAGAAATAGAATGATATTCATTCATGTTCTTAGGTGGGGTGATTCAGCATCATAAACATTCAGTTCTCCGCAAGATAGTATATAAATCAAATGCAATCTCAATAAAAATTCCTATAGAAAAATAATCAAAAATAGATTAAAAAACCCTGAAAATGTAGCAGAAACGGTTAGGGATAATATTACCAGATATTACAACATAATACATAAAAATCTCTGTTAAAACAATGTTAATTAAAACATTGCATATTTGGCACATTAATAAACCAATCGAGTAGAATGGACATCCAGAAATAGATCCTAAAATATAAAATAAAATGTGGTATATAAAGCTGGCTTCATAAATGTGTGTGTGGCAGCAGGGGGAGATAGACTTTTAAAAAATTTGCAGTAACTGGATAGTTATTTAGAAAAATATAAATGGGTCAGATAACAATTTTTTAAATAAATAAAACCATAGGTTTACCAGTATAAAGCAAGGATTAATTCTTGTATAATCTTGAAAAATTAGAAATCTTTCCAATATGATTCAAAATTCAGAGTTGGTAACAGATAAGATTGTTAAATCCAAATACATTTTTTTTTTTTAAAAAAGTCTGTGTATATGAGGGCTAAGAGAACCTCCCTAAGAAAAATCAAAGTGATGTACTAGAAGAAAATATTTTTAAATTTTTTTCATAAGCAAAAATATAATCTCCAAATAAATAGCTCTTAAAAACTGAAGTCATAAATTAATAGATAAAAGGGAAATAAATATGAGGATAAATGAAAGCAAAGCAAATGACCCATAAAAATATGAACACACGCTCAATGTCACTTATGTGAAGAGAAGTGTAAAAAAATTACATCAAAATGCTTACTCTTACTAGAAGATTGGTAAAAATTCAAAACTTGATCACAAACTCAGTGGGAAAGCTTTGGAGAAAAATCATTTTTATGTATTGCTGATAAGCATACAAAATTACCCAAATCTACTAGAGGATTATTTGGCACTGTCAAAAAATAACACATATTTTCCATTTGACCCAGGAATTCCAGTGACTAGAATCCATGTTTAAGGTAAATCTCCACAAATATGAAGTAAAATACAAATAGGCTTCTTATGTAGGTTATAAGAGCAAAAGACGGAATAGGAAGAGGGGTCTGTGGTACACTCTCAAATTGATGAGCCTATTTATATAAATTCAGATTTTTTAGAAGATCAATAAATAATTCTGTCTACGCCACTGTATATTGTGATACTTTTGCTTTTTCCTCCAGAAAACGAATAATTCTTAATGCTTACATTGGATTTTTGTGCATTATCTTTTTATATATTACTTAGTTTTTAATTTCTTTTTATCTGCATTCTGGATAAGTTTCTCAAATGTATCCTCTATACCCCTGACTTGGTTTTCTGTAATGAAATCCAGTTGGGACCACCTCCAAGGTGGATTATTATTATGCCACTTTTATGCTGGCAGCCCCCATCCTAACTCAGCCAGTGTTATCCTTAAGGCTTCTTGCCTCTGCTATAATTCGTTTTCTTTTGAATTATTTTGAGGACAACAAGCTGCTACTTGATTAAAAAAAAAAAAAGTACATAATATCTATTTTTCTTGTGAAGGCTGTTTTCAAAGTTATTTTTTCCTGTGACTATTAAGTATAATAGTCATAGTAAGTGAGTCATACATGCATTTTTATTTGACTTGACTGGGCAGAATGGTTGCCCTCTGGGTAGATGCCATGTCTCACAGCTCCTGTCACTATTTTCGTGCATGGTAGGTGGTTGATTCTCTTATATCTCAGCCTGAAGCACCACCCTAAGCTTGATTTGCAATTTGTAAAGTAGTTCTGTAAATTGAGCTTCCATCATCTGGGGCTTCGATGCTAAGCTTCTCTTATTCTAGTATTCACTTACTGTTGGGATTCTTTGAACATAAAATGCTATACCCTTACTTCCTCCCCAGTGCTACTCCTTGCTTTTTCATTTCTGTACTTCTGAATATAACATTTGAATCAACATAGTTCTACTTTAGTATAAGAAGGAACAAAGCAAATGCATGTTGGAGATAAGGCTGTTCATGATCACATGTTCTGAATTTTTGTGCATATTCTAATTTATTTGGGGGATTTATTTTGGTCCAGAATATGGATTGTTTTATATGTAGTACAAGAATATGTCATGGTTTATTAAGCAGAAATCTTACCCATATTTAGGTCATAGCCTTTTCTTTGGTTTACTTTGGGTTATTGTTAAATCTTCCAAAGTACTTTAATTGCTGGTTGGTAGGAAGAATATTACACATATCTTACTTACCACCATTTTAACATTTTAACCCTGAAGCCTCAAAGCGTTTTCTAATTTTTTTTTCTCTTTCCAATGGTGAATAATGTTCAGGGATATTTTCTTCTAGATCATAGAGAATAACTTTATTAGCTCTCCCTCTAATACAATAGAATACAATAGTCTTATATTTGTCTTCTTCCTTCCTTCCTTCCTTCCTTCCTTCCTTCCTTCCTTCCTTCCTTCCTTCCTTCCTTCCTTCCTTCCTTCCTTCCTTCCTTCCTTCCTTCCAGTAAAACATTTTGTTTAAAAAGTGTACTTCTCCTTGCCTCCACACACTTGTCTAGCTGGGTACTGGTTAGATCTTCATTTGAGGATTATGTTAATATGCATTGTCCCTTGCCTGGGTTTCAGAGTTTATCAGGCATTTGCCCATTGTGACTTTGCTACACTTGAAATTGTCTACTTTCGGTACCTGTTTCTAAGACTCCCACATTTAGTACAAGAAAAAAGTTCCATCTCCAGTGTACACTCATCAGTGTTCAAGTATCATGTAGAGGAGGAGCTGCTTCTCAGTTCCAACCTAACTTTTAAATTTCAGCTTTCCTAATATAGACATGTGTATGTATACACATATACACACACATTCCAAAGACAATGATAGTCTGTATCTAAGGCCATTCCACAATGTTCTTGCATGCTGTCTGTCTACTGTATCCATTAAAGGCCTTAGCATATTAATAACAGCTATTTAAAATTCCTTTTCTGATAATTCCCTTTCTGATAAAGTCAGCCATGTCTTGGCTGATGCTTCTTATGCTTGTTCAGTCTCTTCAAACTGTTTTTTATGCCTTTTAGTATGCCTTGTAATCTTTGGTTGAAATGTGAACATGATGGACTGAGTAAATGGAGCTCAGTGATGTGATATGGTGGTAAGGTGTGGAGGGAGGGGACACATTCTATGTTCCTATGAGTAGGTCTCTGACTTTTGGTGAGGCTGTGTTCCTGGACTGTGAGCTTCACCAGTCTTTCTTAGTGTCCCTCACCCTCTAGGTGGATAGAAAAGCTAGAGGTGGCTGGAATTGGATATTTCTCTTCCCCCATGTGAAAGACTACAGCCAGCTATTGTTTGGTATAACCCTTCCCCCAGTTAGGTTGGGCTCTCACAAAACCCAGCAAGTTAGGCTCTGGTAAATAGGTTTTCCAGAGGGCAGAAGAACAGAATGCTCTGGCATATTTCAAAATGGTTACTTTTCCTCTCGTCCTTCTGGAATTATGATGGATTTCTTCTGATATGTACTGCAAGAACATATCTGATAAAGCTTCTGGACATAAAATCCACAAAAATATGGAGGCCCCTGTATGACTGGGTCCCCTTGGAATTTTAAACTCCAGTTTGTCCACATTGAGCCTCCAGCAATTGTTCGATTCAGTTTAGGCTTTCCCGTCCTGGTTCTGGTTACTGCAGAGATGTGTGTTCTAGAGTTTCTGCTCCAGTAAGTTTTGATTATCTGTAGTCTCCCTCTCTTTCAATTTGAAGGCAGCCGTTTGCCCTGGGACCGCACTTGTGGGATCTAAGATGGTGTGTTGATTTTCTTTTCAGTTTGTTTAGCTTTTTACTTGTCATTAGGATAGAGTGGCAGCCTCTAAGCTCTTTACATAATGTACTATAAATCATAAGTCTCAAAACGGCATTTTTAATAAAATAAAGAATGAACTCATTAATTAAATAAAACATTGTTATATAAATCAAACACCTCATATTGTCTTTCCTTATAGATGAACTTAATTAAGAAATATACTTTCTAAGGTCAAAAGGATTAAGCAGTACAAATTGCCAGTTATAAAAGCAGTCATGAGGTTGTTAAGTACAGCATAGGGAATATAGTCAATAATATTGTAATAACTATGTATGGTGTCAGATGGGTACTAAACCTATTGGAGTGATCACTTCATAAGGTATATAAATGTCTAATTATTTGTATACCTGAAACTAATATAGTATTGTATATCAGTTGTAATTTTCAAAGAAATTAAAAAAAATAAATCTATTTTCTAAATGGTACTTTCCCCAGTGAGTATTCCAGGTAGATTTTCTTGCCTGAATTGGGACTAATTTTATTCTCCACCTGAACAAAATTTCTAAACCCTTTTGTGTTAGCAATTCCAGGTGGAGTCCTAAGGACTCTGGACCAAAAATCTGAGAGTATCTTCAGCCACTTAATTATGCACAATGTACAACTTTCAGTTTTATTCCTCATTTATTGTATAAATGAATATCAGATTAAGAGCACATGACATAAACTTTCAAATTGAAACTTTCAAGTTGCTCCTATTCTGGATGCCCTCATGCTGATCAACACATATCAAGTACAGTAATCAATAAGAGAATGCTAGAGATGAAGTAAATAAGATTTAAATACAGTTGGAAACAGCCGATATTCAGCTCATTAGTTTTTACTGCAGGCAAACCATTTTTGCCTCATTGTTTTATGTGCAGATTAAGTAGTATTGGCTCATTTGTCAGAATCACCTTAAAGTGAATGAAAGGAATGTTTTATCTTTCTTATTTTCAATAAGTTGCCAATACTAATCTTGCTGTTCAACTATCCTAAATCCTGGTTGGTGAAGGTTTCTCGAGTTTTTATTTCTGCCCAAGGTTCCAAAATTATTATTTATTTATTTAGAATACTATTCGGAGGACAGAAAGTAATAATGACATTTAGTTTAAATTATTGTGGTTATTTTTATCTGTGTTCTTTTATTGCTCTGAATTTTCATATTGCTTCTCTGGAAAAAACTAAACTTTGTTCTGCCATCATTAATATTTTGTGCATTGATTTCCATTTCAACAAACATTTCTCCTACATAGTGATATATTTTCAAGAAATTTTCAGCGGTTCTGACTTGTATCTGAATCAATCAAATTAATGAAATTGAATTTTACAGAAGTCGAAGTTACTGAGCTCTTGTCGCCTTTTTTTCATCTGCAGCTGAAAGTTACAGCAAAGATAACTATATCTGTGTTTTCAAATCTCATGAAACTTTAACTTGTGTTTGAAGGTTAGAATTATAGTGCTGCTTTACCAAATGCAATTCACTTGTCTTTGTTGTTCTGTGTCTTACCATTTAAATATGGCTCAGCATCAGTAATAAGATATTTTCGAGACACTCTGGTAATGTTCCTTTGTAAGAAGTATAGAACGCAGCTTAGCTATTATCAGAACGTTAGACTATTCGCTTATTTTTTTCATATCTTAACTCGGATACTTAAGGAACAGTAAAAACATACTCTTTGGTTTTAGACTTGTAATATTTATTACTTGAGATTAAAGTATGGTTAAACAGAAAACATACTTTAAGTTAAAATATTTTGTAAACTTAAATTAATATAATGTTAGTTTTATGTAAGTACTATGTGAAATAATTTTTGTTCCTGTTCTTCTTATAAAAAATGGTCCTTACTGATAAATAGTTCCAAGCATATTTTGTCATTAAATTATATATAACATTTTGACTTTTTTTTCTGGTTTTAACTTTGTTGTACACCAATATCATTCAAAAATTTGTTTAAAAGTAGCATGACTTTCTTTATCCTTCATCTTTTTCCAAAACATGTTGTCTTTGTTTAGATATCTGTAACTAATGAAAAAAATAAATAAATCAAATAATCTACTGGTTAAAAGTGAGTATTTGCAAAGATTATACAAAGGTTTCACACTTTCCCTTCTTTAGGGAATGTTTTTCCCCCTTTATTTTTATGGAAAAATTATATAATAGAAGTGATACAGAAACATCTTTGTTAGATGCACCTAGCTACTAGCTAGAAGGAAAGTTTTCCTGTAGAAAAAGATAGCACAAAATGATAGAAAGTGATCTCCATAGGGAGGAGGCACACATACAGGAATGACCGTTCATATCTCAGGCTTCTCAATTTGTGGTGAAATTCAGTGTAGAAATAGTACATTCTGCAAAGCTTGGATATGCTACTTTTTGATCCATCTTTCTCTACCATTAGGATAAGAGAAATCTCATATGGAGATTTATTCTCAAACTTACTATGTAACAAAAATAATTTGATTTTCTCCCTCAAAATACTGAGAAAAAAATTTTATGGACTCATTGAATTGGTTTTATTTTTCTATATAGTTTTTCAGATTTTCTATTGTGTACCAAAAATAATGTGTTCAAATGAGTGATTGCTAACTGAAAACACTTTATAATTTACTGAATCTGGTCTCTTCTTAGAAACTGTTGGTTTTAAGTCATAATAATACTTCAAGAAAATTTAAGTGAACCTGCATCAGTGTGTCTAATACATTAAGACAAAGCTTTAAAATGTTATTTAACTTGGATAAGTACTTTCTTGTGAACAAGTTTTCAAAAAAAAACATTAAATATTTGTCTATTGATTTCTTCAGAACCCATATTATTTCTATTTACGTAATTTGTATATTCAATAACTTATTTTCCAGTTACTGTGGCTGTTTAAGAAAGTATCCTAATTCAATAGTGCAAAAACCATCCATGTATTCTGGTCATGACTTCTGTGAGTCAGGAACTCAGACATTATATATAAAGAATAGCTTATTTTTGCTTTACAATGTCTGAGGCCTCAGCTGGAAGACTTCTAGACTGTGTGTGGACTTTATCTGAAGGTCTATTTGCTCCCACACCTGGTGGTTGATACTATGTGTCAGCTGGGACCTCTGTTAGGATGGGCACAGAACAGCTGTTTCATATCTAAGCATTCTATTCATAAGCAAGTAGAAGTTAGATGGAAAAGGAGACAGGAAGGAGAATACCTTTATTACGGAATCCAGCGATGTATCACATGGATACTCTAGAAGCAAATTGGAGAAGCACGTATTGGTCACAGGGTTTCTCTGAAAATAGTTATGGTTTTATTATTAAGCCATATGAGAATATATATTATGTGGGCAACTATACATAGCTGTCACTTTTGGTATTATCTAAGCCTGCCTTAAAATTCTCTTAAAGCTTTGAGATTTACTTTTCTACACAATTTTATCTCCTGCAAAGTGTCTAATTCAATTGCTACTTTTAAAGGCTAGAGATATATATTCTAGTTGGAACCATATTTGAAATAAATTATTTATCATTGTCTTCATTCATCCCATCTTCATGATAAATTTAAATTCAAAGTTATTATCCCAGCCCTTTCTGTTTTATGGCTGCCCAATCATTAAAATGGAGTCATTATTGGGAAAAATTGGTATTTGTTTCCTTAATTGCATCTCATAATCAAGCAATTTGTTTTATTAATTGATTAATTATGATGTATATTCATCTTACCTATAGCATTAGTTACACTTTGAAAATGGAAAATTTCATAAGTATCCAGTCTAGTTCATTTATTATTGACTTATTTATTAAAAATATATATGCTAATGTTTCTCTCATAAATGTATATTAAATAGCAGTTAACAGTAACTCAAAGCACTAAGAACCACTAGTTTAATGGGAAGTGATTTCATGGTCACAATATCTAGATGTGTTTTGCCAATTCACTCCCTGCTAAAACATTCATCTTTTGCTTTAATTTTAAATTTAGTTTTTCTCTCTATTTCCTTAGAAGAAAATACATAACCAGAAGTAATATATTGGTTTTAAAATCCTCTCTATATAATATTGAATATAGAAAGTATTACAACAAATAAACTAAACCCAGGTTTGTAAGTCACTCTTTAGCTTATGAAGATTTTAATATCAAAGCAATCTATTAATGAATGTAGACTGCTAGTTGTCTTTTAAACATTTTAAATTTACTTCTTTCTCTTTTTCTTGTGTTATGGGTGAGCAAGATTGAACAAGAAAGCTGACCAAAGTTGTGATCTGAAACTAAATCCAAGTTGTATGACAGAGATCGTATCAATGAATTTAGGGTTTTATTGCTTAAAAAATAACAAAAGCTTATCAAGTGACCACAGTTTGCCAGATGCTGAGCTATACAGACCCTTGAGAGAGAGATAAATTAGTTTCTGTTTTTAAGCTTAATGGAAAACATAGAGAAAAACAGAGAATTATGGTGCATGTAATAAGCACTATTTTGATAAGCACTGTTTGTTATGGAAAACCTGTGGTTTTGCCAATTGAACACATTGGAAGAAATTAAAATTTGTTACAGATACACAAAAATTTGGCTTCTGTTTATGTAAAGTAAATGCCATCATATTAAATGCATTTTTATTCCTTTTTAGAGAGTAGTTTTAGAGACTAGTTTTGCATATCAAAGCTAGTAAATGTGAATCTTGGTAGTACTTGGTGGAGGAAATAGAAACTTTATAAGAGCTTAGTCAAAGTAGATGCTAGATTGAAGACAGAGCGGAGTTAGAATGCCAAGTGAGGAAATGTGCAGTTTATGTGAGTTTGGAACAAGGATGTGGCTTCTATATTTGAGCAAAGAGTATGAGAAGAGAAAACAAATTAAAAAGTATTTTTTTCTATATCCCATAACCTTAATGTTAATGCTAAGAGTACTCTTAAAAATGTTTCATTCTTTCAAATCAGAACCTTCATTTTTCATTCAATCTGCCTCCTTACATTTCCAGGTCACAACACAACATGCCTTTCTTCTCCTCTCTTCCTTTTTTAAATTTGGAACTCAAGTATTTTTTATTAAATTGAAAATGGACTGTATAATTTACTATTAAAAATTCTTACTACAACTAGTTGAGGACCCATAAGAAGCCCAGAATGGGCTAAAGCCAATTGCTGCTTATTCAAGCCACATGTTCCAAGCCAGAGTCTTCATGGAGCAGGGTTCCAGAGCATTTTTTTTTTTTAAATTTGCACTAACCGCAACCCAACTTCTTCACTGCTTAGTTTTGTTCTATTTTTTCTATGCTTTTTTTTTTCTTTCTTCTTATCTAAAGTCTTAGACTTAACTGGTTACTGCTTTTCTCCCCTTCTCCCATGTCCCCTCAAGTCTCAATAACCTCTTTTGTTACCTCTTCAGAGTGCTCACCTTTTCTCTGAACTTCTAATAATTCAGTACCAGTTATCCAGATAACTTTACCTCCATTCTACAGAAATTCAGGGGTTAGGTGGGGAGAAGGGTAGAGAAAAGGTCAGATCCCGTATGTAGTGCATACTTAAGATAATCATGTCCTTCGTGTTCCCATGATGGAGTGATGGAGTTTCTCTCTCTCTCTTCTTGTTCTCCCTTATTGTAGCCAAATAACCCTATATCATAACACTCAATTATCCTTGGGATTTTACCAAGCCAAAGAAAACTGTGGAGAATATTTGTGAAGTCACAATACTAGTAACTTTAACTTTTTTTCCCCTCTAATTTTGATGTGGCATTTGAAAAAATATTTTCAGCAAATTGTTAGTAAAACTTTTAAAAAATTGACTAAATTTGTATTGAATAAAAACTTCCCCATTCAAATAGTTAACTCTATACTTTTAACTGTATATGTTCCTAGATGGAAATTTTATAGAATTAATGAACACTATGTTATAGTCAAAGTTAACCTCAGTGTTAAAATAGATGTTTTCCTGTTGTAAAATATTTTTGTCTTACTTTGCTCTCCGCGAGGAATTCCCTTGTTCATTTTTTCTACAGATGTTGGCCCCTCCTCCTCAGATTTTTCTTTTCCATTGCTCTTCTCAGTTACAGCTTCACAAGAGAGAGATCAAGAACATATGCTTTTGGGGGCAGAGTAGCTTTTTGACTGCTCCTACCCTTAGAAGCTTTTGAAACCAAGATGTATTTTAAGCCTAGGCAGTTTTAGTCCCGTCTCATGGTATCTTTGGCAATATACTCTCTCAAAAACTTAGTAGTTTTCTTATTTAATGACTATCAAACCTTAAATGGATGTTTTCTCTGAATTATTGTATCTCATTAAAAGAATTACTATTTACCACATCTATAATATGGTCTTTGCCCTGAGTCGTCTTAATTTTTGGAAAAAAAAAATTAACGTATAAAAGACTTTTAGTTTCTTCTTTGTTTTAAAGCTGAATTTTAATTACCTTTGTCACTGAAATACTTTCTCAATTTTATTTCCTAGTAATTGTTATCTCAGAGCACTTGACTTTTCCCATGTAGCAAATTCAAATTTTCTTGAATGTCTTCATTTTCTTTCAGTTTAACCTGCAAATTAGCCAGCTCTTGTCTAAGCTTACCCATTTTTTAATAGTACTGTCAAAAGCAGATAACAGCAATGAACTCATGAGTAACACTAAAATTTCCAGTCTTTTTCTAGGATTACAAATTCATTAATTTCATTAACTAGCTCCCAAATTATGCGTTGTCACTGCAAGCAATAGGAAGACCACCATCTTTTCAGATTGCAATATCTTTCCTACCCTCTCAGTAAAGCAAAGCCCCATATTTTAGGTAT
Source organism: Tadarida brasiliensis (assembly GCA_030848825.1). NCBI lineage: Eukaryota > Metazoa > Chordata > Mammalia > Chiroptera > Molossidae > Tadarida > Tadarida brasiliensis. The sequence continues at coordinate 61,775,390 of CM061258.1, forward strand.
TTGTTTCAGAAGCTTCTAACTTCTGAGATTAATTTCTGTATTAGGACAAGCTGCAATACTTCCTTTAAAAACCATCTTAAAAGCTCGGTGGCTTAAGACAACAAAAATCTACCTCTTATTTCTGCCGAGTTCACTGTAGACCTGGGTGAGTTATTACATGGAAAATTGAGTAATCTAGGATGACCATAGTCCCCACCATTCTCTATTTCTACCACCCAGAATATGTAAGCATGGAAGGTTGTTATAAGAAGGAAAGGAAGAGCTGAAGGGTCTCACACAGGGTGGAATGCTTCTACCTGATGAAGCACACAGCTCTTCCTCTCACAGCCCAGTGGCCCAAACTGATGATCACTTGTTACATAGCTCTGGTTGTCTGTAAAGGGACAAGCAGCTGTAATCCTCTCACGCTCAGGAGAGAAGACTCAGATGTGAAGGGGTTATACTACACTCTCATGTCCTGCCTTTGCAGATTTCTGCCTCTTATCCTCTGAAAGTGAAATCAGCATCCTTAAAGCAGAGGCAGAGGTATCACTAGGAGTATATTCTTCTCATAGGAACAAAAAGTAAAATCTAAATTTATGGCTATTGACTATAGATATTTAGATTATTTCTTCATTCCAGATTTTAATTGCTGTCAGACAACCTATTAAGGTCTATATGAAATAGTCTTGGGCTCCAAACTGTGCTGCAATAGAAATGCTGTATAAATTACTTTTTGTTTCATTTTGCTATCATTTGTCTGTAGTTTGTTGAAAATTATATGGAATATCTTCTATGTTCACAAACAAACATACAGTGTTCTCTCTCTCTCTTTCTCATCTCTCTCAGCACCTATATAAATGGCAGAATTATTGAGCATTTGGGGACAAAGTGGGCTTAAATTACAATACAAACCTCAATTTTTATAATCATCATCTCTATGAAAAAATACTTTTTAAATAGTTTTTTGCTCTGCTCCCTTTTCTGCTCTTTATCCGCTTACTTACCATTGTTCTATTACCTCCTTTCTCATTGTTGCTCTTCTCTCTCAGGAGCAAGAATACTTGTATATCTTTTATTTTCCTGTCCAATACAATTAACCACTGCAGCATCTAACTCCAGATTATTTCCCATTCTCTGGTAATAAATAGTTTCATTTATACCAGGATGAAGATACATTTCTCCTGGAGTTGACATTTAGCCCTCAGCAACTAGATTACTGCCTTCCCCTTAGGTACTAAGGAAGATATCACATAGACCTGGCTTCTAGGTGTAACAAAGAGTGTTTCAGTGAAAGGAACAGATAAGCTTGTGGAAGCAGGAATCAGATCTGATTATTCACTTTGAAAAACTCTGTTAATAAAAAGAAATTTAAATGTATTTATTAATAACGATCTAAGATCTTATTTATAAATATCCAAGAATTATAAATACTGATAAATTCTGAACTCATGTAATAGAAAGAGTTTCAGGTCTTATAAATGCCCATTTTTTTATATCATAACAGTGCAAATTAAGACTTTTAGTCTCAAAGGCAAACTCTATTTCTTAATTGCAAAGGAAGAATTATTTAACAGAGAATATGTTTATAATTGTCAATATGTATTTATTTTGAAAAAGAAAACCACCTGGCTTTGAAGATCATCTTATATTTGATCCAATGTCACACACCTTAAAATATATTAAATTCAAAATTCTAAAGACGCAGTATCTTCCTTTCATGTGACTTCTTAATGGCAAAAAATTAGATTGCAGGAGTATTCATAAAAGGAAGCAAAATTTTAATAAAATGAATCTCCAGGTTCATTTCTAATCAACCTTTATCACCTATTATTCACCCTATCAAAAATGGAAAAGGCAGTCTTGACAGGCATGTCAAGATGAATTCCTCAAAAAGATACATGTCAACGTTTAAATAAAAAATATCACGGAAATGCTAAATTACAAAAAATGCATCTTTAGTCTTCTCTTTACGCAGAGATTTTAGGAAATGAAAGATAATGAGCAACTTCCTGGAAATTTGAACAGCAATTCAGTGATGAGTTATTAGGGCTGTTTCTTCTTGCTTGACAATCGACATGCTGGATTAGGGTGAGCTGATATGGACAGGATTAATTTATAAAGAGATAATAAAAACGTTGAAAACTATGTAATAACTAATGAATAATTATATATTATTTAACTTTTTTGTAGTTATCTGGAGTTTTTGTGTTTTTCCCTATTTAAAATATGGCTTGTTTCATAGCGTCATTACACACTTTTTTAATATAATTTTTTTCTTTATTGATTTTAGAGAGAGAGGAAGGGGGAGAGAGAGAGAGAGATAGACATTGATAACAGAGAATATCTATTGGCTGCCTCCTGCATGCCCCCCACTGGGGATTGGGCCCACCACCTGGGCATGTGCCTGACCAGGAATTGAACTGGCAACCTCTTGGTGCATGGGTCGAAGCTCAACCACTGAGTCACACTGGCCGGGTTCATTACACATTTTAAGACCATAGAATGTCTCCTCAGTTTCTTTAAATAAAAATTAGAATTCCATTATTTGATTGTAAGTGCTTAAACATTTGGTTTTGACAGCAATTTATGACATAATTGTGGGTACATGTAGACTAGACATAGAGTTTAATGGGGTAGGTTAGGAATAAAAAGTAGAAGTGCATGCAAAAATTCTCCAATGAAGGGTATTGTTTGTTAGTGTTCTAAATGAGGCAGGAATGATATCTAGGGAATTTACACTACCATGTGAGGTGTTGAATTTATTTAGTAAAGTTATTTTCTAATGGTCTTTTCTCTAAGAATCCTCGTGATACCTTATTGTTTAAAGGGTCTGAGTTATCTGCAATACCTTGTACTGTATAAAGAGCCTACAATGAATATGAAATTGATATATACAGTACTTCAGTTAGGTGATTGAATATGACCAATAATTGGTGTCCTGGTCAATGTCATGATCGGAAGTGTAACATAGAAATTATCCTAATCTTAGACCAAAATACTAATTTATAACTAATTACAATTCATATTTCCTAACAACTTTGTTAAAAGAAATAATTATATTTTATATGTATTTTAATAAGCTTAAAACAGTTACTATTAATCAAGAAATCTTAAAAAGCATGTAGAGATTGAGAATAATACATATACCTTAAAAAACATGTGGTAATTGAAAGTAATAAACATACTGATCTTTAGAATAATTCAATATGAGTGACTCTTAGATCCTTTATATTTATTTATTTATCTTTATTATTGAAAGTATTACAGTTGTCCCCGTTCTCCCCTCCCCCATCCATCCCTCCCCCATGTTCCCCCCTCCTCCTTCATGAACCTTCATCCCACTATTGTTTGTATCCATGGGTTATGCATATAAGTTCTTTGGGTCATCTCTTTCCCCTCACCCCTTTCCTCTGAGATTCATCAGTCTGTTCCATGCTTCCATGTTTCTGGATCCTTTATATGTATATATTTTTTAAATTCAAAATAAATGTTTCAGCTTTTAAAATGTTTTATAGGAAAAAATGAGATTAGAAAAGTTATGCAGATTCTTTAGAATTCTTCAAATTTGTAGGAATAATGGTTCAGAAATATGGATGGGAATGAAGATGTAGAATGTATGGTGAAATTACAATTTCTCATCACATTCCACCTGAGAGATCATTATAACATGGTTCTGCAACTTTGCCCTTTGGTCAGCTGTGCTTAGCCTTAGTTTCCGAGAATGAATCTGGACTGGGCTGTGTCTGACAGTGCAGTGCCCGTGCTCTGACTGCATCAACTATGTTCCTTACCATAATGTTGCTTCCTGGACAAGCATGCTCTTGGCAGATGGACATAGTAGACAAGCTTTCAGGAATTCTGCCAAACAGGGTAAATAGTGACCTGTCCATGAAGCCATTCAATTGAAAATGAAGTTGTATATAAAAATATTTGAATACAAAAACGTTTATGCTTTGTAAAAGCTCAATTCATAATTAGTTCCCAGGTGATCTGAGATTTAGAATCAAATAATTTCCATTTCTTTAAGAAAAAATTTCATAAAGGTTATCTTCAGATCTGTTCACTTACTACTCTAAATTTTGACAAACCAAGAATATTTAAGAGAGTTGAAATGATAGCCAAATTAAAGAATGTCTAACTTTTTAAAAATTTATAAAATATGAGCACTGTGGGTTGGGTAGGCAATAACTGACAATGTTCTTCAGATTTCTCCTAATAGAGTAGGTACAAAATCAAGATTTCATTAAAACATTGAAATATCTTTCTAAAGATATTTCTAAGTATGAAAGGAATGCTTTAGATATGTATAGCAAAGAAGACATTATTTTTTACATATTTACAGATTTCATAAATATGTATATCTGTAATTATGTCTTTCTAGACCTGTCATATTTTGAATACTTAGCAATGAGAGAAATTATTTCAAATTTAAAAAATATACATCTAATTTTTGTTTAAAGTACAAACACATGCTAGAGTCTCTAGAAATGGTTACATTGAGGAATTAATAAAAATTGTCATTAAAAATTTTAGAAGTAAAATTTAAGCTTTAGAGTTAATATATACCAGTAGAAAAAAACTATATATTTCAGTACATTATAAGAAAATTATGGTGACATTTTAGAAAAGGAAAGTTGAGGTGCAACTTCACTATAGGTTTTGTTTAAAATCAATCTTAGCTATTGTAAATAGTGCTGCTATGGATATAGAGGTGCATATATTCTTTCTGACTGGTGTTTCAGCCTTCTTAGGATATATTCCTAGAAGTAGAATCACTGAGTCAAATGGCAATTCCATTTTTAATTTTTTGAGGAAGTACTATATTGTTTTCCATAGTGGCTGTACCAGTCTACATTCCCACCAGCAGTGTGCTAGAGTCCCCTTTTTTCCACATCCTTGCCAGCACTTGTTGTTTGAGGATTTGCTGATGGCTGCCATTCTGGCAGGTGTGAGGTGATACCTCATAAATGCTTTAATTTGCATCTCTCTGATGATTAGAGATGTTGAGCAATATTTTCATATGTCTCCTGGCCATTTGTATGTCCTTTTTAGACAAGTGTCTATTCAGGTTCTCTGCCCATTATTTAATTGGATTGTTTGTCTTCCTTTTGTTGAGTTGTGAGTACAATATATAGTTTGGATATTAACCACTTATCCAATGTATCTTTGGCAAATATGTTCTCCCATACAGTGGGTTCCCTTTTCATTTTGATGCTGATTTCTTTTGCAGTGCAGAAGCTTTTTAGTTTGATTTAGTCCCATTTATAATTTTATTTTATTTTATTTCTCTTGCCCTAGGTGATGTATCAGTGAAAATACAACCCAAGTGTCCATCGGTAGATGGGTGTATAAAAAAGCTGTGGTACATTTATACAATGGAATACTATGAAGCTGTAAGAGAAAAAGATCTCTTACCCTTTGAGATGACATGGGGGAACCTGGAGAATATTATGCTGAGCAAAATAAGGCAGTCAGAGAAAGACAAGTACCACATGATCTCATTTATTTATGGAACATCACGAACAAAATAAGCTGTCAATCAAAATAGATTGAGTCATGGAAGTAGGGAACAGATTGACAAACCTCAGAGGGATGGGGGGGTGAAAGGGGAGGGAAGAGATAAACCAAAGAACTTATGCATATATGCACAACCAATGGACACAGACATTAGGTTGGGGAGAGTAGGAGGGGGGTGGGAGCAGGGAGGAGGGGGTCAATGGGAGAAAAAAGGGGGACATCTGTAATACTTTCAACAATAAAAAATAAGTAAAAACAAAATCAATTTTAATGAATGTACTATCTTTGAATATGCATCAAAGCAAAAGAATAATCATTGTATTGAGAAATTTTAACCTTTAAAAAAGGTTTTGTGGCAAATTTAAGAATGGAGCAAGGCTGTTATAGTAGGCTAGAACAATGCTTCTGTCTTGATAAAATTTTATAGTTGGCATGGCTGGCCCTGGATTGTTGTCATTAATTTCTTCTAAAATGACATAGATATTTATTTTGGATATTAAAAGAAGTATTTTTTATAGAGGGTGCATGAGTCATAATTGTGATTACATATTAAAACATTAATTCAGAGTACAGAGAATAAATATCTCAAATGATTCAGGATGGACTTGATAACTTTATTTTTTTTACCACCTGATTTTAATTTTATTTTCCATCTTTATTAAAGCATAATTGACAAATAAAATGGTATATATTTAAATTGTATAAACTGATGATTTTATATATTTATACTTGTGAAATATTTACCACAATGAAAATTTCCCACATCTGAGGAGAGAGACATTCAGATACATGATACTCATAGGTCCCCATATAGATTCAACCAAAAGAGGACTTCACTGAGAAACATTATAATAAAACTGTCAAAAATTAAAGATAAAGAGAAAAATTTTAAAGCATCTAGAGAGAAAAAAAACACACACAAAAAAAACCTCTTAAGACTATCTGCCAATTTCTCAGTAGAAACCACACAGGCCAGGAGAGAATGGGATCATATATTTAAAGTGCTAAGAGGAAAAAAAATCTGCCAACCTAGAATATTTTACCTGGTAAAACTGTCCTTCAGCAATGAAGGAGAGCTAAAGATTTTCCCAGATGATTAAAAACTGAGGGACTTTATCATCATTATATCAGCTTTGTAAGAAATGCTTAAGGGAGGTTTTTAAACTGAAAAGAAATGACACTAGTTAGTAACATAAAAATATACGAAAATATCAAACACGTAAAAAATCACAATGGGTGTATAGTTAAGTTCAGAATACTCTAATACTGTAATTGTGGTATCTAAATCACTTTAATATGAGGTTAAAAGACAAAAGCATTGAAAATAACTATAGCTACAATAATTTCTTAACGTGAAAATGTAAAAAAGATGTAAATTGTAATACCAAAACACAAAATGTGGGAGAGGCGAGTGAAATGGTAGAGTTTTTATGTGATTGAAGTTTTCAGCTTAAAACAGACTGTTATAACTGTAAAATGTTTTATGCAACCCTCAAGATAAACACAAAGCACCCTGGCTGGTTTGGCTCAGTGGTTAGAGCGTCGGCCCACAGACCAAAGAGTTGCAGATTCTATTCTGGTTAAGGGCACATACCTCAGTTGCGGTTCGGTCCCTGGCCTTGGTCGGGGTCATGTGGGAGGCAACCAATCGATGTGTCTGTCATGTCAATGTTTCTCTCTTCCTTCCTCCCACTGTGTCTGAACATAAATGGAAAAATATCCTCGGGTGAGGATTACAAAAAAAAAAAAGAAACACAAAGCAAAAAACCTGTAGTAGATACAGAGAAAGTAAACCTTAACATTTAATTTCATGCCCGGGTTTCTCTAACTCTGAAATTTTGAACCAGATAAACCAAGGATACTCTTGAAAACTATAGCAAAAATATGTCTCTGTGTATATGTGTGCATATGGTGACCCTCATAGAAACTCCTGTGAATGAATGAATGATTGAACAAGTAAATGAATAAAAGTTCAAAATTTTCTTTATATTATCGTTGATGTCAAATAGGATAGGTATATTCAATCTCTCAAGTCCAGTCACATCTAACTATAGGAGTTTCAAATGTTAGTCTATTGCTTGTTTACATATATTTAAATATTTTTAATCTAAATATATTAGAGTTTTCTAACCTGAAGGCAGAATGGTACAGAATTTTGGGGTAACCAGTTTTAAAAACCACTTGTGATTTTTTTTGGGGGGGGTCTTTATAACCTAGGAATTGAAGTTTAATACCTTTCCCTATTGCTGGAATATAACTTATTTCTAATTATTTTCTGGGCATTATTTTGCCTTGGGATTATAGCAAAATAATGCTGGGCCTCTATTCACTCATTAAATGTTGGCCCAATTCAATCCTAATAAACATTGTTTTGGTAGTTGTTCCAGGTACAAGTTAAAACATTTTAAAAAATCAAAACAAAACCCAACAGTGTCTGTTTTATTGTGAATCTCATTCAACCTGAAATTTAATTATGTTACTATGTGGGTTTGTAATGTGGATTAATAGTTTTATTGTACTCTTGTGATTAGTTTCTGTTTGTTCTAATTTCTTTTTCACTCCTTCCTGACCTTGAGGTGAAAAAACACAGAAGATGTATTCCTTCAATTTAATGCCAGTTTGAGGTGTTTCTCCTGCATCATCAGATCAATGAAAAGTAAATAGCCTACACTTCTTGTTTCACAGTGCAGTATTGATCTTTCTTCAGCTTTTGCTTCCCTTTTCCCTGCGTCTTGTGTCTTTCAACCCCTGGGACTGAAGTGATTGCCATAGATTGGACAAGCTAACAAGCGCATGATAAGGAGCGGTGTTTTGTGGCATACTTACATACACATGCTTGGTATATAAAGCCTGCTTCCGCATTGAAAGAAAGGTGCCATTTTGTGTGTGTGGCACAAGCCACTAAGAGAAAGAACTAGAAGGAAGAAACAAGGAAGGAAGATTTTTTTTTTTTTTTTTTTTTTGGCTATCCCAAATCTTTGTGGATAGTGCTAAATCAGGTGATGAAACTCCTTTGAAAAGTAAAAGACAAGTTAGCCTGTGGGGAAATGCCATGTGCTTTCAGCTTTAGCAAATGACTGGATGTTGGCAGCATGTGGGTGAGTCTCTACGATCCTTTGCGGCTATGCTTTCTCAAGGATATTTGTTGTTATGCTTTTTTCTTGTTTGGTTTGGCTTTGGTTTTGATTTTTTACTTAAGGCTTATTGCTAATTTTAGAGTTTGAGATATAGTTATTGTAATTTAGATTCCATATCCAATACCTAGAAATATACATTTAAACCATATATTTTACTTCACAAGCAGAACTAGAAGGTATATCTGCTCTTTTAACAATCTGGCTTATTTGTGGCTTTTTTTTTTAGGTGAAAATACGTGTTTTGTAACTATGTGAACTGATCTTTTAAAAGTATCAAGTAATAGAAAGAAACAATAACTTTATAAAGCTTAGAAATACTTTGTTTACTCTCTGCCTGTTTTTAACATGCTCAATCTAGAAATTAAAATCCTTCAAGTTTTATTTTTGAGTCTTCCATATCCATAGATTTCTCTAGCATTGAAAAATAGATAAATGAATATTTGATATTCTTCACATACTATTGTCTTCTTATAGAAGGATATTTTATGCTGTGTAGCTCAAGTTTTCTGACATCATTTTAGGATGGTAGGTGTCCAGTTTCTTGTCTCTTATTAGTCCTTGGTACCATTGTTAGCTCTGTAAACTAATGTATATATAAATAAGAAAGTTACCCTTTAATTTTTTTTATGCTCTCCTTGAATTTACTTTGAGAATCTAGAGTCAGGGTATTATTCCGAACTTTACTGATGAAAGGAAGGTCATGTGAAAAAGGAAATAAATAAGCTTTTGCTTTTCATGGGGCAACTTTTACCTCTGTGTTATGATGGTATAAGGATGTGTATATAATGTTTCACTTATTACTAATTGAAGGAAGACTATTCACGATGCACACGTTTCTGATTCTGATATACAAATCCCTGTACAGATATACATGGACGTTATATGGGCACCATGAACACTACTGCAATGCAACTTATCAGCACATTGGTTTCAACATGACGCGTTTATCACAAGCCTTTTGTTGTCCGGGTAGAATACAGTGTACATGGAACAAATTAAGCATAATGTGAGAGCTTTTGTATCTTTCTCAGGTTTTATGGCATTTTATAATTCTTTGAGTTGGGTGACTGTTCTAACTGAAGCTATTATGTAATCCTTAGGGTAAACCAAGTGCTGATTTGAAAGCTATTAATTTTCTATTATAGTGTGCTAAAGATGTTCTATAGTGTGGCACTCATCTACATTATCAAGTCAATGACCAATTGCAGAGTTGCTCTGTGGTGGTTGGAGCTTAACTCAACCCTCTGGGATCTCATTTATTATTTGCAGATATTGATTTTGGAAAAAGAAAAGCTAAGATGTGTGAATATAATACTGACTTAGACCAGGCCTAGAGCTGTTAACTCTTAATGGTCTGCATATTACATGTGTTACATGTAACGCTATTACATATTTTGTGGTTTTGGTCAAGATAAATTATGCTGTTTACAATAAATATTATCAGCATCTATCAGTGTGTAAACATTGAGTCCCCAAATATCTCCCTGTATGTTCACAGAACCTAAACATAGCTCTTGTTATATTTATAATTTTCTGATGTCTTATAAATACAAATAAGAGAAGATTATTATATCCTAAAAAAAAGCTAAAAACAAATCCCCATATGTGTCTGGGATATGATCTCTAATTAGTGTCTGTATGTGTGTGTCTGTGTGTCTATGTGTGTAGAGGGAATCAGTGATAATTTATTTTTCTTATAAAAACATTTTAGTTTGGACAGTTCTCAGAGAGTTACCTCAGTCAGCCTCAGAAACTGTAAATAAACAAAGGAGCATAAAATTGTGGGATTTTCACCTGAAGGGATCTAAAATTCAAAATTAAGCTAGGGCTTATGTGGCAATCTAGCATAAATGATCTCTTAACTAAAGGGACCCCCAGAGCTTAGTATGACATTGGTGCTCCTATAGGCTGACAAATTCACAACAATACACGTGTGAACTACACAACAATCACCCTCCTGAGCCCTGTGTTTATAGCGAAGGCTTACACTGCACACATTACCTCAAAAAATAAATTTTCTCCTTCAAATGGGTTCATTATTTTCATGGAAATGACATTTCTAGATAGCCAAAGTCATGGGAAACATTTATAAAATTATTTAGTTTCATTTATTTAAGGTAAATGCCATTTTTAATGAAATTTATTTTTTGTCACTTTTATTTACTAATGAATATAAAAGAGCAAAATGTATTAAAATTTGAAATCAACTAACTTCACAAATAAGGAAAGGGGATTATGTTGTTAACAATCCATTTATTAGTACAAATCATCTGAGAGTATTAGATTACCCAATAGGATATATGGAACTAATTTCTTGTGAGCCTCACATGTTCAAAGATTGCCCTGTGCCATGAAAAGGACATTTGACATTTGCATTGCTCCCTCTTTAGCATATCTGTTCAAAATTCTCCAGTCCTCATTCCTATTTGCAACTAATCCAAATGAGCACATAACTGAATGTACTTATTCATTTTTATTAAATATATTGTATATTATGTGTTCAGTGTGCTAAATATTAAAAATATAAGGAAGAACAAGGTTTACAACAGTAATTCAATATACATTAAAGGAAAACAAGAAGACCAAGTATTAGGTTTAAAAGAAAAGTTTAAATAGTCTAATACAAAGACAGTTTATAAAGCATAACTTATGCTAGGAGCAAAAAGAATGCCCTGTATTGTGAGAGTATACTAAAATATAAAATATGTTTTTCAATATAAATTTAATGTTTAAAAGTTACCTGAGGGGAAGGGGGTGGGGTGACTGGATAAAGAAGGTGAAGGGATTAGCTAAAGAACATATATGCATACCCATAGACATGAATAATAGTGTGGTGAAGGCCAAGGGAGGTGGGGGGAGGGGGTGTGGATGTGGGCAAAGGGTTAGGAAAAGGAGACACCTACAAGTTTGTCAACATTAAAAATTTTTAATTAAAAAATTGCCTTTTGGTTAGTAATATGTAGAAAGATGACTAGCAGCATTGCTTAAAAAATGTGATTATTTATTAAACCAACATTTATTTAGTATCAATTATGTCATAAGGGCTACATACTTAGCCCATACAAGAAAACAGGTAAGAAAGAAAGACACACACTCACCCTTTGGAGTATCCATTCACTACAGATTTTTTAGTCAAATGTCAAGGGAAGGTTGTGAACTTTTTAGTGTATTTTTCTAATCATTAAATCATAACAAATTGCCTTTCATTTTAATTTTAAATAATTAAAAATTCAGCCTGGTGGGTGTGACGCAGTGGTTGAACATCGACCCATGAAGCAAGAGGTCACCAGTTCGATTCCCTGTCAGAGCACATGTCCAGGTTGTGGGCCAAATCCCCGGTGGGGAGCATACAGGAGGCGGCCAATCAATGTTTTCTCTCATCAATGTTTCTATCTCTCCCTCTCCCTTCCTCTCTCTAAAATCAATAAAGAAAAATATTTTAAAAAATAAGTAAATAAATAAATAATGAAAAATTCATATGGCAATTTTGTAGTTTTGGTATCACAAATGTAATGTTTTGAAAATATAACCTCAAGGCTTCTATAGGTTTTATTATTACAAATATTGAACAGACGGCAGCTGGTTTAAAAATCAAGTAGAGACTCTCAGAAATTAATGACATTAACTTTGGCTTAAATTACCAAATATCTAGTAGTACAACTAGATACTAAACCCCACCCCAAACCTGCTGAAAATAGACATAGCTGCTTAAATGTCAAGATGGATACTGATGAGACATCTCTCAGGGAAGTTTTAAGTAGGGTAGGGACCCAAAATCAAAGCTTACAAACTCAAAATTAAATGCTCTGACTTATAAAGTCAAAATTTACATTTTCAATGATATATTTGTCATATGACATGACAAATATTTTTCTAAAATGCTTAATATTTTTCTTAAAGTAATTGAGTCTGAGTATTTTTAATCTAAAAATGTAATTGAACATGTGTCACTATTTTTAATGAGTACTCTTTCCTATTTATTCATCAACAAATGGCAGTAATAATTAACTGACAATGGACAGTCAACATTATAAATAGTTTTACATGATTAACTGTAAGGTCATAGTTCAGGTAAATATATCGATGTCATTCCTTTAAATAAAATGGAGGCAAGATAGCACCATTATGATACTAATTACTATTTCCTAATTTCCTCATAATGAGGCTAAGGAGTTTTTTTCTTCCCTTTCTTACATGATTATAATTGTGATGTTGTCATTGCACATTACAGGCCAACTTATGAATAGCAAAAAAATAATTCCAGATGTGTTTTTATTTTTATTAATTTAGAAAATGCATCTTTCTGACATAGTACTTTGTTCATATGAGCATCAACTTGAAGTGTGAACTCTTCCTTTCTAGTGGCTTTTGAAAATGGTACCATAAATTCATCCCTAATACAAAGAGCTTCAGCAGTGAGATTTGAGGCAGCCCGTCATGCAAAAAGTAAGGCATTACTCAAAAGAGGCAGTTTTAGAAAAAGGTCATTGTTAGGCTCAAAAGAGGAGGCAGTGAGCACACAGCTTCTCTATTGCTGTCCATTCATCTAATGGAACAATTTTATTTCCAAATTTAAGAGTTCAGAGATACTTCTGACCTTCGGTCAGAAAAGATGCTGATGCTGAAAATGGCTCTTATTGCTTTACTATAATTTACCTACTCGTCCGTCAGGGCCCCTACATGCAGCAGATACCACTGAAATGTATTCAGCCCTGGCTTTTAGCCCAGTCTTGATGTTTTATAAGAAAATCATTTAAATTCTCCATATGATTGCTATGTTATTTTCTCCCCCTTGACTCTCGACTATGTCGGTTCCTAGTCTCTTCCTTGTACATTCCAAAAATCAAAATTGTGTGAGGACTGAAACTATCCTAAATTCATGATCTCTAATTGGCCTTTCAATGCCTCTTGGCCATACTTTTGTTAAGCTTTCATGACTCTTTTTTTAAAAAAAAATATTTTTTTCTTTATTGATTTTAGAGAGAGAAAGGGAGAGGGAGAGAGAGATAAGAGAGAACATTGATTGGCTGCCTCCTGCATGCCCCCCACTGGGGATCTGGCCCACAACCTGGGCATGTGCCCTGACTGGGAATCAACCAGCGACCTCTTGGTGCATGGGTCGATGCTCAACCACTGAGCCACACCGGCTGGACACTTTCATGACTCTCACATTTCCCAGTGACTGTGTCAACCATGTTCCACACCTTTCAAATTTAAAGCCCACCTCCTCATGCTCTGTGGTAGACTTCTAGGCCAGTTCATATTGGGTTCATTTGGTTCTTCTCTCTCCCACAAGAAGGATTTAACTCCTTCATGTCCTTTCTGTTATGTGGGTGGGGCCAGAGGGTTTGGAACTGTGTAGTGTCAAACTTTTAATAATAATCCTGTACAATGATCATCAGTTTCTTCTGAGACAATGTTTTATTAAGTAAACATCTTCAGTCTAAATTTTTAAAATAAAATATGGTCATCTCAATAAAACTTTACAATTGATATTGCAGACTGGCTGGTGTGGCTCGGTTGGTTGAGTGTCATCCTGTGTATTGAAAAGTTGCCAGTTAGATTCCCAGTTATATGTTCAATGGGTTTATATGTTCAATACCCAGTCAGGGCATGTGTGGGAGGCAACTGATAGAAGTCTCTCTCTCACATTGCTGTTTCTCTCCCTCCCTCCCTCCCTCCCCCTTCCTCTCTCTAAGCATGTCCTCAGGAGATTAAGAAATAAAATATAATAAAAATTAAATAAATCAATATTGCATAACATAAATATATATATATTATACAATCCACACATATCTTTAAGGTTACACTGCTGATATCTAATAGAGTCAGCATTTGAGACTAAGTGTTTCTGAGCAGAAAAACTCTGCTATACCATCTTCTTCTGAAATGCCTTATTCTCTTGGCTTATACAAAATGTACTTATCCTAATTATCGTTTTACCTCTTTGGATTCAAGTTATTGCCTATTAGCTAATTCATGATACTTATATATAGCCTTAGGCAAGTAACTTTCTTTGATTATGATTTTACTCAAGTATAAAATGATCATAATGTCTACTTGACAGTTTTTCTTAAGAACTAGGTGAAGTAATATAAACATAACTTTGTTCCTGATACATACTGACTTTTGAGAAATGTTAGATGTATGCTTTTTTATACTTTTGCTGATATTATCACCCTCTTCCTGAATTGACCTCTTCTAGTTTCTTTGATTATGAAGCAATTATCAATTTTTTTTGACTTATATCAAATTATCTTTCTCCTCAACCATTTTCTGTCCTCTACTTGAATACATACATATGTGTGTGTATATATCTATATCTATATCTATCTATGTCTATGTCTATGTCTGTTTTACTTTTCTGTTCTTTACATATATGTAATTTCCAAATGGATTCTGAATTCCCTGAAGACAACCTAGCACATCCTCATTTTTTTCATTTATTTTATGTATATCTGATGCTGTTGCAGAGTTTTTTGAATGGGTACATATTATTCGAATCTTCTGGGTAGAAAATGCCATTTATCATATTTATATCATAGTTATCAAACACTGCACCTTTTGGAATACAAAATATAAGGTCAAACTGACATGTCATTAATATGACTTGCTACATTATTATGACATTTTCTTAATTCAGCTCAAAGTATAACATTAGTGAGTTTAAAATAGACAAACAAAATAGAAACAGACTCATAGATACAGAGAACAGACTGACAGCTGTCAGAGGGGAAGTGGGTTCCAGGGCTGCATGAAAAGGTGTAAGCAAAAAACAAACAAACAAAACACACACACACACACACACAACAAAAACTCAAAAAGGAGACTTGACTTGTGGTGAATACATAGTACAATATACAGATGATGTATTATAGAATTGTACACCTGAAAACTATATCATTTTATTAACCAATCTCACCCCAGTAAATTCAATAAAGAAGCAAATGCTCTGTCATGAACCTAGGAAAGTAGCTCTTGACCTTTTATTCCTCTAGTCTCTTCTCCAGTATAAAATAGATTTAACAGTATTTCTTTTTCTTTTAGAATTTTGTCTCTTCTCTCCAACGATATATTAGTTCTAAATTATTGGATGAGAAGGTGCAGTTTTATCTATAACTATTTCTTTCAGTGGTGCTGTTTAGATAGTAGGAGACAAATGAATATCAAAATATTTTTTAAAAAATGTATGGTGAAGTTATAGCTGCCTCAAATGAAGGCATCAAATGAATTATGAAGTTAAAAACATAGAAGCCTAATCACATGAATTTATTTATTTCCTATTCTTTGCTAGGTATTTATTAGTAGATTCTCAAAATAGGATTTTATATAATACATTTGTTAGCAAAATATTTTGATTCACAGGATCATCCGTCAATATCGCATATGGTACTGCTACTATATTTCTATGTTCACTGCCTTAAGTTGGTTACCATAGCCTAGAGTTTAAAGCTTTTAAGTCTTATATTCAAAGAATAATGTTTCTGATCATTTTAAATGCAAAGTGCTTCTGTAGCAAGTCATGATACAATGTCTCAGGAGACTGATGAAGCTGCCAGGCTCTTCTTTTAAGCTGAATTAATGCTTGTGAAGACTGACATCCATGAAGACTAAAGTGCTTCAGTTACAGAAAGTAACTACCAGTCAGGAGAGGCAGTCAGTGGCTTTTACTGTTCTGCAACACGAATACGTAACAAAAGATTTGCCAATGTCTTGTCCCTTTTGATTCCCTATCTGCTAAAACTCCTATCCATAACACTATAATTTAGTTGCTTTAGACTAAAGTTGATTGGCTCACAAGATTCCAAATTTCTACCACACCTTCTTTCCCTCATGCACACTAGTTGTGGAGATATATATATATGTATATATATATGTCATTGAAGTCAAGAGGTCATCCTTATGGTAGCATTGTTCTGGGAGAAGGGACGTGAAGCCTGAGGGCACAGGTTCCAAAGCCAGACAGATGTGTAATTGCATCTGTGCTTTGCTACTTACTAGGGACCCTGAACAAGTGGCGTAACTGCTTTGAAACTTAATTTACCCATCAGTAAAATGGATATATTAATAGGATCTACCTTACAGGGATGGTTTGTGGGTAGGTTAAATAAGAGAGTGAATATAAAGTCTTAAAATACTGAATATAGTGTCTGGCACATGGTAAACCTTCCATTTTAGCTTCATCATTATACTGTTATTGGTACTGGTGCAATCATTAGTACTCTTGATCATTCAGTGTTCATTGGCCTTAGGAAAACTATCTGGTAGTGCTTATTATGATACCTTAATATTTTAATTTATTAAACACAATGTAAAGATGCTTATAAACATTTATTATAGGCTGTGTCAGCAAATTATAATCAGGATATTATTTTATAGACTGAAGAACAGGGGTATGTTTGACACTAGGCTATGTCATCCTGAGTCACCTCATCTTTTTAGAGGTAGGTTCACAGCTGCTGTCAGTCTATCCTCTTTCTGGACAATGCTTATGAGAAAGAGTGCTAACAGAATACATCTTTGCTTGTATTCATGTCTATCATTGGCATCTATCCATGTCAAATGCCTCTTTTAATTGTTACTTTCGTCTTTTAAGTTAGGAACTTCTTCATAAAATATAGCCTGCCTAGCAATGTAGGAATGATACGTCCCGAACAGCAAGGAGCATTCCCAAAGACAGTCTGACTAATAGTATTGCTGCACTTAGTCTTGCACATACATCTGAATTTAGAGGAGAATTGAAAAAGAGAAACGATTGGTGTTATCTTCTGTCTCAGTTAATTCCTGTTACCTAATTTTACTAATGGCCTTACTAAGTATATTAGTTAGGACTATTATAATGTAGTATCTCAAACTGAGTGCCTTAAATAGCAGAAATGTACTGTATCATAGTCTGGAGGCCAAAAGTCTGGAATAAATGTGTCAGTAGGGCCATGCTCCCTCTGAAGGTGCTAGGGAAGGATCTGTTCCAGATCGTTTTCTAGTTTCGATAATTCCTTCACTTGTGACAACATAACTCCAAGCTTCACATTGTGTCTTCTCTGCGCATGTGCCTCTATGTTCAAATTTCCTCTAAGGATACCAGCTATGTTGGATTAAGGGCCCACCCTACTCCAGTATGACCTCATTGTAAGTAATGACATCTGCAATAACACATTTCCAAACAAGGCCACACTCTGAGGTATTGGTGGTTAGTACTTCAGCATGAGAATATGGGAGTGCATGATTCAAGCCATAACAATGTGATGGAAGATATTTTTGATTTAGTGACTCTGCATACAATAAAAAATATTTATTTTTATATGTTAAGAAATATCTTGAAAAGTGATTTAAATTGGTCAAAATTATTAAGCATGACTAAAAAAGATGGTTTCTTTTCAGTGGTTGCTATTGAGGTTGGTCTGGTTATAAAAATTAAATTCAAGGTTAACACTATTTTGAACATATTTCCCCTTCATTGTGTTACTCAACAGGAATCATTTGGGGAGGGGGAGTTAAAATATTAAAAATGGAACAAATCATGGACATCGTCATTATCTCTATGATTTGAGTTACAGTAGGTTCAAGCTTTGCTTCATCAATGTATTTGTCTGGTGGACAACAGCAAAACCTGGTGACAGTGATGGCCAAGGGCACCAGCAGATGGTTTCTGTTAATGAAAGACACAGACTGGCTAGTATCATTCGAAAGAAAGTTTGCGTCTCAGCTCGCTAGAAAATACTGGCTCAAAGATTTGTCTTTCATTTTGGCATTATATAATTCATCTAATAAACACTTTGAATAATTCTCTGCAAATGAATTCAAAAATAGTCATGCAGATATGTGCTTTAATTAACTTGGAAAGAAATAATATGTACAAATTTTCTATACTGAAATCAGATCCCAAAATGGAAGTGATGACCAGAATTATTTTACCAAAAAATGACATTTTGAAGACTGGAGAAAATATATACATAATTTTCAAAAATTCAAATATTATGAAAATGGACTGACACTTCAATTTGCCCTCTGCTAAGTTAAAGGAGCAACACATTACTATTCAGCTTTTATTTTGATTTTAAATTTTATTTTTATTTTAAAGTTAAAATATAATCACTAATTAAAATAATTATATTTATATGCTATATATGCATTCATATAATCATTTCATAAAAAAATTTTGTTCTTATTTCCAGCTGTTTTTCTTACACATGATGCATTCCATTTATGATTACACAATAGAGTTTTTCTGCATGTTTTAAACATATTGAAACAAAAAAACAATTACTCAGCTTCAACTTAAGTTGTACACCAGACTGGAGTGCAGGCAATAAGAAATATTTTAGACTTTTTAACACATTTAAAAGAATATTCATTGTAAATAGTTGCACATTTTGTCGTATTAAAAGAGAATTCACTCATACCACAGTGCCGCTCACCATTCTAGATATATATGAAGGTACTGCCATTCTACCAAGGAGGAGACCAAGATTCAGAGAAGTTACTTTCATGACCACACATTAAATAATAGGTTCAGGGTTCCATGTGACTTCACAACTTGTGCTCTCTGTTATACCTTGTTGCTTCTGTACTACAAGAAGTATATGATCTGTACGTAAATGTGGACATTTTAAAATTATCTTAATTCTTTATATATATAATACAACTTTGAAAAAAATG
Source organism: Tadarida brasiliensis (assembly GCA_030848825.1). Lineage (NCBI taxonomy): Eukaryota > Metazoa > Chordata > Mammalia > Chiroptera > Molossidae > Tadarida > Tadarida brasiliensis. The sequence continues at coordinate 61,794,685 of CM061258.1, forward strand.
ATACTTAATTATGGCTTGAGGAATGACTTGCCAACTCCTTATAGTAGTTTACTGTATGACTTAAGAGCACAAGAACATGGGTTTGGAGTCAGCCTGTCTTTGTGACCTGAGGAAAGTCACTCTAACCCTCTCAGCCTCAGTCTCCCCTGCAGTAAAATGGGGCCAATCATGCGGTTGCTGTGAAGTTTATCTGACTGAGATGATGAATGTTAAAGGGGCCATTTGGTACCTCATAGGAAAATTTCAATAAATATTATGCACTGCAAATATATTCTCACATTCTGTCTTTTCACTTCCTAATGGTTTGTTTCAGTGAACAAAAATTATTTAATTTTTTAAAGTAAACATTTTAAGTATAAAACAAGTAGAGAAAATGGCACATAGAATTGTACATAAGTGGTGAGACTGTTAAAGTGAACCCTCACGGTAAGCAGCACGTAGATATTCAACTAACTCGATCAGCACCTCAGAGGCTCCCTCGTCCCACTTTGTGTTCTTACTGCCCTCAAAAAGATAATTATTATCCTAACACTATAGAACAGTTTTATTTATTCTTAAACTTTATATAAATGGTATTGTAGATTATGTACTGTTTTTCTTCCTAGGTTATTTTATTTAACATTATCTTGTTTATGCATGTAGTTGAAATTTGTTCATTTTTAATGCTGTATAGAAATTCATTGTAACAATATTATATTATCTACTTCCTATATTGTGATGGAACATTTAGGTTGTTTCCAGTTTAGAGTTACAGTCGGTTCTCTGTATCCATAAATTCCGCATCCTTGGATTAAACCAACTGCAATAAAAAATATTTTGGGGAAAATAAAGTTGTTGCTGGCGTGTAGTATGTAGTTAGGCTTACAATGCTTGCATCTGTCTGAATGTGTACACAGCATTTACATTGTTTAAAGTATTATATATATTCTAGAGATGATTTAAAGTACATGGGAGGAGGTTGTATGCAAATATTATGACGTTTCGTATAAGGGATTTGAACACCAATTCCCTGTGAATACAGAGGGGCAACTGTATTATAAATAATGCTGCTATGAACATTCTTCTATATGTCTCTTGGCAAACGTGTGAATTTCTCTGGGATAAAGATCTAGAGGTGGAATTGCCAGTTCATAACATATGTACATATTCAACTTTATTAGATACCGCTGAACTGTTTTCCAAAGGGGTTATGTCAGTTTACAATCCCACAAGCAGTGTATGCGAGTTCCAGTTACTCTTCATCAACATTAGTAACTGCATTGTTTATTTTAGCCATTTGGGTTAGTGCATGCTGGTATTGCTTTAGTTACTAATTTTCAGTTCTTTGATATTTAATGAAGATGATCACCTTCTCTTATGTATTGGCTAATGTGTGCATGCATGGTGGCTGTTGAAATCTTAGAAAATTCCTTTAGACCCTGTTTCAGTCAATCCCTCTCTACTCTTTTTAGAGATAACAAGAATGATTTCAGTCTCCATATGTTAGTTATATAAGTTCTTAACCTTCATCTCATTAGAATCTCATGATATGTATATTTGGCTTCTTTGGCTCAACATAGGTCTTTGCAATTCTTTCATGTTTTATATTCATGAAAAATCTCTTCCTTTATATTATTGAATAGTGTTTTATTATATAAAATTAACATTTTGAGTTTATTCATTCACCTATTGATCATAAATTTGGGTTGTTGTCAGATTGTATAGTATTTTCATCAGTTGTTTTTAAAGAATTCTTCATATTATATAAACTACCTCTGTCCAATAGAATATTTTATGCTGTCCACTTTGACAGCCATTTGCCACATATAGCCTTTGAGCACTTGAGATGAGGATACTATGACAAAGGATCTGAATTTTTAATTTAATTTAAATTAATTTTAATTTAAATAGACACATGGTTAGTAGCCAAAGGTACAGTGCAGGTATAGATACACATCATCTTGTCTGATATATGTAATGTGAAGTATTTTCTCCCAGTCAGTGGCTTGTTCTTTTGCTTTTTAAGAATTCCTATTTTCTATATATACAATTATGTCATAAGCAAATATATTTTAATCATGTTAGAAAATGATACAACTCACGTTTTATCCGGACCTCTTGAAATCAAAGATATAAAATAGCATAAGCATTAAAAAAAAGACAAAATATATTTCTCTAATTCAGTTACTTTACAAGTAGAGTTGGAATTCTGATTTTTAAAATTTTCTTGAGAGGATATCAAACCAGTTCATCGAATCCTTTGTGTGACATCTAATGGCTGTTTTGTGTCAGTGATTCAAGTCTCTCCCAGTAATAGGTCTCAAAGACACAATACAGAAATGTGCTGAGTCTGTAGAGTCTCCGCCTAAGCCCCAAAGTATGCTCCAAGTGAGTGAAGACCCTTGACATGAGAAGATTATATGAGAACATAATAAAAAGAGCTGTAGCTAGGGCATTTACAAGAGCTAGACTGACACATTAAATCTCTTGAGGCCCTGAGGAGAAGCCAGAGTAACAGTTACGAATCTTTCTGGGTTATAGCTTTCTCTAGTATAAAGAACATTATAAAAAGGATATAGATTTAGCAGGTAAATTGGTTTAAATAATTAAGGGATATATATATATATATATAAAATATATATATGAATAATTACAAAACTATGGTATAGACTTCTAGTTTCATACAGCTCAAATTCATTCTAACTAATAGAGCCTTATATCTCTGAATTCTACATTTTAAAAGCATATAATCTCAGAAGTGGAAATTTTAAATTCTGTCTTGATATTAAACGGATGCATACATACACTTATAGTATAAGCTTTAGGGCAGAAACTGAATTCTTTTCCACTTAAACATTATGGCAGATGCCTCTAGAAATACCATAAAAATGACTAAAATATATGACGCTGTAATGCATAGTATTAAGTTGCTGCTGATTCTTCAAGTAGTAAACAGTGAAGAATAAGATGTGTAGCTTTTGAAGTGACAACAGCTATATCTAGTCACGGGAGTACTATTTAGAAAATATCTCTTCAATGCAGTAGAGTATATTCTCTGAAAACTTATCAGTGAGACTAGAGCCTATTGAACAGATGGGAGAGTGGAACTAGATGAAGTTGGTGAGGAGGCAAAGGACACATTACAGATAATGATGAGGAAAATGGATCTCATTCTCTCTACCAAGGATAGCCAATGAAATGATTTTAGTGGTGGGATTACATGACTGTATTTGGGTGGGGAGATTAATCTTTTTGCAATATAGAATCAATAATGCAGAGTGGACAAGAAAACAGGAATCAAGTTTTAATATTAGGTTACTCAATTGGACCTTTTGAACTAAGGTCAGGGCAAACTATTAGAACTAAATTAATTTGCCAGAAGAAAAATCAGATAAAGTGCCTGTGGTTTCTAAAACTGCAGTAATTGTTTAAAGCTAGTTATACTTATAGAGTCACTGGTTAAATTATTCGAACTAATTCACTGGAAACTCCAATGAGTGGTGTCCAACTTTGGATATTAAAAATTATTGCCCTGGCCAGTTTGGCTCAATGGTTAGAGCATTGACCCGCGGACCAGAGAGTCCCGGGTTCGGTTCCTGCTGAGGGCACATACCTCGGTTGCGGTTTGTCCCTGGCCCCAGTTGGGGTTGTGTGGGTGGCAGCCAGTCAATGTGTCTCTCTCACATTGATGTTTCTCTCTCTCTCTTCCTCCCTCTCTCCCTCCCACTCTATCTGAAAATAGATGCAAAAATGTCCTCGGGTGAGGATAAAAAAAATTATTAAAGATTAAGTCCCATTGAATAAGTTAATAGTGTTCTAGTGAGATGTGTAGCAGTAAAAACCTCATCAGGTTAAAAAAATACTACAATCCAAAGTATGATAAATATTTTACAATTATGTTTATTTTAGAACATAAAGTGGAAATCCAGGTCCCCAACTGTATTTTATTAAGGTATTTTCATTCTGAGTTAACCATGATTAGCACTAATTTTAATACCACATTTTCCCAACTTTATTTTGTGCTTATATACTAGTTTTTTTAATTTTATAGTTATAAAAATTGTAGCAAAATATCCACCGTCTTTAGTATTGTACTACATCCACAAAGGTAACAGTTTCTCTACTGTTCTCTTAATATATCTGTTAGAAACTATTGTGACTTTGAATGGCACATTGAAACTATTTTTGCCCCAGATCTGAATTTCTAGAATGGAGTATTTTGTTTGGGAAATGGAATAAGGGAAATGGATAAGAGAGAGAGACTTTTAGCCCTGGCCAGTGTTGCTCAGTGGTTATAGAGTGTTTGCCCACAAAACCAAAGGGTCTTGGGTTTGATTCCCAGTCAAAGGCACATACCTGGGTTGCAGGTTTGATCCTTGGCCCTGGTCAGAGCCCATGTGGGAGACAACCAATCGATGTGTCTCTCACATCGATGTTTCTCCTTTCCATGGGGAAAATATTCACTGGTGAGGATTAACAAAGAAAAAGAGAGAGAGAGAGAGAGAGAGAGAGAGAGAGAGAGAGAGAGAGAGAGAGAGAGAGACTTTTATTCTTTTACTTTATGACTTTCAGAGTTGCTTACATTAAAAAGGAAAAATATAGTCAACCCCGCAATACTGGAAATTTAGACAGCTATTATGTGATTTTCTCCAGGCTTCCATTATCCATCCAGCCCTGTTTCCAAATCATAGTAGGCTGTGATGTGTTGGATGTGGGAAAGGAGTACATGGACAATGAGGCCAGAAGGGGAAACACAGACAACTGAATGAAAAATAAAAAAATAAAGGCACCTAGTGTTCTCTTGTCCCAAATTTAATGGCCTTAGAAAATGTCCACCTACTTCTCTGTATCTGTGAGTCTGTTTCTGTTTTGTTTGTTCTCTTATTTTGTTCTTTCAATTTCACATATAAATGGAATCATATGACATTTGTCTTTCTCTGTCTAAAGCTATTGTAAAATAACATTGAATATCAACTGTAACTGAAAAATAAAATGTTCATCTACTAGTCATAAGATTTATTTAAATGATGGAAACTGTGCTAGGAATCACAGAAGCACAGGCCTTGATTCACCCCTGTGTATACTTAGATTAAAATGCTAGCACTGCCCTGGCCTGTTTGGCTCAGCGGTTAGAGCGTCAGCCTGCGGACCAGAGTCCCGGGTTCAGTTCCCACTAAGGGCACATACCTCGGTTGCAGTTTGTCCCCGGCCCTGGTTGGGGTTGTGTGGGTGGCAACCACTTGATGTGTCTCTCTCACATCGATGTTTCTCTCTCTCTCTTTCCCCCTCTCTCCCTTCTGCTCTATCTGAAGATAAAGGCAAAAAAAAAAAAAAAAAAGTCCTCAGGTGAGGATAAAAAAAAAATACTAACACAAAGTTGTAGCTTAGGACAGGACAGATATAGAAGGCACAAGTTTACCCTGTGAACTCTGGGTAGTTAGCTAGGCTGACTCTTTTCAGTAACGTTGATATTAAGCAACTCTGCATTTTATACAGTTCAACTTAAACTCTATTTAGCACATTTTTGTGTGGTTTCCTTTCATTATATAACATTGTGTTAAAATGATCTCTTCATTTCTGTGGTCACCCACTTTTTATTTACTTTATAATATGTGCCTAGCTTATAATTTATATATGATAATAGTTTGTTTTTTGGCTTTGTCCGTGTTCCAAGCATGTTAAACATTGCTAATTTTCTTATGGGTTCTCAGGTAATACATTTTGACTGGCAAAGCTTATTCATTTAACATTCTTAGAAGTTGTTTATAAACTCAGATATTATTTATATTAGTATTGGTTTTGTTTCATGTATACTAGCATAGACATAATTACTTGATAGCATAAGAGAGGAAAAGCATCTACCCACCCTTGTTCTTATCTTACATTCTCAAAGTGACTTGATTACAATTTGACTTTGCTAATAAAATGCATCACTTATGAAAATTCAGTTGACCTGTGTGGTCGATATTATGACTATACACTAATTATCTTTCTAGACACAAAAAGAATTGTACATTTCTTCCTTAGAGTTATTTGTGGTCATCTGGCTTGCTTTGGCCAATGAAATTTGAGGTGATGTGATGTGATTTGTGCCATTCTCAGTGGTCTACCTTGTTTTGCTGAGGTAATTGTGAAAGTATCTGTCGATAAGGGAGATACCATTAGTTTAGAGCAGCCTGGAATGCTAGATGCAGCCCTGGATAGACCTGCTTGGACCCACAGTGAAATTTATGTGACTGAGAAATAAACTCGTTATGATATGCTGCTGAGATTTTGGGGTTGTTTTAACTACATCATACACTAGCATATCCTGACTGATATACCTGAGACTTTTTGATGATGACATTTAACAGGGTCTATAAATACCTCAAAAGTATGTTCTTAATGAGGTCTCTGAATTAAAGTACGATTACTTTATATATTTCTACATATTTTGCATATTTTATTTTATATATACTTTATATGAAATACCAATGTATAATGGTTCAGAGAATGTTTAGGGGTTATCATCAGTCACATTTTATAATTTTTAGTATTCATCTTTTCTCTGAGTATATTTTTACTACCTCACTCTCATTACATTTTCATTAAGTACAATTCTCATATTAATATAGCTTTTACCAAATGAAAATAACCCCTCCTCAGGAGCAATTACTACATCCGTTTGTGGAAACACACCTATAAAACTGAAGATGGGAAAGAGGATGTTATTTCAGTGTTGTTGTTTTTTCAGTGATTAAGCCTTCCCCAGAGCTTCACTGTTGAGCTTTTCACACAAAACCCAGAAATTGAGCATCATAGCAAATTCTCAACAAGATAATTATCTTACTTAAACACTATACAGTATTATTACTTTTCCAAACACACATGCTTTTTAGTGTTTTCTTTCTGGATGGCTTAATTTAAGTACCCACACCTTGCATGCCTCCTAATTGCACTTTAATATTAAATCTATATGGAGAGAACCCACACAATAATGTTAAAACATGAAGCCTGTCCACATGCCATATCAGGACTCTGTCACAGATATTATGGGCTTAGTTGCAATTCATGTAAGAAGTCAGAGCATGAGCAAATTGGAACTTGTGTAAATTTGAAAACTAGGATGGATATCTTTGGGTGTAGAGCATAGGAATGGAGCATTTGTAAAATGTCACATATTTGGAAGTTTTACAGAAAATCAGTGATTTCTTCTTTTCTTTCCACACAGAATGGTGATCAAAATTTGGCTGTGTCCTTGGTGTGATCACCAAACTCAAGATGAGAGCATTCAGGTTTATTTGAAAACTTTTCTCTTTCTTAAAGAGAATATGGGATGGGCATTGAGGGCTGGGGGAAACAGCCCACTTCCACCTTCCCAGATCTGCACAGGTGTACGTGTGTTTGAGGGCTCCAGTGAGGAAGCTTATAGTGCAGGGACACAGACACTTTCCATAGCAGAAAGGTTTGGGAAAAAGATGGAGAAAGAGGGGCTAAGGTAGTGCCAGGGCAGGATTGTTGGTAATGACTGGGGATAACTGCAGGAGGATCTCTTATCAGAGCTCAAGGCACCACTGGGATCACGGTAGTCAGCAGAGTAGAGCATGGAGGTAGGGTGAGATCAGCAGGTGAGCACAAACCTTCCCCCCCAACAATTTACAACATTTCACCAGATTTAGCAGCAATGTTCAGAGACAGACACAGGAATCCCAGTAATAGGCCAAAAACAGGGAACAGAAGAATGAGTGGCAAACGAGAAGATAATGTGGGCACACACCTGAGATGTGTACCATTCCATACAGCATCTTTCAGTGTTTCCTATCACATTGTCTGTGGGGGAGCTGGAAGGACTGGGCACATGGTCCACTTGTCCACTATTTCAGAGGACATCCGTGAGAGCCTTTCAATGCAGTTTGGAATAATGGTGAAGAATTTTGGCCCTGGAGCCAGACTGCCTAGCCTGATGTTTCAGCAGCACTACACAGCTCTGGGTCCTTGGGGCAGTTAACTAAATTTTCTGAGTCTAAGCTCCTTTACCTACTAAATAAAAATAATAGAAGTTGAACTTATCCCCTATGTTGGTGTGATTAATAAATAACAAATACACTGCTGGGTATATAATAAATAGCATTTCTGCAGCTGCTAAAACTACTTGTATTGTAACCATGAAATAATTGCCATATTCCTGGAAGGCAGTGAAACAGCAAATGGGTATATATAATCCCCTGAACACAGATCTATTTGAATATATGGATACTAGGGATGTTATTATATCAGTACTGATCCTGTTTCTATTTTGATTTTGATTTTGGGAAAATTCATTGAATTTCATACTATGTATTTTTATTTAATAAAATTACTAATTTTATTTTGCTACTCTTATGTTTTTTTCACCTGGCCTTCTTCATCCTGTTACTTTTATTTTCTTTTAGGCAATGAGTTCCTCTAAACTTCTTAAATCATTTTAGGTGAATTAGGCCAAGTTGGTTTTGTTTGGTGTGTAGTGTTTGTGTAGAATCATAATAAAAACTTCACTTCGATATCAGAGACTGGAAGACTTTACCAGTCAGTCAAGTAAAGATATTTATACAATAAATGGGGGGGGGGCTGAAGAAAATATCTGAGCAGGTAGGGTCATAATGATTTTGGAAATTATTCTGGCATCAATATTTAAAAAGAAGTGTAAAGGGCAGAGAGGTCAGTTGGGATGTAAAAGACTGGGTCTGAGATAATGTATGATTATTTGAATTATAGCAGTTTGTGTAGGAGTAAGAAGGAGGAAGTAATATGAGGAGATTGAAGTGATAGAACTTGGGAAAATAAGAAGGAGATTACATTGATAAAACTTGGCAATACCATTGAATATTGGGACAAGGAATTGGGAGCAATAAAATATCCATGGGATTGAATACTTTCCCCAGTAATAATGGATGATCAGCAGGAAATTTTTGTAGAGCTTGTTGAAAGAAAAACAAAACAAAACATTCTTTGCTATACAAATAACTTTGATTTTAAAATTTATACTTTAAGAAATTACAGAAGAAAACAGAGTTCTATGAAATTAATGGTAAGGTCCTTTGTATTAGCATGTGAATTCTTCAGTTTACGCCTATGTTTAAAACAGAGAGGGGGCAGAGGGGGGGAGGAGAGAGAATAGGCAGAATTTGAAGACCATAAGAGAAATTCCATCTAGGTCCTGTAGACAACATTCCCAGCCATAACAAACTGATGGCTTTTTGTTTTGTTTTGTTTTTTACTAATTTTATGTCAAAGAGGAACTACGGAATCATAACATCAGTTTACTAAGTGGGCTCCCCTGTGTGTCAGTGGGGTTTTTGCAGCAATTCAGTGGTGGGACTTCTGAAGTGGGGAATGGAGTGGGGGAGAGCAGCTGGGCTTTGGGTTCCCAATGGCCACTTCAATCCTGAGCTGTTCATTTTTTTATGTGGGGCTCACCATTATTAGATTATGTTTGAAGAAATAGTTCTGTGACCAAGATTTTCATAAACTTATGAAAATCATAAGTTTATGGCATTTGTAATTCCTGAATACAATTATGTTAGAATTAACTCTATAGCAGTATCATTCTCATTTCCTAGCATCAGTTCAGTTATTTGGTTCTCTATAGAAAGTCTTGAGTCAAAGAATCCCATTTGGATTTTGATTTGAATAGTATGTGTACTTGACAGTGTGCAGTGTGTCACAGTTGCATTCAGGCTTTGAGTACCCAGAGCAGGTGGGACAGAAAGATGTCCTTAGGAACTCACTGAAGCCTCCAGGCCTCTGCTCTGGCAAGTTACACATCATGCTCTGGGCAAGGTCACTTGGCCCATGGCATTTTTATAGACAAGATCATTCTGGAGCCATCTGTGGCACACATTTATTTTCTCGGGTCCCAAACCAATATATCTTGAAGCACATAATTACTTCATTAAGATTTCTGCAGACATTGCAATGGGAAAATACAGAAGTAAAAGTCTGTTTCTGTTGACATTGAGATTGTCACTCCTGAGAAGGGTTTTTGGCAGGGGACAAAGTTCCATGGTCGAGAGAAAGACATGGCATATAGAACCTGCTGTAACTGTTTGTAGATACAATTTTGTAGACTAATAAATATCTGACTAATTTTGAGATAAGAAATTAAAAGATGTGATGGACTATACTAGTTATCTATTGCTGGATAACGAACCACCCACAATTTAATGGTTTGAAACAGAGTAATATATTGTCTCTCATGGTTTCTGTGTGCTAGAAATGCGTACAGGGAATAGTGACCATGTTTTGTCTCTTGCATGACATTTTGGGCTTTAATTGGAAACATTGAACGTTGAGTGCTGGAGTCATCTGAAGGCACAGCACTCACATGTTTGATGGTTGATCCTGGCTGTCGGCTGGGTTCTTAGCTAGAACTATACCTGGAAAACTTTAATGTGGTATCTCCATGTGGCCTTCCTCATATTATGGCCAGGTTCAAACAGAGAGACAGAGAAAAGAGAACCGTGGAATAGTTATTTCATCTGTTATGATATAACCACGAAAGTCACAGAGAGCTACTTTCACCAAATTCTATTTAAGGCAATGACAAAGATGCACCCAAGTTCAAGAGGAAAGATATGGGTTCCATTTCTTGATTGAGATGTATCACTCACATTAAAGAAAAACCTGTGGGATAGAATATTTAAAGGTGTACCCATTTGGGTACAATACTGTCTGCCACATGAGAAAAGTAAAAAGATTAATGAGAAATGATGAGCACATTATTGTGCTTTGTTAAAAGGTGCCAATCAGACCTTTCCTCCTACTAGTTTGAAACCAATTGAAAAAAAAATCTATATCTATATCTATATCTATCTATCTATCTATCTATCTATCTATCTATCTATCTATCTATCTATCTATCTATCTACATATGTCAGCTTGATAATGCCTAAAGCGTCAATGGAAAATACAGGTCAAAGTCTAAAGCAAAAGGATTTTCCCATTGAAATGAATTTACTTGCCAACCATAGATCAGAAAAGACTTTACTCCAGTGAGTTTTTCCAAATTCCTAAGCAACAGGAACAGAGTATATATAAGGAAGAAAATAATGAGAAAGAAAAAATAAATATGCATCTCTGGCCAAGATACGTTTTCCTTATTCTATGGAATCATCTTCGATTGGAATACACTACAGTGCTACCAGATATAAAATGGAATCGAGGGCAGGCAGAGTCTTAGCAAGTGTTGGTACAAACTTAAAGCTTCAAAGGGACTTGCTTTTTGCTGCCAAGTGGATCAATGCAGATGTATGCTTTGGCTTCTTTAAACTGAAATGGCCTAAATTCTCTTTCTTGAGAAAAGTTTGTAAATTTAGTCCATGCTAAAATCCTCTGTCATCTGACCAGCAGGGAAACATTTTTCCTTTAGAAATGGTCTCTTTCATGAAATATTCAAATGAAAGATGGGGAAAATTTTGATTTTTAATGATTCCATAAAACATGCTTTATGCTATGTTTTTGAATTGTGTGTGTGTGTGTGTGTGTGTGTGTGTGTTGTAGTCATTGGGTTCAAGAGCCAGACTTTTTATTGCATATCTGCCCCTCTCTCTCTCCTATCTCTCTACTCTGAGAGGCTTTGTGAAGCGCAAGCTTGAGGTTTTCATACCTGATAGGCCTTTCCCAGGAACACAGGTAAATCACCTGCAGCTGTGAGCACTCTTTGCAGAAGGTTAAATTTATTCCACACTATAGAGTAGGAGCTCATCTCTGTAAATAATTTTATTATGCCCCTTTATAAACATTTTGGTAGAAGAAAATTCCTGGTTTAACTCAATAACATATTACAGTTTCCCTGCCCCACGAATTAGATTGATTATAGTGGCATGTGAGATTGATAATACATAGATCTGTGTTATGACAGCCATTGTTTTAATGCCAAGCTGAAGAGAAATGCTTCCTTAAATGTATCATTGTATAAAATATTGACCTAGAGAACTTCATTATTCAAGCTGGAGAGACAGTCACTACTTAACAGTAATAAACTGTTTCTGTGTTACATTGAGAATACTTCGGGAAATATGAGAGTTGTCAAATCTCTGGAAAAGCCTGTCTTTATAGTACACATGACACTAAAGCTATAGCTGTATTTTCTGCTAATAAAAGCAAAGGCACAGACAGATGTGAAGGATATCACGGCGCATTGACAAGAAACCAAGAAAAATGAATACCTGGTTGTAGAGTCGGAAAGACACAGGCCGATGACCTTGGGAAGCTTTACTCTTTCGAGACATTTCTGTTCTTGTAAGGAAAGCAAAGATAATGCTGCATTAGTGTAAAAAATAAAAGAAACCTGAAGCTCTAAAGAGAACGCATTTTATGAAAAATATCCTGAAGTGTCTCTTAACAAAAAGTCACATGAGATACGATAAAAATAAAAGATGCTGAAAGTCAGGCAGAATATTTTAGAAAAGAAAGACATTTTAGAAGTTTCCAAAAATGATATACAGGAGTGCAATAAAGAATGACAGTTTGAACCAGAATGACATTTCTTTCATTTGTTAAATAAGAAAAATCCTTGCTTCTTATTAACCTTAACTTCTCCTCCCGTTCTATTGTGGTATTGTTAATGAAGATTTTCCCCCTTTTAGGAAAACTGTGGTGAATATTATTTAAAATATAAAACACCTCACATGCCATTTTGAACAGCTAGTACAGTAACCTCCTGTTTGTGTGGAACCTAATGAAGCAAAATTATAGAAGAATCAAAACATTAGCATATAAAAATGGTAATTGATTTTTGGTGCGAGTCATCCTGAAATGCCTTATTAACAATTAAAGAAAAGGTATTCATTATAGTTTTAATGATTGATTTTATTTAGTTCTAATTTTTTAGAACTCCATGAAGAATATGTGGTAATGCTCAGTTATTCAGAATATCAAATTTAAAAGAATACCAATAGATAATAATATTTTTAATTTTTTCAGATATCTAAAGTTAGTTATGTTTAAGTAAGATTTATGTGGTGTGATCAAACATTATTTCTTTAATAATACCTATAAGAAATAGTATACATTGTGTACTTATTTTTTAGTTTTTTAAATTTTTATTGTAAAAATACATAACATAAAATTTATGTATACTTATTATTATTTTTAATCCTCACTCGAAGATATTTTTCCATTCATCTTCAGATAGAGTGCAAGCGGGGGGAGAGAAAGAAACATCCATGTGAGAGAGACACATCGACTAGTTGCCTCCTGCACGACCCCAGGGCCGGGACCAACTGCAACGTAGGTACATGTGCTTGACCAGAATAGAACCCGTGACTCATTGGTCTGCAGGCCGATGCTCTAACCACTGAGCAAAACAGGCCAGGGCTATGTATACTCATTTTTTAAATGACTATGGAAAACTCTAAAAAATATTTTAGTTCTCAGGTATCATCTTATTTTCTGAATTTTATATATAGTTAGAAGAATTATTTTCCATGATGTAACGTATTTGTTTTGCTTTAATTATTTTTAACATTTTAGTTCATAAAGAGGCATCCTTTTACTGGACTACCTGCAATGTTTCAAAAGCTCCTAAGAAAAATGTAATCATACAAGGAAATACAGACATAAATACAAACACATACAGAGAGAAAGAAGGCAAGAGGTAGGAAGCAAGAGGCTTTTTAAAAGGGAGAAATAAATGATGTCATGTACTAATGAAGACAGGGGTGGAATAATAAAAATATTAATCCCTTTAATATAAACATTTGCCTGGTACTTTATTTTTAAATTTAATATTAAAAAATATTTTTCTTTATTGATCTTAGAGAGAGAGGAAGGGAGAGGGAGAGAGAGATAGAAACATCGATGAGAGAGAACATCGACTGGCCGCCTCCTGCATGCCCCACACTGGGGATCGGGCCCACAACCTGGGCATGTGCCCTGACTGGGAATGGAACCAGCGACCTCTTGGTGCATGGGCCGACGCTCAACCATATATTTGTGTTGCTTGTCCTTGGAATTAATTTTAAATTAAATAATAATTAGCTCTTAAATTCTATAGTTCTAGAATGCTTTGTTTTAAAGACCTGTCTCAGCAGTTCTGAAGAAACTCCTGATTTTACATTTCATTCTCCTAAGCAACCGTTTCTTAGAGTCTACTCAGTCTTTCTCAGACTTTTTCCCTTTAAAGTTAATCAGATATTTATAGGTCAAAATCTTGCAAATTTTATGCTAAAGAAATTTTAAAAAATACTTGAAGTGAAAACAAAACAATTAATTAAATTTTATGCTATTAATCATCCATCCGCTATCTCCTCGATGTAAGCAATTAAGGAAATTATCCATAAATGGTCAGCACACATGAAAGTAAGATTTTCTGGGATAAACTACAATGTGGTGATCCATTCATGAGTTATCAAGAAATTGTCTACTTACTGAACATAAGAACCTAATGTTCTTTAGCTCTGAAGTCTGATATTTCCTTAAATAACCTTCACCTTCATTAGCAATTTGACCATCTTACATGCAACATACATTACAGACCGTATCTTTCCTTTTTATGTATTTGCACAAATAATTACCAAGTAGTTTTGATACTATATTTATCAAAGATTACAAATGACTATGTAATTATAAATCTGAAGTCAAATTGGCAAAATAAATGGAAGCCTTCACAATATACTGAAAAATGTTCATTTATACTCGGGACATAGCAAACTTCTTACATGAAACATTATACTTGAATTCTGGCTGCTCCAACAAAGTCCAACATGTTTAATATTTCTTTTCTACATGACAAATGCTATATTTTATTAGAAAAGAGTCTACATTACACTCGCTTCCCAAACCATCATTCTAGTTTTTAATCCTACAATAAAATGTAAAGCTGCTTAGTCACCAGAGATGCTTAAATTTAGTTCCAGGAAGATAAATGGTGTCAAGTGGCAGTGAGGTGACTGACCTGTCCATCATTGAGAGGTTCTAGAAGACATGTCAGGAAATCATACCCATCTAAATTGCCCTGCTCCCTCTTCTAGCCAGCAACTACCTTTCCATTGGATTACTTTGTTCAAAATAAAACTATCAGCTCTGGTTCCAGGATTCTTTATTTCAACAGTAGAAGTATTACATCTTGAAATAGCTTCTGGCTATGTATCTTAGTGTGTTACAGGGTGATGGTGTGAGAAGTTAAGAAAATATTTCAACAAGACTGGAGAGCCTTCCCTATTAGTCTTTTTCCTGCATTCATAGAGGCTAATTCTAGTGCTATTGGTATCTCAGGTTTTTGTCTGCTGGTTTTTGTTTTTGTTTTTAAAATTATCAGTAAAATGAATATCTTTTAAAAGTCTGACTATGTATATATTTGTATGTTTATCCCCATTCACTCCCATGCCACTTCCATATTTTCCTATCACATGTTAAGATTAAGATAATAAAAAGAGGCCTTTGTTAAGGGTGACAAAGGCAGGACCTTGTTCTACAAATAGGATCCACAGCCCCATTTTCCCCTTTAATAATAGAGTCAGAAATCCTTAAATGACATTCACCTATTCTGAGGACCATGCACAAAATGAAACAACCAGAATTTCAGGGTGAGATGAGAGGAAACCAGCAAACTAAAAGAGGTAAAGGAATTGATTGATCCTGGAGGGGTGGAAAGAGAGGGAGAAAGAGGAAGAGGGAAGGAGAGAGTGGGCATGCAGGCAACCTCTAGCAAGCAGACATGTAGAGGAGCCAGGCAAAGGCCTCATGGGATCATAGGATCGACCATAAGTCAACAGGAGATTCCATCTCGTACTTTAGCTCTGTGAAATACTAATATTATGATAATTAGTAGAGAAAAATGGGCAACTCATATAACCAACATTCTCATATTGGCTTGTAAATGAAATTCTCAATTTACTAATTTGTATTGGAAATCAGTTTGCTCTAATGACAAAACATTGGTGTCCAGTGGTCAGGGGATACTATTCCAAGAGGTGAGGCAACTGAAAAAGTTAATTATTGAAAAATCTACCAGGTGGATGTAGCTTTAGAACAATATATTTTTTTATTGCAGTTGGCAGTCTAAACTTTGATCTCCAAGCTAGAGTACTTTTTAGAGTATGTGTGAGTACATGGTGCTTTGCCTTGGAGTACCAATTTTACAGCAGGATTTAATTTTTTATCAGAAATAGTTAAGCCATTTCAAAATATTTGTATTAAAACAAACACAATTATATTACAGAGTATGCAGAAGAATACAAAATGCAAGTAGGTATTTTTAGATAAAACACAAAATAAAATATCAATTTTTAGAGTGCCTCTGTGCCAGACAAAAGGGGTACAGTGTAGACCAGCTTGTGCACCAAGAGTTCATTCCTTCTCTTCTTAGTAAAGTCTAATGGGGCTTGACAAACTTGACTAAGTTTGTAAAACATTCACAGGTTGAATTGTGACCCTGCTCTGTGGAGAGGTAGGTGCCGCTGCACAGTAAGGGAGACACGCTGACAGATCCTTCCCCTCTAACAGATCCATCTCCTACAGGCTCCTTGACGACCATCGTCCACTTGTACTCATCATTACAGCCTCATTCATTCTTTTTTCAATACATTTCCATAACTTTTCTAAATTTATGGCTTATTTTACATTGATTACATTTCAGGTTGACTGCTTCCTGATGTTACATAAAGGGCACCTTAGTCTCATGAATTACCTGTTTCTAAATCACCAAGCAGGTTGAGCTATTTTATAAAAGGTTTTCCAGCTCCATCTCTATTATGTGGATTTTGATCAACAACAATGACATGGAGTAGACTATTTTGCCCTGAGTGTTTTTGTATTTACCTCACCCTTGTCTTGACTGTTTTTTGACCTAGGTTTTCAGATAACATTGCTCTTCAGCTTTTATTCTGTTTATCATTAATAACATACTTTCTGAGTGGGTCCTACTTTAAAAAGTTCAAATAAAAGTAAAACTTTCCATAGAAGAGCTTGTTATGTTAATCTCTGTAGGCAACCATTTAAATTAAATACAATTATTTTTCAGTATTTATTAAATCAAGCCTATGATAATCAAAATTCACTGAAAGATAGCCTGAAGGCTAGCAAGTGTGCAAGTTTAGTAAATAATATTTTTTATCTTTGCTGTGATTTTTTTCCATTAGACTTATTACTCCTTAACTTAGGACCAAGGTAATTGTATAAAAGAACATAAATCCAGTGAGAACGGATGAGGGAGAAAAAACGTTATTAGACAAATGTGTGTTCTCCTGAAAATAATATTCTAGCTATCTCCATCCCTACTTCTTCCATCACTCACATTTCATCTATTTACTGTGCCTTATTTTTGTGGCACCTGCCAGTTTTAAAACCATATTAGTTATTTGTTTTCTGTTTAGTTTCTATTCTTCTCATTAGAATGTAAGCTGCATGAGAGTAAGGACTTTGTTTTATTTACTCTATCACTATCACCTAGAACAGTACTTGGTGACTCTCAGTATCTATTTTAATCCTGGTTTTTCAATTTAGACACTGAACATTTTGAGCTGGATACATCTTCGCTGTAGGGGTCTGCCCTGTGCACTGTAGGTTACTGAGCAGCAAAGCTGGCCTCCTCTCCTTGGAGTCAGAGGCACCCCTGCTCTCCAATTCATAACAAAAAAAAAGTCTCTAGATATAATGTGATTCTAAGCTGATTTTCCTTCATCTGAAAAGACATATGAAAGCAGGACTGAGGAAACTCACTTAAATAGACAAATAAAATTATGAATAGACAATCCAGATTTACAGAATTGGAGATGACATGAGGCGGGGAGGTCAAGAAAGTAATCCAAACTACACATGTAGATTGAGGATTAAGTTAGATGGAACAGTTAGAAAGATAGAATTCTTGGAGTGCCACAGCTCTTCATTTGTCCCCGGGTGATGCTGGAACAGGAATAGCTGTGAAAATAGTTTTTGTTGTTGTTTTGTTATTGAGCCATTGCAAAATGACATTTCAACCTGCTCAACTTTTGGCAGGGCAGTGCTCTCCTACCAACTGGCTAAAAACAAAACAAACCCAAAGATCAGAGATCTTTTTAAGCAATGTGATTACTTTTACAAGGAGCTTCTTTCTCACTTGCTAAGTGCTTGGACAGCACTTTATTCCTTAAATTAGTGAAGAATTAATATATGTGATTATAAATACATTCGTGGTCTAAATAAGTTGCATATATTAATGAATGATAAACTATTTATGTGAATCAAAGGTAGAGCAAATGATCAAGCTCCACTTAGTGGCAGTTGCATTATTCACATTATCATATTGAAATATTACAGTACAGTCATTTCACTAATAGTACTTTGTGATTACTATCACAATAGCTTGCAAGTACTGTATTTGAATTTTGAACCTTTGTCTATCTACTTTAAAGCCAGAATTTTATCACTGCGCTAGGATGTGCATTAGCAAAATGTCTAAATAAAGCACAGTAAGTACAATTTGATGGATTCCAATAATAATTTTTAATCCCACTAAAATATTCCTAGTATATTAAACACTTCCACAATTAAAATATTAAAGATATATAATTCCACTATCTAGAAACAGTTCAAGATTAGACCGAGCAGATCTCACTTGTATTTTACCCCATGGTCTCCATATTTGTTTTTCCTAAGGACAGGTAAATCCATCCAGGAACCTACCTAATATATTAATTTATGGTTGATTTTAGTATTTTGTCTCGGATATTCCATGTTCTCCCCCTTCATCCTTTTCCTGAACATTTAAGGAAATAGAGGATTTGATCATTTACTTGTTCCATTCATTCATTTATTGATTTACCTTTTATTAAGTCAAGAATGCATTAATTTCTATAACCGACTCAGCAGAGATCTTTGTAAGTTACCCAGGGGTGAAAGAATTCAGGTATTCTTTTGAAATTATTCATTGGAAAAGTTAAGTTGGGATAATATCCAGAATTATAGAATTAGAAAAGTACAGTGAATTTGCTACTCTTCAACCATGTAAAAGCAGTAAGACTTGTCATGTGTATATTTGGCCAATAATTATTTGAAGATAATCTTAAACTATAATCATAAAAAATAGGCTATAATTTGATCACTAAAATATTTTTAAAATAATCATTCCTAAGTATTATTTAATGTTTATAATAGATGTTAAAATAAAATAATAGTGCATTCTTAGAGCACATAGGACCAATACATGGGGTGTCCACTTTATGTTTTATACTTTTTAATGAGAATAAGCCTAGGATATTTGTTGATTTCTGATATTGTTGTGGGTACTTTGACAAGGCTGTTTGTTATAGGTTTTCTTGTTTTAAGGCTGATTCCCTTACTCCTTTCCTGCTGGCTCTGATTCTTAATAGTAGTCATGTATCAATTAAAATAAATTTTATGATTAAAAAAACTGTTTTGAAGAATATATTCACAGTAGCAATAATTGAATAATTTTTGTAGTGTGCAGGTTTACTCTTTCAACTTTTTGAATGCCTTTTCATTATGGTTTTCCAATACATTAGAATTTTAAAAGTTGCTTAAGTTTTTTGTAGGTTAATTATAATTGCATTTCATATGCTACCATTCTCATGATATATATTCAAATGGTAAAATGTTGATACTTTTAGTATGTTGAGATAAGAATGTTTATATTTAATGGGTATTAAGAATAAACTGATGTTTTTGACATTTTGTTAAACCCGTTATCAACGTTTTTATTTAGATATTCAGATATGACAAGATATCTGAGACTAATCTAGTCTTCTTTTTTGATAGTGTCTGGAACAGGGAAATTTCCCCCTACCCGTCTGGATTCTTTTGGCTGGTCTAATAATTAAATTAATGCAAAACATTAATAGGAGAAAAACAAAACAAATTTACTTTGTATATATGGAGGCCTCAATAAATATAAGACCTAATAAGTGATCAAAGCAGGCTGTTTATATACCTTTTATACAAATAATAAATTTGTGAAGAACTGACAAGACAAACTCAGGCTTGGATACTAATTAGTGAAGAAAGCCAGTAAGGTTTGTTTACACAGCCTTTTATGCATGAGTTTGAATCTTAGTGTATTATTATTTTTTGAATGGTTATTGTATTTTCCTTTATTGTTATAATACAAACTAGATTACCAGTATGATTCTTACATTGGGCTGCTCTTCATAGATTTTAACTCTAATTTAGGAATCCCGTTAAATACGCATAGTTCTAGTTTATGAATAATGACTTCTGATTTCTTCTTTTAGAATATAAATTACTCCCATATTATATTTCTTTTATTGACCCCCAAGTCTCATCCTTTCCTTTCATTTAATTAATGTTACTCTTTCCTTTGAATTCCGAGAAAACTTGTATTTGTCATTTGCAAATATCATACTGAATTAATTCTTTGAAAAGTCATGTAAAATTTTTTTGTTTTTTTTTAAATTGATTTTTTTATTTTATTCCTCTGCACATTTTACTGTGGTGCAAAGGGGCCTTCCCCAACACTGTTTTTGAGGAATGAGCGTTTTTGGCAAAATCACTGAGAAGCATATATATTTTCAATTTTCCCATCTTGGAATCATGAGAATTGTGAGATGATAGACCATGTTCATAGCATCAGATGTCTGAATTACATCATGTATTGTTAATTAATATTTTGTTCTTTCCAAAGATATCTCCTAAAAATTCAGAAGGTAATGAAATCAGTTTATTGAGAGAACACTGAGATCTTCAAACATATTAAAGATTCTTTAAATACACATTATCAGCTGGCTCAATTGTAGACACAATTGGAAAAGATCCTAAAATTAATATGGATAAAAGGCTGATCCTTTTATTCCACTAATAAAACGAAATATGTTCATCTATCCAATAGATCTTTATTGAGTAACTTTGCATTCAAGGGAGAAAGAGAGATAAACAAAATATAGTATTTCAACAAGTATTTGTTGAGGATGAGTTAAGAGAGATTTAGATTGCTAAAATCAACTCAGAATGATCAGTGATCTTAGAAATCAAAGGTATGTGTACCTAAAAGCTCAGAATTAAGAAGTCTGGGACATTTCTCATGACTCCTCATGCTTTTTTATTTATTTTTATTTTTTTGTTTCTTTGTTTGTTTTGCTTTTGTTAATCCTCACCCGAGGACATTTTTTTAAACTGACTTTTAGATAGAGTGGAAAGGAGGGAGGAAAAGAGAGAGAGAGAGAGACATGATGTGAGAGAAACACAGTGATTGGTTGCCTCCTGCAGGACCCCGACCAGCTGGGGATGGAACCTTTAACCCAGGTACCTGCTCTTTGACCAGGAATCAAACCAGAGACCCTTCAGTCTGGGGGCTGACACTCTAACCACTGAACCAAAGCGGCCAAGGTACTTTTTTATTTTAAAAAATGTTTTTTTAATCCTCACTCGAGGATATGTTTGTTTTTTATTTATTTTTCTTTATTGATTTTAGAGAGAGAGGATAGGAGAGGGAGGGAGAGATAGAAACATCCATGAGAGAGAACATTGATTGGCCGCCTCCTGCATGCCTCCCACTGGGGATCTGGCCCACAATGTGGGCGTGTGCCCTGTCCGGGAATCAAACCAACATACCCACTCAGACAGAGCTCTTCATGCTTCTTTTACATGTTGGTCAAGCACTGTTTGGCTCAGAATAATAGATGAGATCCTGAGGAAGGTTTTGAGACTACCTCATGAGGTGGAGAGTAGCATTTCTCTTATGAAACATTTATTTTTATCCAGATCATTAGAGAGCTTGACATTCTTCAGGGAGCCATGACTTCATCAGGGTTCATGTCAGAAAGCAGAGATATAAGCCTGTTCATAAGAAGTCTTTCAACTCTCAGTTTTAGTTAACAATTTAAATCTTGAAATATAAAGTATATTAATCCTGGATTCTTAACTATTTAAAATATTTCAGTAAAATTTTTTCTTAAATTATGTACATATATTTTTCCTTCTTTCTTTGATCACACTAACAAACTCGTATCTTTTTTTTATTGACTGTGCTTAATATTGTCAGTTAGTTTAAGCTCCTGTATTTTTAATAGGCAAGTGGCATTTTAAAAATGTAAAATATCAGTATTATGCAAAAATTAAATATAGTTTTATAAACATTAACTATCAAGATTAATAAATGCATTCTAAATGTCATGAAATTTTGCACTTCCTGAACAGACAAAGGGGTATTGCAAAATGGTTCCTTACTATCAGTACCTAATTTTTGTTTCAATTGAGGAAAGGTTGCACAAATATACGAGGTTTCATCAAATTAAAGTGGGTAGGGTAGCCTTAAAAACATTGTTTTTCTAAAGGCTGCTGCTCATATTGCCCCAAGGACTCCAACTATATTTTCCTACTCCTGAGAGGATCTTGTTTTTGGTATAAATGTGCTGAGTTCAAGGAGAAAAGTATGATTTCACGGAACTTAGAGGCAAGGGAGGATGATCAGATAATATTTTAGCAGGAAAGAAAACAAACAAGCATAGCATTCTTTTTAGTAGATCACAAACTCTTAGAGTATGAAGTAACTAAGGGAAAATAAAATTCATACATTAATTTTTAGAATTTTTTATGAATATTTAAAGTCACTAGGGCTTCTGAGCAAAGTGGAAGGTTCAAATTTGGCCTAAAATTTAGGTTAATTATATTTTATCACAAATTTAATTACACAGTTTTAATTAGAGAAATACCAATATCAAGTTGGCAGGTGGTTCAACTGAAACTAGTTAGTAATTAAGCAGTTATAATGCCCCCCAAAGCCAAGCAGACAAAATAAAAATTTTTTAATGGTTTAAGAAAATTGAAGTTTACAAAGTGATAAAAACTGGATTTAATTTGTAAAAGTTTTAGTAGACATGCAGTTGTACCCATAAATTTGTGCATGTTTGCAACATGTAATTAGAAATTTTTATAAATGTCATTTTATTGGTTTAAAATGTCTTCCATATTTAGTTGTGAAAATAACCACTTAATGCTTACAATGGATAATTATACTCATAATAAAATTATTTGTTTTTAAAAAAATTTCAAAATGCAGCTTTCATCTGTTAAAAAATGTTATAGCACTGTACCTAATATATTTTGTTTTAAAATGAATTCATTTAACACCTGCACTAGAAAACCAGTTCATAATTTAAATCATGTCACCTTAAGATAATAATTATGAATTTATTTTGTACCTTATTCTCATATACACTAAAATCTCTTTTCAAAATAGCACTATGCTCAAACTTATTGAAGTCTCCATGAATAGCAACAATATCTTCTTCATTTCTCTCTGTAGATCAGGGGAAGAAAGGAAATAAGATTTAGAAAATGAGACATTATTGGGCCATATTGTGATGAAGATCACTTCAGAATGTGCTGTATCAACTATATAAAATATCAATTATACTGACAATATGAAGGAGATAATCAACCAATTTATACTATTTCTATTAACAAATCAGTAAATGCTGCTATACCTTAGTTTATAAAGTAGTCTACCTGTACTTAAAACATATAGAAACAAACCTTTTTGTAGGATTAAAAGTGCACATGTGGAAAAATTACCAAAAATATGGAAGAAAAGGAGACATTTTTTGCAATCTTAATATGCAAGAACTTCCAAACCAAGACATTAGACACATTTTTAAAGCCTATTGAAAGATCTTAATGGTTAAAATAAACACTTTATTTAAAATGGAAAAATATATTACAAATTAAATATCTGTAGTCATACATATGAAAATTCTAGAGATCATTATTCTTTGGTGCATGTCTGTGGTAAAGTGCTTTTGCATTTTACTTATATACTTGTTTGCTGTACCAAAAAGAATATGGCAAAAGCAAACATAATAAAACTGCTATTTACAAGAGTGGAAAGTAAGATAAAAATACTTACTATTCTAGAAGTCAAAGAAAACTTTTACTGTCCTCCGATTTTAGATTCCCGTTATTTGACTCTCTTTATCAGAGCTTATACTGAGAAAGGTGCTGAAAAATAAATGTCTCTCTCTAAACAGTGAAACTGATGGACAAGCATCTAGGAATTCCTTTTGAAGTCTTCGCAAAACCCCAATAGCTTACAGACATAAATATACCTTTTTCGGAAAGTTGAATGACCTCACTGAATTTTATTAATATTTATATAATATCTCAATAAACCTATCTGTTAAGAAATATATAAGAGAAGCAGATGTTTTATTTGCATTACTTTGAGGGAGTATAAACTTTTAAGTGTCCAGTGACATCTGCTGAAAACTCGGGTCTAAAAATAAAACAAAATTGTATCAGTGTAATGAATACAATGGCCCAAGAGAGTAACTTCTACAGTTAAGCGATAAAAATTCCTTCCCTAAATGAGATTGGCATTACACATACTGATTGGAAGAAACAATTTCAAATGTTGACACTGCTCTATATTTAAATCTATTGACTTTAAAATGTACAGCATGAGTCAGAAAACTGGTGCCTTTTTCTTGCAGCATTGAAACCAAAAGCCTCCACAGACAGGAACACAGGAACATAATTGTCCTGGGTTGTGTGTCCGCCCGCTCCCCCCCCCCCCCGAGTTTTAAGTACTTAAAAAGTCTCTTGGATAAATAGTGGAAAAAGTTGGAAAGTATTATCATGCAATAATTTTTATAAAGCAACATTTTTATGTAGAGTCATGTCTCAAATGAGTATGTATTTGCGTTGAATATTTTTATACTTTGCTGTTATGTAGCAAGAGCCAGCATTTGGAAGTTGTAAAAAGAGTTCTAGAGAGAATTTCTTTGAAATGTGTAGCAAAGGAAAGAATGAAGAAAGGAAGGCCCTCTTACTGGCCAACTGTCCTCTTGGTCAGCACATGTTAAAATAAGTCTGTTCAAACAACTTTTTATATAATGAGAATTTGGATAAAGTATGGGTCAAGAAATACTTGTTGCAAGGTAATAGCTACATATAGTAAAAATATTTCCAGTGACTTAATATTCAACTCAGGTGTTTATGCTAAATTTCCAAATTAGTGGTAACGAAAGAGTTCATTGTTAAATTTTATATTTTGAGGTAAAATATAAATACATTCAAATACACAATTCTTAAGTGGATAATTTCATGGATTTTACAAATAGATATACCCTTGTAACCAACATCTCATCAAGATGTAATTACTGCTTCCCACCAGTAATTCCCTACACTTCTCTTGGCAAGACCATTCTGATCTCTGTTGCCATAAATTAGATTCATCTGTTCTTGAATGTCACATAAATGAAAACATATAGTGGGTACTCTTTCATCTGGTTTATTTCGCTCAACATAATTTATTGAGAATCATCCATGTTATTGCATGAGTCAGTGGTTTATCCTTGTTGTTGGAGAGTACTTCGTCATATACATGTACTACAGTTTGTTTATCCATTTTCATGTTGACAGTTGTGTGGCTTCCACTTTTTTAGCTTTTACAAACAACTGCTATAAAAATGTGCATACAAATATTTTGGTGTACTTATTTTTAATTTCTCTTATAAATCTACAGGAGTGGAATTGTTGGGTCATAGAGTTTGTATAGATTTAGCTTTATGAGAAACTGCCAGTAATTTTCCAAAGTGGTTGTGCCATTTTAAAATTCTACCAGCGGTGCCCAGCTGGTGTGGCTCAGTGGATGGGTCCCATGGACTTAGAGGTCCTGGTTCGATTCTGGTCAGGGCACATGCCCAGGGTGTGGGCTTAATCCTTGGGGGGGGAGTGTAGGGGGATGGGGGCTGGGAGGGGTGGGAAGAGATAAACCAGATAATTTATATGCATATATGCACAACCAATCGACACAGACATTAGAGTGGGGAAGGCAGGAGGGAGGTGGGAGAGGGAAGGAGGGGAGTCAATAGGGAAAAAAGGGAGATATCTGTAATTCTTTCAACAATAGAAAATTTTAAAAATCAATTAAAAAAACATAAAAATAAAATTCTACCAGCAATGTGTGAAAATTCTGCTTGTTCTACCTCCCTACCACATTTTTGAATTCTCAGTTTGTAAAACTTTAGCCATTTTAATGTGTGTTCAAATGTATCTTAATGTAATTTAAATTATCCTGATTACTAATGATATTGAGTACTTTTCCATTTGCTTATTGACCATTCATCTATCTTCCTTTGTGAAGTTGCTACACAAATTAATATTTGACTTTTTTTAAACTTCAAAAAAAATTTTTTTTCAGAGCAGTTTTAGGTTCAGCAGAAAATTGAGAGAAGGGTACACGATATTCCCCATACACCCCTAACCCCAAACATGTGTAGACCCCTCTATTAACATCACTTACCAGAGTGGTACATTTGTTACAATTGGTGTTCCTAAATTGATACATCTCATCACTAAATCCCTGTCTTTGTTTGTTAATTAATAAAGCTACCTAAGTTTTCTTATGCTTATAGTTTCAATGATATATTTTTTCATCCTTTACTTTAAACCTATTTATCCGTATATTTAATGTACTTATTTCTCTTGTAGACTGCTTTTAATTATATCATCTTATTTTTTAATACATTCTGAAAATTTTTGCTTTCTATATGAGTTCTGTACACAAATATTTAATGTAATTATTTAGATGTTTGGACTCATGACAGTCATCCTTTTTGCTTTTTATTTATTTATTTATTTATTTATTTATTTATTTATTTATTTATTTATTTGGTATGTGCCCCTAGTGGGAACTGAACCTGGGACTCTCTGGTCCACAGGCCAATGCTCCAACCGCTGAGCCAAACCGGCCAGGGCTGCTTTTTAAATAATGCTATCTTTCTTTTGTTTTCTATTCCTCATTCTTGCTTTTGTTTAGATAATCCAGTAATTTTAGTATTTTAGTTTAATTACTTTATTTCTTTATAGCTATGTTTGTTTGCATTATTTTTTCATGGTTGCTGAAATTATATTCTTCCTTGATGTATCACAGACTACTCTGATACTAAATATAGTCCCACATATTACCATTACATTTACCCATATACTTACCATTCTCAGTGCTCTAATATTGTTCCCATAAATCTGAATTTCCAACTGAATTTCTCAACTTTTTTCTGCTGAAATATATTCATTTCACTCTTATTTTGGAAGGATATTTTCACTGGATACAAAATTTTATGGTGTATTTTCTTCAACATTTTGGGGATGTCATTCCATTTTCTTCAAGCCAATATTGTTTTATATAAGAAGTCAGACATCATTTAGATTATATATCATACTGTTTTTCTAAATGCAATGTATCTTGGTGTTACTTTTTAAAGATTTACCTTTTGTTTTTCATTTGCACAAATTTGCTGTGGTTGTCTTTGTATTTGCTCTGTTGATTTTTTTTCACCAAATTTTGAGAAAATTTTCTATTATTGCTTTAATTTTGTCATTGTCTGTTTTTTATTGCTCGTGTGTGTGTGTGTGTGTTTTCCCCATTCTTTCTCTCCTTTCCTGGAAATCCAATACATGAAATTTTGATCACTTGACAGTACTTTTGTATTACTAAGCTCCTATTTTTTCCCCTTTTTCTCTCTTTCTTCAAATTAGATACTGGTTATTGCTGTTTTCAAGTTCATTGGCCCTTTCTTCTACAGTCTTCAGTCTCATGTTTATCACTTCTAGTAAATTACTGATTTCAGATATTGTTTGGTAAACAAGGGCTATATCTTTTGCTTTCTCTCAAGTATAATAGTACTATGCTATTTGTCTGGTGCCTATAAACAGTTACTTTAAACATTTTATCTGTTTTTATTGTTTCTCATGTTAGGTAGTTAAATACGGTAACAGTTACTCTCATGTGCTAAAGTAGAAATCACCTATATTGTCTTTTTCATATTGTTGTCAGTGTTTATACATGATATTACTTATGATTACTATTTTTTTGTGCAGGTGTAGTTGAAAAAATAATTCATAGTACTGAGAGTTATAGTGGGTTAGCAAATGTGTTGATTATGATGATTTGAGATTCTGAAGAATGCATAACAATTATGTTGTGTTAGAATACATCCTAGAATACATATTACATAACAAAATTAGATCAATTTTGAGATTATCTACTTTATTACTGTTCTTGATTTGTATAGCTTCACTCAACTCTCATACATTTTTTTTTCTTTATTCAAGGTCCAATTAAGCAAGTTTAATTGAAATACATACTAAATATCAATTACTTTTTTATCTGTGGTAACTCAGGTTTTCTTTTTTTTTAATTGTTTTTTTCTTTATTGATTTTAGAGAGAGAGGAAGAGAGAGGGAGAGACAGATAGAAACATCGATGAGAGAGAACATTGATTGGTTGCCTCCTACATGCCCCCCACTGGGAATTGGGCCGACAACCTGGGCATGTGTCCTGGCCGGGAATTGAACCAGTGACTTCATGGTGCATGGGTGGACGCTCAACCACTGAGCCACACCAGCCAGACTTATAATCTATTTTTTATTGTTTCAAGTTAATCAATTATGATATTTACTTGAAATGGCCAAATTGACTGAATGGTTCAGAAAGCCGTTCTTGATTCTAAATTTTTGTTTGTTGTACAAAATTAGAGCTTTGTCATTAGTTTCTAGATAGTCTGCAGGCTTTACATATATGAAATTTGAGATTGCCTTATACTCACAAATGTACTCTGATTCAAATGGATTATTCTTACCTCTTCTTAAACTACCCTGAAATATCAATTAAATAATACTTATTGATTATAATACAGTGCCTCTCTAACACATAAAAAAGCAGGACAGTTCTAATGATATATTTTCTAAACCTCAACAAATTTTCTCAGCACATGGGACTTGGGATCTTAAACTATAGGATAACTTATTTACACTCAAATAGAATAAATGTTTTGCCACACAAAATGTGATAGAAAAAGCCTCAACTTGGAATCTTGATTTCTATTTCCATCTCTATGACTTTTCAATGCATGCATTTTGCTGAGCCTTTCCCTCTTCCTCATCCCCATAATCTTATCTGTAAAAATTTCCATGGTGTGTTTCTTGATTAATACATGCATGGATTTTTAAGGGGAATAACTTCAAGGCAAGCACACATTTGCCTTGTGTTTACTTACATTATTTTATTGTAATATTATTTGATATAACCAAACATAAAATTTGTAAGATAAGATTTATTTTTTTGATCCTCACCCGAGGATATTTTTACATTAATCTTCAGATAGAGCTGGAGGAAGAGAGAGAGAGAGAGAGAAACATTGATGTGAGAAAGACACATCAATTGATTGCAGTCTGCACAACCCCAACCAGGGCGGGGAACAAACCGCAACTGAGGTACATGCCCTTGGCTGGAATCGAATCTGGGACTCTTTTGCCCATGGGTGACACTCAGCTCTGAGCCATACCAGCCAGGGCATGTAAGATAATTTAACGATGGTGCAAATACTCTGCTAGTCTTCAAGTTGAGAGGTGGAGCTTGGCCGGTGTGGCTCAGTGATTTAGCATCGACCCATGTACCAAGAGGTTGCTGGTTCGATTCCCAATCAGGCCACATGCCCAGGTTGTGGGCCCAATCCCCAGTGGGGGGCATGCAGGAAGCAGCCAATGTTCTCTCTCATTGATGTTTCTATTTCTCTCTCCCTTTCCCTTCATCTCTCTCTAAAATCAGTAAAGAAAAAAATATTCAAATTGAGAGATGGAGCTTAATTCCCTTCTCCTTGAATTTGGGCTTGATTTGGTGACTTATTTGATCTATAGAACTTGATAAAAGTGATATTATGGGATCTCTAAGGCTAGGGAATAAGAAGACTCACAGCTTTTACCATGGCATCTTGAACACTCTGTGAACCCTTGGCAGCTATGTTAAGGAATTTGACTACCTTGAGACCATGTGTGGGGAGAAAATTAGCCATGGACCTCTAGTGTTTCCATGTCCCATGAGCAGAGTCATTGATTGCTCCTTTGGGGTATTTTCTTTCAAAGATGTTTGTACAATAAACAGTCTTGAAAGATACACATAGTGTCTCCCTCCAGAGTGGGGGACAGCAATGTGTACCAACCATTATTCAAAAATTAGGTTGCTCAAACTTAGGAGTTCTCTCCTGGAACACAGCTCACCTGTCTTACCCTGTGGGACTTGGAGGCATGGAGAACTGACACAAATATGCTGATGTTGCTTCCTTTGCTATGAATCATAAAGTCATTTATCTGTGATCTAAGAGTTTCATGTCTTCTACAGACATTCATTAAAGTGTGATAGAATAACTTGTTTACTTATAAATTGGGTAAAATCTCAGACTCTTCAAAGTTCTTGCTACTGCCACAATGGAGAGGCCTCTGGTGCTAGCCTTTCAGGGAACCTTATAAGATACAGGACCTCCAGACCTATTCATCTGCGAGTTGAATATGACCAAATGAACTCAGTCAACACCACAATGAGCAGAATTTCTAGACTGAGCACTGCCTATCCAGAGACATTGAAATGGTCATTGGTTTAAGTCACTAAGTTGGGATACTTTGTTACACAGAAAGAGATAATTGGAGCAATTTGTTAGAAACTCTCTCATTGCAAGAATATAGCACTCAAACGAAAAATAACATATCAATTATATACAAACATAATGATACAAATCTCGGACATTTTTAGGTCCCTTTTCTTAAAATTTTTGGACTTTGATACATTTTGCTTCCTGTAGGGATAAAAAATAGCTATTGTTGTACTCTTTTAAGAAGGTGATCAAGTAAGTGAAAATACCCTATAAGATAGGAAGTTGGGGAATGGAAAGATGTGACAGGAGATGATTATGCTATCACATATGCACATCTGTCTGAGACATAAGGTGCTCTAGATGAAGAAACACAAAAAGTTGTCAGAAAAAGAAACAAAGGATACATCTGTTTTTATCATTTTATTCATTCAACGAATATTAATAATAATTTGGTCATTTGTCTCTAAGATAGAGGCCCTAAATGAGAAAATAGAGAAAAGAAGCTTGGGAAACGTTGCATTTGCATTGTCACATGTCTTAAAAGAGCTAACAATTGGTTACTAAGATGCCACGAATGAGCAAGCTAGAGAGTCAAAATATAACAAGACCATTTTGTTTAAACTGATTTGGTGCCTGAATCTAGTCATTTTAGAGGGGAAAAATTGGTCTGTTATGTATATTAGTTATGAATTTAATTAATTTATATTTGTATTTCAAAATCATAAAGTTTCTTATGAATATCATTTAAGTGAATGAAGTAGCAAACTTTTTATATATCTATAATATATATAAAGTACTATTCTGGCCATAGATAATATAAAACAACACATAATATACGGTTCATATGTTCAAGGTACTTATAGACACAATTTCAGGAATGTAAGGCTATCATTAAATATTTGATTTTTGTATTCCTTTTTAAAATAAAAAGAATCAAATTGTTTCATAAAGATATATGTAAAAATTATTGGGGAAAAGTAAAAATAAAGGTCAGAATAATATAGAGAATCAGAAGAACGCAGGTTATGAGGTTTAGAAGGAGAAGGTATGTTCTATTGCTAAAAATATATATATATATATATTTTATGGGAGGGGATTTCAAAGGGGTTACATTTTTTTTTAAATCCTCAACCAAAGATATTTTTCCATTTATCTTCAGATAGAGTGGGAGGGAGAGAGAGAAAGAAAAACGTCGATGTGAGAGAGACACATCGATTAGTTGCCTCCCTCAGGGCCAGGGACTGAACCACAACCAAGGTACATGCCCTTGACTGGAATTGAACCTGCAGCTCTTTGGTTTGCAGGTCAATGCTCTAACCATTGGGCCAAACCGGCCAGGGCCAAAGGGGATACCTTTATATTCAGAGAGATGTGGAACTTAAAAAGAACGTTCCTGACAAAGAGCTATGATTGAAAAATAGGTTTGTTAAAATACAGAAACAAGGAAGCAAGAGACTTATAAAAAAAAATGAAATAAATGATTGGCTCAAAGATTGGAAAGGGGACAAAGGGATAAGACTTGGATATTTTGTTTAGGATTGTTTTACTTAAGTCACTTTCCATTTCAAGTAACTGAAATGCACTCAGTTATTGTAAGCAAAAAATGCTTTAGCAATAACCAAGTATACCCTACAAACCAGCTGCTTCTGCTCTTGAATGTTCTCGATTTCACCTTTCCAATCGCTATAGCAATGAGAGAGTTGATAGTATCCCTTTATCTCAAATTCCACAAGGAGTAAATCTTAGAGTTTCAACTTGGGTAAGTGTTCTATCCCTAGACTCATTCTCGAGGGGAAAATTCTCTGAGATGGTGGCTGGTTTGGGGCTGACACTCAAAAAAAAAAAAAATCTACCAATTTATTTGGTTGATAGTGAAACTGAAATATCTAAGGAGGGAACAATCACATGTCCATATCTGTTCTTGGAAAGCATGTGTTCGACTTCAGTATGATTGTAGGGAAGAACAATCAGAAGCAGAGTAGTCCCTTGGGAAATCCTCAGAATTGTATAGGAAAAAGGAGATATATTAGGGCAGTAAGAATAGGACAGAAGAGGAGTGAGAAGATGCCAGGAACTGTAGGACAAAAACAAAAGCAGGCAGTTGTGTTAAGAACATTAAGGGCCATGCATGGTTACTTTGTTTAATCCTCACAATAACTTTTATAATAAATTTTACAAAAGCGTTATAGAAGACACAGAAACTAAATTTACCCAAGTGGAAAATGAGAGAACTAGGATTCAAATCCAGATTTGTCTGATTCCATTATCCTTTATTACTTCACTATTTGGAAGATATAAGACAAGAAAATGAAAATATGTGTTTTATAAATTGTGATTACATTTTAAGATTCTCTGTATCTTGCACTAATTTGAGTAAGCTAGTATTCATCGTTAGATGTGGAAAGAAAAGGGAGAACTAGAAATCTGTCAATGCCTCTCAAACTTGTTTCCATGTACAACACTTCACTTCATGTTCATAGCACCTCTTTGTAGCAGACAATTTCATTCCAATTTATTTTTTACTTATTTATTTTTCATGTCCATTTTAGAGGTGAATAAATTATGGATAACTGGCCTAGTTATGATTCGCATCATGGTCCAGTTCCCTTTTACTTACATGATGTTCAAGTGTTTCTTTTGAATACTCAATTTTGTTTTGTTTTGCTTCTGACATCTTTAAAATTACTCTGCTTATTGGCAAATATAAAAGGTGTTAATGTTTGTCTAAAGTCCTTATGAATATTAAGTGTTTATATAGATTATTTTAATTTAAAATATTCTTAAAATTCCAATAATTCCTGAAATCTTTCTAAAACAAATCACGTGTAAAAAATTCTACACTAGTTTAGTGGAATATCAAAAGGTCTTACTAAAGAGGATGAATATTACATGTCACTTAAATATCTTTATTTACAAGTTGAACCTGTTTTTTCTGTTTTGTAAAAATTTTTCTGTTTTGAGAAAATTTCAAATAACTAAAAGTTTGATATCAATATTTTATTAGCTACAATGAGAAACTACAAATTCTTCTCAGCTTTCATTAAATAACACTATGTGGGAAAGAACCCTAGACCAGGAATAAAAGCCAGGCATCTGGCTTTTGTGGTTAATGAGATGTGATATACAGTACCACTTTCTCAATCCTCCCCTCTTTCCTTATCAGTAAATTGAAGATCTAATTGGCCACCAAAGATCCATTCCAAGCTAGTGTTACATGATTTAATGAATATGTGATCCTAAATTTTGTCAAAAATTACATTTTATGTCAAATATTTCTGGATTGCCTACTATATGCAGAGCACAGTGTTAATGCTGTTGAGGTCTATAGTAAACAGAATAATGACCTCTCACCCATGACCTCCATCCTAATTTCCAGAACCTGTGAATATATTTTAACACATGTAAGGGGAATTAAGGTTGCTAATTAGCTGACTGAGATAGTGAGAGTATCCTGAGGAGCTCATTATAATCACAAGGGTCCTGATAAATGAAAGAATAGGTAAGAGAATGAGAATCAGATTGATGCCATATGAGAAAGACTCAAATGGGCATTTCTGTCTTTGAATATGGACGAGGGCCACAGCCAAAAAATGTGGGAAGCCTCTAAAAGTTGGAAAAGGCAAGGAAATAGATTGTCCTCTAGAGACTCCAGAAGAAGCATACTCCTGACAACTCAGTGAGACCCATTTTGGACTTCTGAGCTCCATGAATGTAGGATAATTCATTTGTGTTGTTTGAAGCCACCAAGTTTATGGCAATTTGTTATAACAACAATAGGAAATTAATGCATGGTCCAAATGTGACAAGAGTATCTGACTTCAAAGAATTTACATTTCGGCATAGGAAATAAGCTGAGTGTACATGGAGTTTATGCAAGGTAGAATATGACAAATGTTTAAAAGGAGGTAATTTAACATATGCTGAACTCAGTTTGTCATCTCATATATCCATATACAAGGGGTACTATAAATGCATTCATTCAGCATGGTGCTAGATTTTAGCATATAGTAAGGATCAAAACCCAACATCACCCTGCCCTCATGGGACTTACAATGCCATGCAGATAAACAAATAACTAGTTCATACCAACAAAATCTAAAGTTGGAACTTTGATAACTGATTTGAAAGAAATATAGATGTTTCTCCTATACCATATAACAGTGGCATTTGAAAAAGACAAAAAGGCCCTGGCCGGTTTGGCTCAGTGGTTAGAGCGTCGGCCTGCGGTCAGGAGAGACCTGGGTTTGGTTCCCACTAAGGGCATGTGCCTCGGTTGCAGTTTATCCCCGGCCCTGGTTGGTCGTGCGGGAGGTGGCCACTCAATCTGTCCCTTTCACGTCGATGTTTCTCTCTCTCTCTCTCTTCCTCTCTCTCCCTCCCACTCTGTCTGAACAAAAAATGGAAAAATGTCCTCCGGTGAGGATAAAAAAAAAAGAAAAAGGCAAAAAGGTCCCAGAAATCTTCTCTGAAAATGTGATCATTGAGCTAAGGCCTGAAGAATGAGTAAGGATTATTTAGTCAAAGAATGGGGAGAAAAGCATTTTAGGGATAACCTTCAGGGAAGGAGGAAAACAGTACATACTAAATAAATAAAATAAGTTCTCCTGTAAATAGAAGGAGGGATGGGGGGAGAGAGGGAGGGAGAGATGGAGAGAGAGAGAGAGAGAGAGAGGTTAGCTGGTAGTGAGAAGAGGCTGAATACATATAGACTGGGTTGGACCATTCAAGATCATTTTAAGAGATTTTACATTATTGTAAGAGCAACTGAAGAACATTGAATAGTTTGAATAATCAGATTGCATAACAAGAGCACCCTGTGTATATGGTAGAGCTGTGTAGATATATAGAGACAAAAACAAATGTCCTGCTCTAACTCCATCAAAGATGATGATAGTCTGAAGTTGGGTAAGCAAATTACATATGGATAGAATTCAGAAACATTTGTGGTATTGAATTGATTTGATGTGAAGTCAGGGTAGAGAGTTTTAAGAAGCTTAGT